>CM062295.1:122877602-123258162 GCA_031216915.1 Pictodentalium vernedei | reverse complement strand
TATAGGATGAACCTCAAATAATATAGGATGAACCTGAAATAATATAGGATTGACCTCAAATAATATAGTATGTACCTCAATAATTATTTTCGAACCTGTTCGTACGCCATACAACTGAGCACACTTGCAGCAATCGCCAGTCCATACCGGAAAAGTGAAGGATGCACTCCATTGACTCAGGTCGCAGTAAAATTACCAGTCGCGCGCACTTGGGCGGTAAACGTGGCTCTGAGAACCACGTTTACCACCCAAGTGTGCGCGACTGGTAATTTTACTGGGACCCCAGTCAACGAAGTTTAAAACTTTGAAAAATGTTCAGTTTAATGTAGTTCTTTCGAGCCTCGACTTGTCTAGTGCACGGTATTACAATCGGAATCGGCATCAGAATCGGCCGATTGTGGGCTCAGATAACCGGTAATCGGTCAGCGACCATTTTTGGTAATCGGTTGGACAGTAAATATTTACAGGATGTTTTAGTTAGTTGAATTGTTTGAGCAATTCACACTGTCCTAACATTAAATCAGATCTTATGCAGGAATGATCAATTTTCGATCTTTCATCATTTTGTAACTGTGAATGATGGAATTAGCTGAGGATAACGATTTTACATGATGTGATTTTCTTGAACTGCATTGCGACGATTTTTATATTACGATAAGTAAACGTACTATAGAAATCTCGAACCGATTGACATCATGCATACTTATGAATCTCGATATTGAGTACACTGTAGTTGTAAATAGTAACAGTTGGAATTTTTGCCGATTTGAAACTGAGTTGGAATTTTAGGAAGTAAAGAAGACATCAGCATCACCAAAGAAGCTCTAAAATCCCGATAGATGTTATTTTCCAACTATTCATGACTTGCCCTCCGAATTTCCAACTATAGGAAATTTTGGCCAGGATGGGGGGACACCCCACCCCCACCACCACACCACCTCCCCCTCCCCTCTTGCCACGTCCCTGTGCCTTTTTGATTGACTTGCACAAACTGACGAATCGACGTTAACCCTTTACCTAACCTGAAAAGCAGACGACACTTGCAAAAATAATTCTTGAATAACTAATTTTTTTTCATTTTTTTTTTGTCTCAAAAGCATAGGTTATGACCCCTCGTTGGAACGAGCTCGACGAGCTCGTTCCAACGAGGGGTCATAACCTATGTTTTTGAGACAAAAAATGAAAAAAATAATGAAAATTAATTGGCGATTTTTGAGAACAGCGATGGCCGGTTTTGGCCGTTACGTTAGGTAAAGGGTTAAATACAATATACATGAGTGGAAACTGACAATATTTGTAAGTTGTAAAAAGATACAATACACTACGGCTGACGTGGACTGGTCACTTTCCACGGGTGGGCAATATTTACACGGACGCAACAATGTAAATGCATCACTCCCCAGACGTGGATTACGACCACTCCACGGCGACTTTCTGTATTTTCAACTCGAAGAGCAACCCGGTGCTTCATTAATTAAATTCTTCTTATGGTGATTTTTATTACCTTGTAAACACATCACTGTCCATCCGAGGCCCATGCGTGGATTACGACCACTCCACGGCGACTGTACTGTTTTTACATCTTGAAGAACCGTTAGATTCGATTTGGTGTTCAATTCGCTTCGAAATCCTCTGCCCGATGTGATTCATCCCGAAATATGAGAATCGCGGGGACCTCAGCAAGCTCTCGGGCCACCATTCTAATTCTGTTCGGAATTTGACGCTCTTATGGCCTGTTTATTTACCCAATAATACCACGAGATGCACAATCTGCAAGAATCTTGTTGATTGAACAACTTGCGGCAGTGGTTTATTGAGTTTACGAAGGGAGATAACAGCTTTGAATTAGACGGACTGTATCAAATGGCCAAGAATCAACTACCACAGCAAACTTCGACTGTGTATATTATTTCTTACTTACCTCGTGATGGCAATATCCGCTTTCTGTAAGGCAATCTGGGCCGCTCGTTGGGCAGCTAAAACGGCATTATCTACTCGTTCTTTCAACTTTGAGGTCCTAATTAAAAATAATTTATTCTTCTTGCCCGAACTAATTAAAACGTTATTTTTATATTTTCCTTCTTCCCGGTTTCCTTCTTTGAATGTTGTAACACCGTAACCATATTTTTTATTATTATAACCATTCTCCCTCGTATTTCAAACCGTCGGAACGTTCACTGATTCCGAATCCAGATCGTTTGTCATTTTTCCACTCACCCATATACGTTTCCGTTACGTTGATATCCGTGATGTCATCTTGGCTGACAAAACTTAGATTACTATCTGTATACATAGAGGTATTGGTCATACCCGAATGAGTAGAGTCGGCACTGGCTTGACTGATGTTACTAATGGTGCTTCTTACGGAGCCAGACTGACGCTTTGGTGAATCATTAATGTCACCCGTACTTTTCTGTTTCTTCAGTTTCAATCCTGACATCAGAGTTTTGCGGAGACTGGTTCGGCCTTGTTTGTCGAATAAGGAACGCCGCCGTGCTGGTGGGGTTTCGTCGCTCTTTGCCTTCAGAACGAAACCGCCACGACTCTCATCCAACTTTTTGTCCCGGTTTTTCACGACCTGTTCATCTTCGTTTTCGCTTCTTAAAGATGTAAGCGACGTCCTCATCGTTTTGGGGCGATAATGGGATGCTAGACCGTATGGTACACTTTGTCGCACTCCATAGCCGTGTCTCATGCCTCTCAGCCACTGGCCTTGATATGTTCCTGGAAACAGAAAATGAAAGTATGTTTGAGACTAGGATCGCCCGAACTGAGGGCAGGAGGGGACTAACCCAGACTAAGCCACTCCACTGATACACTCTGGGGCTAAAGACTGAAGAAGATAACCATTTTTTTTCATTAATTAAATTTTTGCTTATGGTGATTTTTATTACCTTGTAAACGCATCACTGCCCATCCGGGGTCCATGCGTGGATTACGACCACTCCACGGCGACTGTACTGTTTTTACATCTTGAAGAACCGTTAGATTCGATTTGGTGTTCAATTCGCTTCGAAATCCTCTGCTGTGAATATTAGAATATTATGTTTTTTTCCAGGGACATGGCTAGAGGTTTCCGATTGTGTGTGTGTGTGAGTGGGGGGGGGGGGGGGGGTAGAGTAGTGAGTTTCCAACTAGGGGAGGGATCGGGAGGGGGAAACCCCCTCCCGGTCCCTCCCCTAGTTGGAAATTCACTACCGAGAAAAAAATTAAAAATGAAGCCATGAAAGGAACGCCGCCGTGCTGGTGGGGTTTCGTCGCTCTTTGCCTTCAGAACGAAACCGCCACGACACTCATCCAACTTTTTGTCCCTGGGCAAGACTATTGAGTTTCAGACGGAAAATACTGCTGCAATGTGTCGTCGCGAGCCACTTGTGCCCTTAGCCTTAGTACAGAGCACCAACATGCTCTCACATAGGCCAATCGGGTTGAAGTGTCTTGCCCAAGGACGCGACGCGCATGCCGCGGATTGGGATCGAACTGTTGACCTTTCGATCTCAGGTCCAATGCTCTTATCAATGAACTACCACACTCTTTATATCCTGTAAATGTGAAGTAAAAAGGCTAGCCAAAATGTAAACAAACTATATGGCTGACAACAAATAAATTCGTTTTTGTCTGCAGATTACAAAACCTCAGTTAACAGCCTATCAAGAATACATTTAGGCAAAGGCCATACTTGTCAGTTTGATACAGCTGTGCGAAGTTACCTGTACAATGAACGTAATTGCTGTAAAGTTGTTAACCTCGAAGCTATTCACGATTCTTGTAAAATTTAAACAGTTCTGGCCTCTGGGCAAGTTTCATAACAAAAGTTTAATCCGTGAAAAATAAAAGTAGGCCTTCACCATGAAAGAAATGGTGTTCATATATAGGGGAAATATGGGGGAAGTACTATTGTGTAGGAAATACTTTTACAATATATTTGAGTAGTATGTTTTTTTCACATGGGCATCAGTTGCTCAAATCTCTTGAGTGCGAATACACAGAGTCGCGTGAACGAGTTTCTGGACGTGTGATGAAGGAGGCCGTGGAAATCGTATAATTCAGGGGAGTAAACTCTACATAAAATACATTTTCCCAATTGCATGGAGAACGCATCCTTCCTTACTCCATGCAACTCCTTTGAATATTTATTGTTCAGTGTTACTTTAAGCATGTTTGGCTATATTATGACCGCAATACAGGTATGAAGTCAAGTTTAGCCAATAATTTTATTACCGATGCTGCCGACTTCAGAGGGCATCTACCTCAGGCGTTGATTCCGGATCCTATTTCACCATAAGTGTACCATTTATTTACCGCAGTAAGCAAGCAATGCTCCACTTCCCAGTGGGGAACCATTTTGAATAAACTTTCCCGCAGTTAGTAGTACACACCGTTTTATCATCACTAACATATTAATATAAGTAATTGAAAAAATCCAGTCCAGTACAAAAACAAACAGAACAAAGTATAATGCTCATGGGAGTTTTTCGTTATTATCAAGAAAACTCCCCGGGTATTTCATCAATCTGTATCTGGATTTACAATGGAATAAAACTGAATGGTTCCCCAATTAATATATATAGTCTGTTGTTGCTCTTATACTATCTAACGGATCGAAGAAGTGTGTCGATAAAGTGAATTTCATTTGATCCAATGGCGTTGTTGGAGGTTGCGAAGATGGGGTTGCGATATTTAGTCATACCGGTCAAGAACCCTCCCAAATAGTTTGTAGTTCGTTATGCTGTTCATCTTTTTAAAACCGTTCGCTGATACAGCAGGCCTGGCAATCTATAAAATCAAGGGGTGCAAAACAGTTGCCCTCCTCAGATTGCTTGGGAGTGCAATTGCACCTGAAATTTTCAATGCAAAAACTTGTATGCTATTTTGGTTATATTTCATTTCAAAGCATTAATATTGTGAGTGAACAATTGAACTACATTCAGCTACATAGTGGGAAAATCTTCTCGTTATTCAAAACGTTGCATTCAATTCTTATGTGACTGTCTTCTGCACTCAAAATCTATCGAAATGTGACATAGAATGGGTCATGAATTATTGCGAATCAATGCAACATTGACAAATCGTCCCCTGAGTTCCAATGTGTTCTCTGTGCCAGTTGGCACAGAGAATACATTGGAACTCAGGGGACGAAGTGATGATAGACTTTAAAGGCAGTTCCAAACGGGTCTGGCATTCCAGAAAATCAAGGGGTGCAAATAATTGCCCTCATTTTTTTCTATGCGTGCAGCACCCCTGCACACCTAAAGAATGCCAGGCCTGATACAGTACGGACGGCCGCCGTGAACTGATCACTTTCCACGGGTGCAATGGTAGTGAGATTTCAAACACTTATTATTAGCATACTCATCAAAAATTTAATAAATGAACCCGGTGTTTCATTAATTAAACTTTTGGTGATAATGACATTTTTTACCTAACGATAAACGCATGCGTGGACATCACTTCTCACGTGTGGATCCGAGCGACCCTTCTAGAAGTTTCCAGACCTGACGGCCGCGCTCTGCAAGTCTTCGAAATTCAATTTGATTCGAAATCGTCCCGATAATTCGATTCGAAGTGTCGCCGACATCACATGGATAAATAGACGATTTATTTATTTATTTATTTATTGGTGTTTAAGGTCACATACTTATGCACAATGGCTAACTGTGACCGTGACAGTTTTACGGGCGGAGGAAGCCGGAGTACCCGGAGAAAGCCACCGAGCATCGACGAGCAACTGTCAGCTCTTCAACATTCTGACTCAGTTCAAGCTCCGTCCAAGCAGGGTTACAGCGGTTGAAGACATGTGCACCATCGACGTGCAGTACGCCTTAGGACACGGCGTCATCGTGCCCCCATGTAGGCAACCGGGATAAAGTACATGTACCTTGCCGAAGGACACAACGCGGGTCGCCCCGGATGGGGATCGAACTCGGGACCTCTAGCATAGAAGTCCAGCAGTCTACCACTGAGCCACCGCGCTCCCATTTCACAGTTGAAAGAAGGTGCAATATTTGGATCTTGAACAACGATGATATTAGATTCAAGATTCGACTGGATTAACTCTTTGCATGCTGCTGACAAAAATTCCTGGGCAGGATACAAAATCCCTTGCCACTGAAATAAGTAAAATTTGGGCACATTTAACCAAATTTCTCCCCTTTAAAATGAATGAACTTTTCGACCACTGATTTCTTTACATGAATTTAGACAAATTTTTCATCAAATCTAGTCATGGCTGCTGTAAAGCAGCCATGACTAGATTTGAAGGAAAATATTTTGAAAATGCTCGGCGGGTTAGGAGTTAAAAAAAAATATTCAGCCAGATTCCTCCGCCTGATTCGATTCTATTCAAAATTTGAGATTCGCAGTCCTCTACCTTAATCCTTTAAAATTCAACGAATCGCCCGCATCCACCGACGTAATTTTCAAATTAAGCAGCTGAAAAAAATATATTTTTCAAAAAATTTCAACAAAACCACATCAGGTGACCCCTCAGTGGAACGAGCTTGTCTAGTTCGTTCCAATGAGGGGGTCATGTGATGTGGTTTTGTTGTAATTTCTTTGAAAAGGTTTAAAAAACGATAATTAAAATTTTAAAAATGTCATATCCTGTGCGCTGGGTGAAGGGTTAAAAACAATCCGACGAAATTGTATCATTGTCATTGATTTGTGTGACCGAACAATTATAAATGACTCATGAGCTCATCTTCACTAGGAGAATAAAAACAACAGCCGCCGGTCAATAAATATGCACCATGGGGGCGTTTCTGTTTTGTCAGTTTAACAACAAATGGCTTTACTTTCTTGTTCTTCGCATCTTCCATACTGACGGCGGGAAGCAGATAATACTTTCTCGTGATGGCCCAAGCAAAAGTAAGTGGCAGGCTTGACTTCCCAGACGTCAGACGCCCACCCACCCACCCCTCCCCATGTTCTACGCTGAACAAACACGTCGACAATTCTAGAACATCGCCACCAGGATCGAAAGGAGATGAAATACGTTCAAGAACCCCCAACAGTCCCTCCGTTACTTTCAGAAATTAATTGTTATAACCTTGTGGCAATCAATAAATTATTGTCAAAAAACGTATGCGAGTTTGACCATTTCCTCCATGCCATATTCTACATAGCTGATTGTCTAGTATAAATATATAAATTGATACTGATCATATCGCCTTGTTACTATTTTAACATTTTGTTAATTGTCACATCTCAGTTAGAATTATTAATAATTTAATGACAACATAAGAAAGTATGCGTTTCTGGAACCCCCTTGCATAGATTAAAGTCCAAGATGGCAGTTTCGAAAAAGTCTTATACTTACGGTTGTGAACAGGGCTGGGAGGAGTTAAAATTTCCCTTAACACGTTAACGTGTTAAATATTTCTGCGTTAACGTGCTAAATGACGTTAAATGTTTAAAATGAACAAAATTGTGGTGTAACAGACCAATTCCGGCCATTTTTGCTGACTTGATCTTGAATCTGATTGAACTTACCTTACTTACGTACACTCTTAACCCTTTTAACTCCAGTGGTATCTCCCATCCCAGTCAAATGGCAGCAATTAGAAGAGTCCATATTCATTATTTGAGGTTATTTGAGGTAGACCAATCAATATTTTCAACGTGCAGCCTTGGGGCTGCACGTTGAAAACACTGATTGGTCTACCTCGCAGGTTCACTGAACAGCCGACCTATAATATAATGGCGTTATGAAGTGTCATGTTCCAGGCCGGGAAAGCGGCCGCCTGGATTCAAATGGTCAATATAGTTCTCTCGACAATGCGGCACACTTTCAGTTAACTGAGACGAAAAAATAGATGCCCTATACAGATACATTAGATGAGTCACGATGAGTACAAAATCATTCCTGGTGCACCCTAACAAACTTCAAAGTTAAATGTTAATAACTTAGTTAAAAAAAATTTAACTTTGTTAAAATAATTTAACACGTTAACGTTTGAAACGTTAACTGCTCCCAGCCCTGGTTGTGAAAAGGTGCAATATCAACCACTGCAAAAGCGTTGTGATTCAATTCAAGATTTAATTTGATTCGAAATCTGTTTGCATTATTCGATTCGAACCGAATTTCGAGATTCGCAGGGCACTAATTTTAACACGACCGCAGATAAATGGATTTAATTTTTACTTTCAACATGCCATCGACCTAGGCTATGATTGTGTCTACATTTCAAAATGTGGGTATGCCTACTATAACCCCACAAGGTTTATACAAGGATATTAATCTTTTGTTTTCCCAGAGTAACAAAAACATTGTAATTTAACCCTTTCAAACGTTGTGCATAAATTTTTGTGTGACGATAAAATTAGTAGTGGACGAGCAGACGATATAAAAGAGCAAAACATCTTAATCGAGGCTCTCTAATAATTTAATCCAACAGCTCTGTCAAGCTGTTGGATTAAATTTTTACTGAACCTCCAACAAACCAGGATGGTTTCGCCCATTTCGCCGTTGACAGTATTGACTAAAATGATATTTTCCAAGGCGCCAGCGTTGAAAGGGTTAATTGCGATTACCTACAAATTTTATGCACGTGAAGCTCTTGAATTCACGGTATAATACAACAAGGAGCGAAATACCTCATCTCGTTTTCTAACATAGAAAATGAAGTCACATACCTTTCTTTAGAATATATTTATCATTCGACATTGGAATCTTAATGCATGTTTACTATTTACAAACAGAATAGCAATCAGTAATCCAAATTCTGATGTCAGTGAACAAAACTGTTGATGGAACACAACGTTTTGGACATAGGTGGGCGGGGAGCTGAGAAATAAAATATTCCATCAGTTTTTTGCAGAAGAACTTCAAATTAACAAACTCAAAATATATATGCAATTCAGACTGACATGTCCATCAAATTACATACAAAATTATTCCAGGCTTGTAGAAATGCCACATTAGATAAAATATATCAAAAATACACAGAAGTACTGAAGACATATTCAACAGAAAATGAAATTAACCCTTTACCTAACGCAGACGATATGAAAATTTATTATTTTAAATATCATTTTTTTTAATTTTTCAAAAAATTTCAACAAAACCATATCATGTGACCCCTCGTTGGAACGAGCTCGACGAGCTCGTTCCAACGAGGGGTCACATGATATGGTTTTGTTGAAATTTTTTGAAAAATAATATTTTTTCAACTGCTGAATTTGCATATTACGCGGGCGGATGCGGCCGATTCGTTGGAAAAAGGGTTAAAAACGACAATAAAAAAATTCCAATTCAGAATTACAGACCCAATGATTAATTTTAAACAATAGTTTCCAGTTAATTAATCCAGTAAATTAGATTCCAATTAACTTCCAAATGAGAGAGAAATAAGTTTCAGTGGCAGACAAGCACAGGTTGTCATCAGGGCCAAACCCTAAATCCAGGCCTATTCCCATGCATCGCCAAGTGTGTGTTTCCTGGCTGGTTTCATATAGACAGCTAGAGTTCAGGGGTTTATTGATATATTTTGCCTTTTTGCCCCCCCCCCCCCCCCCCAACCCCTCCGCAAATATGCCACTCTGGGTGCCATCCCACTGACTGCCACTTATCCGAATCTCGGAGGTAACTTCCTGGTTAGCGATCACACGCACCTTGCGCAAGCTAAACACATGCCTATAAAAGATCCAAGTTCCAACCCATATTCCCATGAACCTGCGATACGGAGTAAGAACTTTTAATGCGACGGACAGACGGGCATCAAATGTTCTCTCATAACAAATTGTGTCCAAGCGCTGTCTTCACCAAACATATATATTTATATATAATTACGATAATCTTATTTTCAGACAGTAGCGTAGCCGGAGGTGGGCGGAGCCTGCACCCACCAAACAAAAATCCCCACTGCCCCCCCCCCCCCCCCCCCCCCACAACTGATTTTACGATCTGCATGGGGCGTCCACTAATGCAATTAAAGATGATACAGCACACTTGGTGAAAACTGATATGTCATCAAAGAGTGGCATTTGCATGGTGTATATTTTTCGGAAATTCATTTTAATGAACGTGTCAATTTGACACTGCAGCGTGACTTGACCAAGAAGGGACTGAACTAAATAGCCAGATTCAGTAATGCCAACTCATTCGCCAAAGTTTCTACAGTAAAGACATCACACCAAAGCTACATATGAAATCAGAAAAAGATCGGGTGAGAGGTGCGACCCGTATAGTGTGCTAATGGAATTGTTGCAAATTTATATGGCAAATCCAAGATGGCTGCGGACGGACATCTTTTTCAACGAAATTCAGAAAAATTCGATAGCTCCCATCTAGACATTACTCCAAAACCAAGTATGAAATCTGAAACTGATCGAGTGAGAGAAGCGGCCTGTATAGAGAGTGCTAAAGGAATTGTGGACGGATATGGGGCATGCGGATGGACGGACGGTCGTAAGACGGATCGCAACCCACCCCAATAGTTCATACTTGACCTGGTCAGGCTAAGCTAAATATACACACCCAGCTGCAGTAACGTGAGAGGGACACAACCTCCATATTTTCCCCCCACTCAAGACTTCAGTCTTTCGTGATATACCTCGGGCTAAAAGTGCTATACAAGTGGTGGGAAACTTAACTTGAAAATAGGTGACCTGTTATTTTCGATGCCGTCAATTGTACAAAAAAAAGTTATAATTTTTAATTTTTTGGTGTTCATAACTTCGAATCATTGTTCATAAATACGGGTGGACAGCAAAAAATAGTGCCAAATTATTATTTTGTTTAGATTTTTTAGTCATTTTGACGACATCGAAAATAATCTATCACCTATTTTAAAGCTACCTTTCAATTACTTATATAGCACTTTAAAAATGTTCGGACCTCAAAAGATTTTTGTGCCCCACCCCTCCCCCGATAGATATAGATACCTGTTTTTCAGTGGAAGTCCGAGAAGTGAAAGGGTTGTAAGAAGTAGCTATCTGTCAGCTATAAATAGATAGATTGCTTTTTGAATTTGTGAGGTTACATGTGGCAACTGGAATATCAGTTATGAAAGATCATTTGTATGTATCTACTAATTTCATCTGTTTGCACGTAACATCAGTTACAGGTTGGAAGCTTGGCAGGTAACACATTGCCGCGAGAGATAGATTTCACTTCTCTTTTTTATTCAGTACAAAACTGGCACAGTTTGTACAATGTATTAAACGTGAAGACGCAGTACACAGGATATCATGAGAGCAGTAATTGCACGCATTGCTAACATTGCGACAATGAATAATATATGGCAACGCCTGGTGCGTAAAATTTGCGCGAACTCCGAGAATGCTGCACTTAACTGGCTTTACCTTTTACTAGACAAACTGGGGGAGGGGGAGCGGGGGGGGGGGGGGTTGTAATCCCTCACTCCTCTATCCGACAAATAAAAATGTCGTTTTTGTCAGAAATGGCGACGAACTAAAATGAAAGTTTAATGGCCACTCATTTTTTTAAATTTTTTTTTTGTTTCGCTCTCCCGTGATTTCTTGGAAAAGAGTAGTGTTCAACCGATGTTCGGAACCGGCCACCACAATCGGCCGATTGTGGGCAATCGGGTAAAAACGGCAACGGCTTCTGGAACATCGGTTCAAAAAGTTTGTTGCCAAGCATTTAGTGACGATTCATAAACCGCATTATATTATCTTTTGCAATTGTTCAATTGTTAATGTAAAATGATGTCAATGATACCATTAATTCAATAAAGTTGAAAAACCGCCACAATGCGTATTCTCAATCTCTCTTGACGCCCCGTTTAAGGGATATACAAATTAAACGACATGTAAAACTTGCAATTGAGCGTGCTTGCGGCAATCGCCAGTTCACACTGGAAAAGTGAATGTTGTACTCCAATCACTCAGGTTGCAGTAAAAATTACCAGCTGCGCGCACTTGGGTAGTCAACGTGGCTCTGAGAGCCACATTTACCGGACCTGAGTGAACGGAGTTTAACACTGTGAAATAAGTTCAATTTAATGTAGTTCTTTCGACTCTCGGCTTATCCAGTAATGAACGGAGTGTAAACCCGTTAACCCTTTACCCAACGAATCGGCCGCATCCGCCCGCGTAGTAATATGCAAATTCAGCAGTTGAAAAAATATTATTTTTCAAAAAATTTCAACAAAACCATATCATGTGACCCCTCGTTGGAACGAGCTCGACGAGCTCGTTCCAACGAGGGGTCACATGATATGGTTTTGTTGAAATTGTTTGAAAAATTTCAAAAAATGATTTTTAAAATAATAAATTTTGATATCGTCTGCGTTGGGTAACGGGTTAAATAAGTTCAATTTAATGTAGTTCTTTCGAGTCTCGACTTGTCTATTAGTGCACGGTATTACCGTCGTAATCGGCATCGGAATCAACCGATTGTGAACTCAAATAATCTGTAATCTGTCAGCGGCCATTTTGGTAATCGGTTGAACACTAGAAAAGAGAAGTGTCGGTACTCTCCGTATTAGGAAAAGAGTTAGGTAATAATAAACAAATGATGGTTAAAAAAATGTTATGGATAATTTTTACCCCCCCCCCCCCCCCCCCCACACACACACACTTACAGGCTGTCACTGTATGGCGCCCAAGAGATGAATTCTGAGACATCCATTCATCGACTGACATCCACGCAGAGCAAATCATATAACCACTCGTCGGGTTGTCTAAGTTGAGTTAAAATCAGACTTGACGTGGGGCGTACTCAGAGGACGAAGCAATTGCACCCCCCCCCCCCCCCCATCCCGGTCCCAGTTACCGATTAATCGCCCTGCTAGCGATTGTCCGTCCGTTACTTTAAAACAAAGAGTATATGTCAATATGCTAGGATGTTTAACTGCGCTGGTGTATATTTGGGACCAAGATGGAAGCATTTTGTATCTGTGATTGAGGTAATGGGATATGTTCAGAATACAACTTAGCAAATAACCCAATATCAAACAATAGCTCCACATCAATCAAAATAGTGATAAACAAAGGTCGTCATTTTATCTTGTTCCAATATGTTTCTAGCTTTATTGTTGTTTATTGTTCCTGATGGCGCGCGGTCGCTCAGTGGTAACGGTACTGGATTTCAAACCGAAAGGTCCACTGTTCGATCACCACCACGGGTAACTGCTTTGTGACCTCGGGCAAGGCACTTAATCCTGAATGCCCACGTGGGGAGACGGTGGAACTGTGTACTAAGTCGAACTGCAAGTCGATTGTGCACTTGTCTTCAGCCAATTAATGCTAACCCTGTTTGTGCGGAGTAATTTGGGGAGCCGAACAGTTGTTTGCCGTTGTTCGGTGGCTCTCTCCAGGTACTGCGAATCTTTTCTGTAACTCTTCAATCGCTCACAAGAAATGATCTCATGTAATATCATTTTGGAAAAGACCTATAGGTCCTTCCAATATTGTGTTACCACACCATATCATCAGCTTATTGAAAGAAAATCTAGGAAAGGTATTTCATATTATGGACCAATAAAGCCGTTCTTTGTACTGAAATTATATAATTTTATTTAATGCTCAGGCATCAATTCACGCTGAAAAATTAAGTCATATTCCCCTGTCGGTCGGCAAAACGAAATATCAAAATGATATTTAGAAATCGATATTTCATCGTAGGTTCGGATGACGAATCACATGTACTTTAAACGAGTCAGCACATCAGTAATGAATTCCAGAGTCCCAAATACAAACGAATTCGAATAATTGATAGTGACAGTGACTAAATCAATTCATTAAATCAGCGGTTTCAAAGTTTGACTTTCTCATTCACCTTCCAGCGAAAAGCCGAAATCACTTTCAAATTTCTTCAGTTCAACTTCACACGTCTTCAGTGCATTGAGTTCAAAAAAAATAAAATGACGTGTCTTGTTATTGAAAATAAGAAAGTGGTGTTTTTTGTTATTGTTCTATTTCTTCGAAACACATTGCGATTATTTCAATTCGCCAGCCTTGGTAAATCGTAAAGTTAGGGGAGAAATAAGACGGGACTACTTTTTGTGCGGATATTCACACATTCCAATGGTTGGAGTTTGGTTGTTGTAATTTTTGTATGGACGCCGGTTCGGCACATAAATTTTGCGCCTTAATGGCAAATAAAGGCCACAAATTGGAGAGTTTGTAGTCGTAGAGCATTAAATAAAAAGAAAATTCACGAAAATTTGATGAATACCGAAAATATCTCGTTCGTGGCTACAAGAAATATGAGGATCTTCACTCGCGTCGCTCGTGAAGATCCTCATATTTCTTTGTAGCCACTCACGAGATATTTTCGGTATTCATCAAATTTTCGTGAATATCCTCTATATATTACTTCCCATCGGTGCTTCCTTTATGACGTAAAAAACCCCAGACGCTAAAAGGAGATAAGGAGTCTCCCCCCTTCGCACTCTACCTTTGACTATTGTGAATCAACCACGACCACTTCTAATCGTCCAGATTTAGACAGGCGACTTCTCTATGGCAATAAAGCTGCCCCTCAAAGACGATGCACATTTGTGGCTCCCTATCTGTCACATTTCCTCACTGGGACGAAACTGGAGATGGACAATATACTGAAAAACCGTGAAATCGAACCGAACCAATTGTTGAATAGCGATACCGTATGAGTTTTAAATTTTTCTACATTCCCTATTTCCTGCTGATGCTTGATAACAGTTGAAAGGTTCATTTTCATGAAAGAAGTGACTGATTTTCTTTTCAATTTTGTAAACCCTCAATGGACTGGGAAACTGTCCCGAATTCCCGTTAGACTACATACAACCTGCACAGTGTCCAATTGCTTAGCATTGATTTCAAGTTAACAGGCAGCCAAGACCTGACTAAAAATCACTGCCCAGGTGTTTTGTCTATTGTCAGCAGGACCTCCTAAAGATGACATAGTCAGGGCACATGCTCTTAGATCGCAAAAGCCTGAAATAGGTCTTTAAACATTAAGGGGCGTTCAGAACAATTTACAAAATTAGTGCAGATGTGATTTGTGATCGTAAAGGAATGCCACTGTTGAGCTCATCGACGGTGTCATCTATAGCGTTGTGGTAGAACGATACAACAACAGAAGTGGAGGAGCACAACTCTTCAAGGCTACCATAGTTCGCCTAGTGGGAGAAAAGTTACAATTGTATGTCAGTAAATGTACACTGACATACTATAATCTCTTATTCATTTAAATGAGCATGTCGCGTTGTGGTCACTGTCAAGCCCATTTCTTCTACTTCAATCATCTTCCAACCCGAAGGCAGCCTTCAGGTTGGAAGATGGGTGGAGTAGAAGAAACGAACCGAAGGTGGGATTCTTTTGCCAAATGTTGCTTGGATTTGCTAATACAGTGGAGCCCACTTAATTGGATATCTCTTAATTGTATATCCCTGTTAATTGAATATAATTTTCAAACACAAAACCATTTACCATACCTTCAGTACAAATTTGATCTGTTAACTGCATATGGGTTGTAGAGTAAACTCCTGTTAATTGTATATAAATTTTTGTAATATATCGAAAAAATTACTGTGACATGCACCAAATTCCCCTTATTTTACAACCTTTTCGGCCTCCCTACATCCAATACAGGTATTTATTCTATTATATCTTGTTTGACAGAGCTCTATGAGCTCTGTCAAACAAGATATAATAGAATAAATGCTCAGTTTACCTCCAGAACACAGGAAACTGACCAAATCCTTGTTAATTGTATACTTATGTCAATTGAATAATTTTCACTGGCAAAATGGATATTCAATTAAGAGGATTCTACTGTAATATATTACAGGAACGACTTTTTACTGACACGATTACGTGTGCCCATTTTCAAAGACAGATCATACATATCACGAAAATTCTTTTTTCACTACTCGCGGGTGGCTTGTCTGCGTGACTTTAATAGAAACTGCTCAGTGACACCCACTTCAAGTGGCTTCCAGGGTACATGTCATACCTACCATACCTTGGGTACGCCACTGGTTGTGAAGTAAAGTGCAAGAGTGGGTGGGTCGATGCTGCAGGCACCGCGTAGTGGGGGGGGGGGGGGGGGGTCTAAGGGGACTGTAGCACCCGTACTTTTTCAGAAGGGGCGTGAATTATTTTACAAGCATTACTTACAATAAAACTGGTATTGAACTTTCATACCTTTGCTACTTCTTTGCAGTTACAGACCAGGAGGGGATCAGGAGGACTACACCCGTCGGGAAGGGTTACCCCACTCCCGAGTTGGAACAACTGCTACCTTTATTGTTTGCTTGTCGGGGACTTCTTCCCTAACCCCATGTTGGGGAAATCCTGTCGCCGCCACTGTAACAGGCGGAATCGAAGCAAAATTTCCAAAACTTTTTAACCACACATATACATTGCGTGTGGTGTGCCGTTTAACTACAGTTGCTCCCAACTTCGCCTTGCCTCACATAACGTGTAAGTAACGTGTTACTGAAATGTTTAAAACAAATGTGTACTGTACTGTTCCTACTAATGTATTGAGGATAAAAAAAACACGCTCACCCCTTCGCCACAACACACACATACCAAAAGTCAAACCTTTGATTCAGTCCCCGAATACCAACGATTCAGACAAACACTCGCTGCTATCTGAGATGCATCTTTTAAACAATTTTTTCCCACTTGAGAGAAATGGCTCTTCGTTTGCGGAAGTGTTTTTTTTTCTTCTGTAATCACAACTCGAAAGACAGCTGCTAATTCGTTCAAGACAGTTTGAATCAATGATATCAATTATTTAATATCTCCGTTTATTAAGGTAGGGAATGCGCCAAACGTGTTCATAAACAGATGAAAGTGCAGGTTCCACTTAACAGACATGTGCACTCAAAATCAAGTTCATAATGAGAAGATATATCTTATAGAAGCCTTGAGGTATGATTTTTCAGACGTTGGAGGCTTATGAAGAAGATCTTGAACATTTTTTGTTTTTATTTGGATGTGGGGTTGGGGGGTCGAGAATTCCACTAATTTGGGGAGAGAATAGTTTGTCACGCCCACCCCCGACAGTCTGTGAACTGATACGTTCGAGATGATACACGTCTTGAATGAAAAGAAAAACAGAAGTATGAAGCATGCCTGGAGTCGAACATATTCCCTGGTTTAAAATTTTAAGCAAAACTGATAGTAAGAGAAACATCGAACTCCTAGATAGCTTCATCTCAGGCCTAAGGCGTTTAGAATGCGACTCTTGCAATCAAAATAGAGTTGCTAAAAGATTCATTTGACCCCGAAAGTTTTCAAGGGGGCCTCGGACCCGGACAAATTTGGATTTTTCGAACCGAAAGAACGCTGCTTCCTTGCATCTGAACGATCAATGGCTGTCCACATAGACGACATTTTCGATGGCATTTTGTGTCGTCTTTGTCGCTCATCTGGCAAAAATGATTTCACCAAAGGGGACTCCGGACTCATCAGGCCAACCCTAGTTCGACCCAATGGGAGAATATTTCAGTTTTTCGAATCGAAAGGACGCTATTTCCTTGCATCTGACCGATCAATGACAGACGGGACTGCTGGTATATCGAAATGTCTTCTATGTGGACTGCCATTGGCAGTCCACATAGAAGGCATTTCGATAAATCTACACTCTATTCAATCAGATCCATTTCTCCTTTTTGGTCAATTTCACGAAATTTCCTGCACCAACATGTATTGTGCTGCGTAAGTTTTTGGGTTTTTTTTTTTGGGGGGGGGGGGCTTGGTGGCTTCCAATAGGGGGCCATCGGGAAGTTTCCCAGTGGACCATACGGCTAGTCGGCCCCTGAAAGTTTCGTTGAATTCCATTAACTGTGATTGGTTCTGTAATACATAGCTTGGAATGAGGTCTGGACAGTTTCTCCTCAAAAAGCGAAAAGAAAGTGTTCAGGTCTTCAAATATAGGTGATTCTAGAAAAATAATTTTAGGATGTTCCCACCACTTCTTAATTAGGTACAGTTATCTGCTAAACCACCCCAAACAAAAAATACCCAACAAATTATTTTCAAAAAGCACCAGCTCAGTTTTCATTGCTGGACTTGCGAGTTCAGCCCGGGGTTCCATTCGTTACAACATTGCTTTGTAATGCTTTTTCTTAGTCTTATATTGGGATTTTTTGTGGGTGAAACGTGGGTGTTATCTCCGGAAATACTCCACATGGAATGTATGTCGATTTATCCTCTTTGACCACGCAGCCTAATAATGAAATGTCACCTACAGATTCGCATTTCAAAAATATTAATCAAACACTGAAGTAGAAACGGTTATATAATTCTGTGTCTAGTTAACCCTTGGTTATAGTCGTCCTGTTACGATTAAGCGTGCATTGCTTTGGAACAGAGTATATGGATATACTAGAATGTTTAACCGCGACGATGAAAAGTTGTTAGGACCAGGGGTGGCGCCAGGGATTTATCGACAGGGGGGGGGGGGGCTGACCTCTCCGACAGGGGGGCTATAACATTGACCTCCCAAACGAGGGAAAATGAGTGAAAATTGGTAACTTGGAGAACCAAAATAGAAGCAAATTGAGTATGTTTGTTGATTATTTAACCCTTTACCTACATGTAACCTGAAAAGCAGACGACACTTGCAAAAATAATTCTTGAATAATTATTTTTTTTCATTTTTTGTCTCAAAAACATAGGTTATGACCCCTCGTTGGGACGAGTTCGTTCCAACGAGGGGTCATAACCTATGTTTTTGAGACAAAAAATGAAAAAAATAATGAAAATTAATTGGCGATTTTTGAGAATAGCGCTGGCCGGTTTTGGCCGTTACCTTAGGTAAAGGGTTAAAGTAAACATATTATAATAAGGTCGGGAAATATTTCATCTATAAAGCCAGTTTGACGAACGACATTAAGAAATTTCGTGAGACTCACTATTCTCTATCAAAGTTCCAGTGCTGCACGGGTTCGAGACAGACAAGTCGAGATATCTACATTCGATTGTCGGAAATTTCTCGTGAAGTCGGGTTTACGAGACTCTCCGACGGACTGGCTAAAAATCGCCGACGGGAGGGGGGGCTGGACCTCTCCGACGGGGGGGGGGGACTCTAGTCACCCCCGACCCGCCCCCCCCCCCCCTTGACGCCACCACTGGTTAGGACCGAGATGGAAACATTTTGTATCGGTGATTAAGACAACCAGAAATGCCCGGAATACAGCTTAGCAGATCATGCATAATATGGCCGGTTTTCATAAAATCTAATTTATGCAAATCTCGCATAACATACTCGAGCTTGATTTATCAGGCCAGAGTATATTATGTAAGATTTGCATAAGATGCAAATTGTTTGTTTGCCATTGTCGGAATATACTAATACAAGAGATCTCTACACTTCTGATATATGTGGGCGGTTAACCGTTAGTGAAATCCGTAACCGAAAGGGTTGTGTTAACCGTTCCAGTACAGGTTCATCGATATCGGTTCAAAACTATGCGGCACCTGCCGGTGGATAATAAAAGCTGTCACTTGTTTGTGGCAAGAATGGGTTGAAGAGAGAAACTTTCAACTCCATGTCTGAACACTTTCCAACACGAGTCATTGATCAATTGACTTAATTACTGGAGGAAGATAAATCTACAAGCTCAAACATGATTTTTATGTAATGAAATCACGAAACTAGGTTAAATTTTCTTCCCAATCGATAAACATTTCCGGGAACGATATGGACTCTATAAAAATAAGAATAAGTAAATTCGTGCTCGAAATAATTTTAGTGCTTTGATATCCTCTTCTTCCGGTATTTTCATGCAATCAATTGACGAATACGTCACACTCCAATTGTTCTTTGCCCTAAGAAGTGGAACACATATAAATCTCGTAATTGTATAATTTCAGGGTTAGCTCAAAGAAAATTTGTTTACAGGTTATGGGGATGTTTTCCAGATAACAAGCGCAATTTTTGCATTAACCGGCCATGTGCTGTGATCTTCTCTACAAGGATGGTAAATGTTGTGTACTGTGTCTATCTCACAGCCCTAACACCAAACCTCGGTTACAGAGGAATTGAAAGAAATGATATTATCTGTCGCTTTATCTGTGTATGAATGTGGGATGGGCGTGTTAGGTTGTTAACCCTTTACCCAACGTAACGGCCAAAACCGGCCAGCGCTATTCTCAAAAATCGCCAATTAATTTTCAAAATATTTTCATTTTTTGTCTCAAAAACATAGGTTATGACCCCTCGTTGGAACGAGCTCGTCGAGCTCGTTCCAACGAGGGGTCATAACCTATGTTTTTGAGACAAAAAATGAAAAAAATTAGTTATTCAAGAATTTTTTTTGCAAGTGTCGTCTGCTTTTCATGTTAGGTAAAGGGTTAAGTGAACTTCATACAAACCTTAACACGCTCATCCCACATTCATACTCCGGAAAGGCGACGATGATTTATTGCAAATGTTATAATTTAATTCAAGGTCTTTGCTTGTATTATAATGTACCCTTACGCGACCAAAGGGGAGCACGGTGGCTCAATGGTAGACTGTTGGACTTCTATGCTGGAGGTCCCGAGTTCGATCCCCGTCCGGGACGACCCGCGTTGTGTCCTTGGGCAAGGCACTTTATCTCGGTTGCCTACATGGGGACACGATGACGTCGTTTACTAAGGCGTACTGCTCGTAACAGTTACAGTTTAATTGCCCCCGATAGACACGCCCACAACTTTTCTATTTAACAAATGAGGGTTGGGTGTGGGCAAAGCAACAATATTCATACGATAGGAAATTTAACATGGGAGTTGTGGAAATACACCACCACCCATGCTATTCCGTAGATTCAAGAACATGGACTTTTTTGATGGCAAAGAAATAATTTCAGAAATAAAAAATAAAATAAAAAAGCGCTCGCCCGCATGCAATTTTACAAATAATGGCTTGAGAAACAGAAGATCTACTTTGTAGAGCCTAATGTTTAATTTGTACAGAGCTGCCCTTGTTGACCAGACGCGCGCGCACCAACCCACATCCACCCACGGTTCCTGCGTGTAAAATTATGTAGTTTGATCATCGTAACGGTCACCGCATCATTGCTGCAAACATTTAGGTGCACCGTTGGTAAGTGTTGAACAGAGGCGTTGGAAGAACGATAAAAGTGGCGGGGCAGAAATTTACAACGCTACCATGGTTCGATCCAGTGTGAGAAAGGTTACAATCGTATGTCGGTATATGTACTATGGCTCGCCATAGTTTCTCGTTTAGATGAATATGCTGCTGTGCGGTCACTGTCCTGTCCGTTTCTTCTACTTCAACCATCTTTCAACCTGAAGACCTGCCTTCGGGCTGGAAGATAGTTGAAGTAGCAGAAACGGACCGAAGCGGACGAAAATGGGATTCTTTGGCAAAATATTGTTTGGATTTGCAAATAATGTTACAGGAATGCCTGAATATTGACACGTCCATTTTAACTCATTGTGTAACTGCGAAATATACCTTTGGAAAAAAGTTAACCTCTGTTTCACGTGTGCCTCTGAGCATTTTACAGACCCTAATTTCAGTGTTTGACGTAACAGTGTGATTTGCTTTTGTCTATTGTGGATGCCAGATAAAATATTATTCTTTAAACTAACATCGACGTATCTCTGTCTTGAGAGATATGAAATGAGAGGTTAATTGAAGGCAGACGACGAATTTGACTGCTAATTTGTTGTGTCTTCAAAGGAAATAAACATAAGTTGTACGATTAAAAGCCAATTTACACGGAATATTTTTCCACATCTGTCTCAGGGCATCTGCTGAAACATACCATCTAAATTAGGGTATCTGCTAGCAGACATGTGAAACATAGCAATTAGGACATGTTTTCGTGTGACCAGTTTTTATTTCTACGCAACTGACCAATCAGCACACAATTTGGGAGTCACCTGCAGCAAGCAGGTCTGTTTTTATATACAATGTGAACGTAAAAAGCAGATCTGCTGAAAGCACATCTGCTTTTTCATATCTGTTAAAGCATGCCGTGTAAAATTAGCCTTAAGATGGTCTCGCGGGTTGTGTTGGGACGGAATTGAACCTCCGGCTGACAAAACTTGCAGACGACATTTGCATTTTGCTTCTTGATTAACTGAAAATACTCATGTTTTTGATATTATAAAAACATACTTTTCTACCCATAATAGTAACGAGATCGTTCGATTAACGTGTTATTAGCTATACTTTAAAAGCAAACATTGAAGAAGAAAAAACTATCTTTAATATTCCTTACAAACGTTTCAGCGTGATTTTTGTCTAAAGCGGATTTGTCGGATGCATGAATCTGAAGAAAACAAGTGTTTGACCACCGAGGTGGTATTAGTCCCCTACGGCGCTTTTGTGACATAAGGTGTTTTTGTCACAGAAGACACTAGAGTATATAAGCATCTTCGATTTTGAATAAAAAATATTGAGCGTGCATAATCCCCTCACAACCCTTTATCCATGTACCATATATGAAAGGCGTAGCTTGAACCATGTTGGAGGGAGGGGTGGTAACATACAATAGAGAAAAAAGCTTAAAAACACAACAAAAATGGCCGCCATTCTGCCATCTTGGATTTTGAAAAATAAATATTGACTGTGCATCATCCCCTCAGAACCATTTATCCATGTACCAAATATGAAAGGTGTAGCTTGAAGCATGTTAGAGGGAGAGGTGGTAACATAAAGACAGACAGACAGACAGACAGACGGACAGACAGACAGACAGATGTTAGATTTTGAAAAAAAAATATTGAGCGTGCATAATCCCCTCACAAGTCCTTTATCCATGTACTATATAAGAAAAGTGTAGCTTGAACCATGTTGGATGGAGCAGTGGTAACATAAAATAGAGAAAAAAGCTTTAAAAAACACAACAGAAATGGTTGCCATGGCGCCATCTTGAATTTTGAAAAAAAAATATTGAACGTGCAACATCCCATTACAACCCTCTATCCATGTGCCAGATACAAAAAGTGTAGCTTGAACCGTGTTGGAGTGAGGGGTGGTAACATAAAATAGAGAAAAAAGCTTTAAAAAAAACACAACAAAAATGGCCGCCATGCCGCCATCTTGGATTTTGAAGAAAAAATATTGAACGTGCATCATCCCCTCCCAACCCTCTATTCATGTGCCAAATATGCAAAGTGTAGCTTGAACCATGTTGGTGGGGGGGGGGGGGGGGGGGGGGGGGGGGGGGGGGTTGTTAAAATGAAAATAGAGAAAAAAAGCTTAAAAAACACAACAAAAATGGCCGCCATTCCGCCATGTTGGATTCTGAAAAAAAAATTTCGAGCGTGCATCATCCCTTTAGAACCATTTATCCATGTACCAAATATGAAAGGTGTAGCTTAAAGCATGTTGGAGGGAGAGGTGGTAACATAAAAAACAGACACACAGACGGACAGACGGAGACGGACAGACGGACAGACAGACGGACAGACGGACGGACAGACGGACGGAGTGCAATCCTATAGTCCCCTTACGGTTCCCGTAGGGGACTAAAAATGAAATAGTTCGGGTTTTCGGGCCGAATTTTAATTCTCATGCTGGACCCTAATCTTTTTATAAGCTCTTGGTAAAACAAATTATACATGTTTAAAACGATATCTGAAGATACATACGGGCCTGGCGTCAACACACATTAACACGTGAATATAGGCCACACTTTTTAAGCCTTCACCTTGTCCGAAGAGCAGACAACACCACTCAATGGCCTTTTGTTTCTCATTTATATTATTATATTACTTATGTATAGTTAATATGGAATCGGCCACTCGTGGCTGTAAATTATCATTAATGGTTGAGTACTAAATTATTTTTCAAATATGATTTGAAACTCGAGTATTTTTTTTTTCAAAGGTGCCATGCAACCAGTAAGGGAAGCCTCAATTTAGCAAGACTTTGTTAATGAACAATTATTTTGTCACAATTTATTGGAGAGTGCCTGTTGGCACTCACCAATAAATTGTAACAAAATAATGTTATATAAATATTTTATCTTCTACTGCTAAAAAAACAACAAACCTATGCAAACAGTGTAAAGCCATTTAAGTGGCTTTTAGCACTTTTCAATAGATCTATGATAGTGGCTTCTAGCACTCAAGTATAGTTCAAATCTAATCTAATCTAATCTTGAAAAACAATTCTTGAATAAGTATAAATTTTCATTTTTTGCCTCCCGAACATAGCTTATGACCCTTCAATGGAACAAGTTTTAACGAGATCATTCCAACGTGGGTCTCTGAGCTATGTTTTTAAAACAAAATATTAAAAAAATGTTCTAGATTGAGGTGTTTTATTTATCAAGTATGTGGTGGACAGGTGCGGCGGAAGCTCGAAAAAGTGGAGAGACACAAATTTACAATGCTACCATGGTTCGACCCAGTGTGAGAAAGGTTAAAATGTACTATCACTAGCAATGGTCTCTCGTTTAGACGAATACGTCACTGTGTGGTCCCTGTCCCGTCCGTATCTTCTATTTCAACCATCTCCCAACTCGAAGGCCAGCCTACGGGACAGAAGACAGCTGAAGTAGAAGAAACGGACCGAAGCGACCAAAAGTGGGACTCTTTGGCTAAATATTGTTTGGATTTGCAAATAATGTTACAGGCAGGAATGTCTGTATATTAGCACGTTTGCATGCGCCCATTTTAACCCTTTACCCAACGTAACGACCAAAACCGGCCAGCGCTATTCTCGAAAATCGCCAATTAATTTTCATTATTTTTTTCATTTTTTGTCTCAAAAACATAGGTTATGACCCCTCGTTGGAACGAGCTCGTCGAGCTCGTTCCAACGAGGGGTCATAACCTATGTTTTTGAGACAAAAAATGAAAAAAATTAGTTATTCAAGAATTTTTTTGCAAGTGTCGTCTGCTTTTCATGTTAGGTAAAGGGTTAACTCATTGTGTAACTGCGAAACATATGTGTGGAAAAAAGTGGAGGGGCACGTGCCCCCTGTGCCCCCCCCCCCCCTGGCTCCACAGCCTCTGGTGGTGGATTTCCTTCTTTAACGGTTATGCATACTTTTTCAAGCGATGAAATAATTTTGAAACACCCTATTTGCGTTTATCCAAATCGATCCCCGTTTATTTCTCCGAACTGCGCTTGAGCGCTGCATTTGAAAGTGCGTGATTTTGTACCAATAGGCTATAGCTAACGGGGTCACGTGAGAGATAACCTATGTCCTTGAGACAAAAAAATGAAAAAATAATGAAAATTAATTGGCGATTTTTTAGAATAGCGCTGGCCGGTTTTGGCCGACGTTGGGTAAAGGGTTAAGTAAGTCTTTTAGGCTATATTTCTTACAACTTTCTACGTTTCAACTCGATATATAACATTTGTCGTGTTTCTGAATGTGACACTTCAATAAAATATTTTACTACTACCTCATAACGATAGGCGGCGTGATCAGCCCTGATGAAGTAATGTGCAACATAGCTCGTTGTCGTTGTGGAATAAGTTGTGTCTCCGTTCCAGGGGCTTGACGACAGGGATTTTGGGGATATCAGAGGCGGTGAAACCTGGGGAGGGGGGGGAGGACAGGGAACACGTGCAGGGGTGGCGCCAGGGATTTCTCGACAGGGGGGGGGGGCTGACCCCTCCGACAGGGGGCTATAACATTTGACCTCCCAAACGAAGGAAAATGAGTGAAAATTGGTAAATTGGAGAACCAAAATAGAAGCAAATTGAATATGTTTGTTGATTATTTAACCCTTTACCTACATGTAACCTGAAAAGCAGACGACACTTGCAAAAATAATTCTTGAATAACTAATTTTTTTCATTTTTTGTCTCAAAAACATAGGTTATGACCCCTCGTTGGAACGAGCTCGACGAGCTCGTTCCAACGAGGGGTCATAACCTATGTTTTTGAGACAAAAAATGGAAAAAAAATGAAAATTAATTGGCGATTTTTGAGAATAGCGCTGGCCGGTTTTGGCCGTTACCTTAGGTAAAGGGTTAAAGTAAACATATTATAATAAAGTCGGGAAATATTTCATCTATAAAGCCAGTTTGACGAACGACATTAAGGAATTTAGTGAGACTCACTATTCTTTATCAAAGTTCCAGTGCTGCACGGGTTCGAGACAGACAAGACGAGATATCTACATTCGATTGTCGGAAATTTCTCGTGAAGCCGGGTTTACCAGACTCTCCGACGGACTGATTAAAAATCTCCGGCGGGGTGGGGGGTGGGGGGGCTGGGCCTCCCCGATGGGGGGCTCTAGCCCCCCTCCCCCGGGACCCCCCCCCCTGGCGCCACCACTGATTACACGTGCTTCTCCACCTTTTTCTACAGACATGTTGCGTGGTTGCACAATGAGTTAAAATGGGCGCATGCAAACGTGCCAATATACAGACATTCTTGTAATATATTATTTGCAAATCCAAACAAGATTTGGTCAATGAATCCCACTTCGGTCCGTTTCTTCTACTTCGACCAGCCTCGCTTGGCTAGCCTTCGGGTTGGAAGATGATTGAAGTAGAAGAAATGGACAGTACAGTCACCACACCGGGGCATGTTCATCTAAACGAGACACTATAGTGTTTCACAGTACATTTACCGATTCCCGATTGTAACTTTTCCTCCAATTGGCCTGAACCATGCACGGTAGTCTAGAAAATTTGTGCCCCTCCACTTTCGTCGAGCTTTCGTCGTCTCTGGGGGATATACCCCCCCCCCCCCCCCCCCTATAATTTTTGCTGTCGGGACATTTTCGACTGGACTGGAGTCTAAGGTATCGATTCGGTCTTGCAAGTACAAACTTGTACGGACTTACCGGCGAGAGCTACACTATCCAATTCTTGGATGGGGAAGACCGCAGTTTGAATTAGTTTCCAAGGAATACCGCCCTCTAGTGTTTTTTATGTTCATTTACACAAACCTACAGTGTGGGGTTTAATGTGTAATATAAATGCTATTTTTAGAATTATCAGTGTGGGGTTAACCCTTTGAACCCCCGTTTCCTGGAATGGTATCACCTTTGTGTACATTTACAGTGAGATGGGTCAGTCCATTATCAATATACAGGAAGGATAAAATAATAACAGCAGTCTGCAGCCGTCTGGCTGCAGGCTGCAGTTAAAATGTTATCATCGGTGCCCCGTGTTTTGACCTCTTATAATAAGACGAAATGGGACGAAATTATGCCTTGGAACGAAAAACCGTCTTACGGGTTCAAATTATTTATTATTATTTATTTATTGGTGTTTAAGGTCACATATTTCTGCCCAATGGCTAATCATGACCACGACAGTTTTACGGGTGGAGGAAGCCGGAGTACCCGGAGAGAACCACCGAGCAACGGCGAGCAACTGTCAGCTCCCCAACATACTAACTCCACACAAGCAGGGTTAGCATTGGTTGAAGACAGGTGCACCATCGACGTGTAGTACGCCTTAGTACACAGCGTCATCGTGCCCCCACGTGGGCAATGGAGATGAAGTGTCTTACGGGTTCAAAGTGTTAAGTCTAAAAATAAAAATTTAACCTCATTGAAGTGAAATATACTCATAGAACTCCCGTGTAATGTGATGTTAGCCCCACAATGAAGAAAGAATCCCACAATACTGAATTGTTCACACTAATAAGCCTTCAATGTAGCTCTGCTGAGAGCTTTCTTATAAAATTAAATTTAACCCTTATGTCCTAATACAGCCACAAAGTGACCCTTTCCTCCTGCTGTGAATGAGTTGTTCCAAGTGTATTCTTCCTTGGGAGCTCTCCTGGTAGGGCTCATTTATCTTGATAGTGTTTCTAAATTATTGTTGGTTGCCTGTAGAAAGACTGTAAAGTCATCGGCAGCTATGTATATGCATATACGGTACATGTATATAACCATTCAGACCCCAGTTCATTTGACAAAAGCGTTAAAACGCACCTCTTTCAACAGGCATTCTATTAGCAACTGTAAAGCCAAAGAGCACTTTTATGGATTTTAGGATTTATTATTATTATTATTATTATTATTATTATTATTATTATTATTATTATTATTATTATTAACGTAAAATTAATCTCTGTGCTTAAGGGTTAATACTTGCACTCTTGTCACCAACACAGCTGGCCTTACACATGAAGGTCTTAAGTACCCAATTTGGTCTGCAGCATAACCAGTTTGGAATACGGGATGTGCTAATTGTATAGGAAGTCGGAAAGTCCACGCATCTACGAAGACTACATGTATTTATAAAAAAAAAAAAATTTTCAAGAATTTTAAAACTATAATCCCGATTGATATTCCGACTACATCATCAAGGCATGCCTTCGACGAAGACATGCCTTGATGATAAGTTGAAATGTTTTATCAGACAGGACTTGAGCTATCACGGTGGGGTCCAATCAGATTTAACCCGCCTCACTCCTCTCCATCCAATCGGTCAACTTCGACACCCCTTTCAGTTACCAACTTTGGGATTTGAAAACAAACAAAAAAAACGAGTTTTATAATAAACCAGCGGTAAAGGGTTTACAATAATCAATTTGAAACTCTGCTGTTCAGCGTACGCCCAAACTTGATATCTGAAGCTATGCGATCGACATTCATTGATTTCATGTTCCAGATCTGCCACTGTATTATATTCAATCAGGAAAGTCCGGGTACACATGCTGCCACACTGTATTGTGCTTATCAACACAGTCCGGGCACATTAAAATCGAATTTTGTGACATCAATTGCATTGTTATACAACGAGTGTCCCATTGTATATGCTCTTCAGACAGAAGCAGCGTTTACATGAATATAGGCCCTTCTCGCTGGGATGGAAGGGAGAAAGGGGTTAAACATTGAAATTTGCCAACTACGTTCACTGACATCTGTTCTTAGATAAACCTTTTTTCTTAAAACCCTTTGAACCCCAGAGGCCGCTTTTCCGGCCGAGTAACATTATACTTCATAATTTCATTAAGTTGGTTGACTTTTGAGTGAAGGTGTGAAGTATACCAATGAATATTTTCAACGTGCAGCCACAGGCTGCACGTTGAAAATATTAATTGGTCTACCCCCAAATAAAGAATATGGACTCTTCCCGTTGCTGCCATTGAACTGATATGGAAGATGCCACTAGGGTTCAAAGGGTTTATCAAATTATTTTTAATTCTGTGTTGACATTGTGTTCCATTTTAATCCTCTAGTTAACGTCCAAAAACGGTCAGCACTATTCACAAAAATCGCCATTCAAATTTTATTTTTTTCAATTTTTGCCTCAAAAACATTGCTTATGATCGAGCTCGTTCCAATGAGGTGCCATAAGCTATGTTTCTGACGCAAAAAAAAAAGAAAATGATTTAGTCACTCGAGCTGTTTTTGGCACGCGTCGTCTGTTAATCGTGTTGGGTAAATGTTTAAATGGACGACAATCTATAAAATATATTCCTATATTTACCCTCGGAAGCAGGTCAGCTTGCGGAATTTCGGGCCTGGCGGTGAAATTTGTCACGGCACCCGAGTTCCTGAGATAGTCTCCAGCTCACGGAGTCGAACATATTTCCAAGGCCTCGAAGCGGTGAGGGAGAGAGAATTTGAGATGTGATAACCGCGGACACGATGGACATTTGCATCTTTTGCAAACCAAATTTGGAAAATTTCCTGGAGTGTCGCATTCTGGGATATTTTATGAATTGTGACAATTTCCTCGAATCCCTGTGTGAAATGAATGGAATTGCAACGGTGACTGATTGAGCGTTTCCATGCACGAGGCCCTCAAATTTCGTCTGTAAATGACTTACGACTTTTATTTCAGTTGAATGGGGAAACTTCTGTTGCTGGTCCTGGGGCGAGACCCGATCTCTCCATATGGGTTACGTCATCCACTCTCTCTACGGTCCTGTTCAGAGGCTCAGAAGCTCTTAGATTACTTTCTATGGTCACAGATTCTCTAAACTGTACTCGCGGACAGCCCCTAACTCTCCCTCAACATTGACTGGGGACACCCATCTTAGATCTGTTCGTTTCGTGTCTACTGAAATAGGCACAGTCTTCACCTGCTATATTACACAAGGGAGTCCAGGAAGATCTACCGAGACCGTTTGTATCGCGTCTGTATCTATTTTCCAGTTTTTTACCGAGTCATCGTCTAACAATTTCGAGGCTCGAGTAAACCAAGACCGCACACCTGGATCAAGTTTTCTGTAAGGTACAAGAATTTTAGAGTTGAGGGATCTGAAAGATGGAAGCAAAAGGAGGTGTCACTTTGTATATGTGTACATACTGTAATGACTGTCACCAAAAAGACTCGAGGAAAATGATGTCTATATTTCAACCCCTCACTCTAAGAACACACGCCTTATGTTAAGCTTGAGATAATGTTGAGAAACGACAGAAGGGATCCATCCGAGAAGACTACTTAGGTTGGTTAAAATTTTGGGGGTTGAAGTTCGCTGAAATATTCAGTGCTTCTAGAAGCCATCAGTTGTGTGAAAAATGGAGTGAAATGGTATTCAACAAGGGCACTATTGAGACGAGGTTTGGGTTTTTTGGTTGACAGATTGGGATTTTCTGGTTGTGAGTCCTTATACACTCACGGACAATAATCATTAATGAAAACAGAACATTCGATTGAAATAAAATTTGTTTTCTTATCAAACATCATATTGCACTACAGGGAGCCGAAATATGAACCCATGAACTTGACTTGAACATATTTGAATTTCCCCCACAAGGAATGTGTACACCAAATATGAAAAGGTTCTGGCGGGTGCATCTGAAGAAGATTTTTAAAGCATTTTCCTCATATTGCACAGAGTTAAAATATGGGTTTCTATAAGAATCCCAAATATGGACCCAAGGATAAATTTGAATCTGGTGCCTTAACGATGTCGCTTGCCAACTACTAGGAGATTCTAACTGGTGGGTCTGAAGAAGATGTTAAAGAAGATTCCTTATATTATCCTAGGTTGAACTTTGGGCTCCCATGCAGCCTGGATATGAACCCATGGACTTAATTTGAATCTGACCCGCCCCCACCCCACCCACACCCCCACAGATACTGCTACCAAATATGAAAATAGATTCTGACCGGTGGATCTAAAGAAGATTTTTTTTTAATGAATATTCCTCATGTTGAAGTATGCTGACCCCTGAGAAAGGGAGCCCGAATATGAACTCATAGTCCTAACTGGAAAAAAAATTAAATCTGCCCCCCCCCCCCCTTCCCCGGGATGTTATATACCCAATCTGATTGGTGGATCTGAAGAACAAGAAAATTAAAGAACTTTGCTAATGTTGTACTAAGTTAAAATTCGATCTCCCATAAGGAGCCCAATTAAGTGTAAACACATAATTAGTCTTAACCCTTTACCTAACATGAAAAGCAGACGACACTTGCCAAAAAAATTCTTGCATAACTAATTTTTTTCATTTTTTGTCTCAAAAACATAGGTTATGACCCCTCGTTGGAACGAGCTCGTCGAGCTCGTTCCAACGAGGGGTCATAACCTATGTTTTTGAGACAAAAAATGAAAAAAATAATAAAAATTAATTGGCGATTTTTGAGAATAGCGCTGGCCGGTTTTGGCCGTTACGTTGGGTAAAGGGTTAATTTGGACAAACTTGAATCTGACTTCCATAACGATGTCAAATATCATAGTTTCTGAATGATAGATCTTGAGAAGAAGATTTTTAAAAATATTCCTCATACTGTACTAAGTTGAATATTGGACTCCCATAGGTATCCCAAATACGACCCCGAGCACTTGGTTGGAACAAATTTGAATCTGAACCCATCAAATAGTGCTACATGCCAAAAATGAAAAGTTTTTTCCTTGTGGGTTTGAAGAAGAGGATTTTCAAATAATTTTTCTCATACTGCACTTAGTTAAAATTCAGGTTCCCATAACGAACCAAAATATGAACCCACGTACTCTGTTGATGACATATACCAAATTGGTATATTTGAAGAAGAAGTTTTTTTTAAATTCCTTATATTCTGATTGTTGGATCTGAAGAAGATTTTTACGGAATTTTCCTCATATTGCACTAAGTTAAAATCTGGGTTCCCATAAGGGGCCCAAATGCAAACCCGGGAAATTAATTTCAACAAACTTGAATTCGACCCCAGAAGAATGCCGAATATCAAATAGCACAGGATCCAGACTGGTGGGTCTGAAGAAGAGAGTTTCCTCATATTGCACTAAATTAAAATTCAGAATCCCATAGGGAGCCCCCCAAAACGAAGCAGGAACTTGATTTGCACAACACTGAATCGTATTCCACAAGGGGTGTTATATTCCGAATATCAAAGGTTTCTGATCGGAAGTTCTGAAGAATTTTCTTCTTTTTGGGGGGGGGGGAGGGGGGGTTCATTTTAAGAAGTGCTGCCGCAACATTTTTTTTCATTTCACCCCATATAGCACCCCATGTCACAACCGATTAAGATTTTGGGGCCACTCGATTCTACTGGTCCAAAGGATGCTGTACACCAAATAACAATTCTTTCTTCCGTGCAGTTTAGGAAATATGTGTATTCTATTTTTTTTTTTTTTTTTTGCGAACCAATCAAATGTATGTCCCCCAATTCCAAAACACACGAAATTTGGTCCAAATTGGCCCACCGGTTCGGGAAATAAAAATTTGGGGCATGGCCAAAAGTATTGCCTCTCCCAACACAAGCCCAAATATTGCCCGACAAATTTCTCTGAACAGACTAGAATCTTGGGCATATAGGGAAACTGGATACCAAATGTCAAAGCATTGGGACTTGTGGTTTATGAGAACACGATTTTTGAAAATTTTCGGGTTTTTCGGGCACTGCCTCCAGCCATTGGGATTAACTGCTTCAATTAAACAAACTTGGAAGGTTATCCCCAAAATAATTTTTGCCAAGTCTGTTGGTCCAGAGGTTGCTGCGGAGAAGACTGATATGCAAAATTTACGGACGCCAGACCCAACGTAAAGACCAAAACCGGCCAGCGCTATTCTCAAAAATCGCCAATTAATTTTCATTATGTTTTCATTTTTTGTCTCAAAAACATAGGTTATGACCCCCTCATTGGAACGAGCTCCTCAGCTCGTTCCAATGAGGGGTCAAAACCTATGTTTTTGAGACAAATAATGAAAAAAGTAGTTATTCAGGAATTTTATTTGCAAGTGTCGTCTTCTTTTCATGTTAGGTAAAGGGCTAAGTCAGGTGATCTAAAAAGCGGAATATTCCAGAACGGAATCAAAGTAGTTTGGGAACAGAGCAACCTTGAATTCTCCTTCTATCTTCAGAACCCTGTACAGGAGACTGGCAGGGCCAATACTATAAAACTTTTAACGTTGTATTTTCTGGAATTGTATTTTCTACCTAGTAATATAACTGACTAAAATGAATCATTCGCATTTTAAAATATATGGCAATTTGCCAACTAGCCCATTTAAAGTCATAAATAGAAAATACAATTCCAGAAAATACAATTGTAAACGTTTTATAGTATTGGCCTCCGATTATAGAAGAAAGATGAGGCGGTTGGTGGGATTTTGAGACCATCTCAACTATACGAAAATTACCGAATCGATCCGATGCGAATCGAATCAACTCAAGGAGAAGATTTGGTATCGAATTTCCAAACTTCGTAGGGTCCTAAAATGTTTTTGTGATGCAGTGTCTAAATGAAGAATTTATATAAAATGATGATGAGAGAACATGATCATGTGAATGAATATATATACACTCCAAAATCAGTTGGGTTGATTTTTAACCCAACTGATTTTAGAGTGTACAAATACATGTTGTCCAGAAAGTACAAGGCATCTTTTATCGTTACTTTCAATTTTCTGAAATGTGGTAAGTACGTGAAGTACTCTTGAGTTTTTCAAGAAACTACATTTCATTTTTTCGGTGTCGGGAGCAGTCCCAATTATTTCTGTTTTAAGCGTTTACTCTTCGTGGGCAGTACTTTACATCCGCACCAACTGTTTCTTGTTCTCTGAATCACAATGCAAACTGACAGCTGCGAATTGTTTAGTAAGTAAGGCATCGCGGCCATGCGATAGCTACCGAACATAAATGCAAATTGTTGCATAACACAGTGAGGAATACAAGAACCTTGGTGAATAATGGCATACGGGAGTTACGGCGCGTGTAAAAAAAATTGATACTTTGCCAGGTATTCGGAGAGTGGAAAATTAGTAATATGGATCATGAAATTCTTCTATGTAAGTGCAGCACTGGAATGAGATGTTTATGTAGCCTGCGTACAAGAAAAGGCATGTGTATACTAGGTCGAACATTTTATATAGAGAACACGGTAATTGACCAAACAATACTCAGAAGAATGTTAACGTTAACTCTTACAACACAACAACTCGTCACTTTTGCGCCCCAGTGGCGATGGAGGGGCCTCCACAATCCCCACCGCCCCATAAAAATCCTGAATCCTGCGGACTGCATGGGGAGTCGACGTAAGAAATAAGACACGATATTCCACACTTGAAGTTCTTTCAAGCCTAAAAAATATCGTCAAGTGAGGTATATTTTTTCAAAAATTCTCTTGTGTGAAGTTTGATGATTGTAGCCAGAACAATTTCTGAGTTTTGGCTGAGACATGGCATGTGGCCTTCAACGTAAGTACTGGAGTATGACCTTGAACATGTGTACGCAAGAGTTATATTGTATTATTTACTACACATCTTCTGACTGCAGGCCCGGCATTCTTAAAAATACAGAAGGGCTAAAAATCTCTCCCCTCGTCTGGCCTAGGGGAGCGATTAGCTCTCCTCGAGCTTATAAAAGCTGGAAGAGGCAAAATGAAGTTTTACTACTAATTAATTCTGTCTCGTGGGTTTTGTACATTTTATTTGGCACTGCTAACAAGGTAGTCTCTGTGAGGCAGCTACACTTCCCCTTCCAAATCTCCGGGCCTCGCCAAGGCCTGGAGGTGTGGTAGGGGCAGTGTGGTCGTCTTACAGAGACCACTAACATAGCAGAGATCTGAAAAGGTGTGGATTTTGGGAATAGGCTGTTATGGTAAGCATCATTTTCTAAGGCCAGGAGGGCTTAATTTTTTAAGGCGAGCGAATAAATAGCTCTCCTGAAAATGCCAGGTCTGTGACTGTCCTTAGCATTTGTATGAAGTTTGATGAATGTATTTTGTTTGAGTTGTTTTCGAATTGTGGTTGAGACACGATTAAGGGGTGACCTTGAAATGTGACAATGAATTTGGGTTACGGACCCAGTTGTAGTGTTAGCACATGTTCCCATTGTTCTTTCTAATTGTGCAAAGTTTGTTGATTGTTGCCCCTTAATGATTTCAGAGTTACGTCTGAGTTGTGATTTGTGACATTGAACATATGGAGGTAAAGTTTAACTTTGACCTTGAAGATGAGAAAGCAACTATTACACGTGAAACACCAGCTGACTTTACATCCACACTGTCGGTAACATTTATACAAAGTTTCATAATAATTGTAGTTTTATTCGTTTCGGAGTTATGGCCCATACAGGAATATTGACAGATTTTAAGTATGACCTTGAAATGTCACCTTGACCTTGAATTTACGGATAAAGCTATGGTGGGTGTGATATATCCTCTCATTGTCCTTTGTAACTGTGTGAAATTTGATGACTAGCGCCAATCATTCGAGGGTTATTAGTTCTGACCCCCCCCCCCCCCCCACACACACACACACACACACTCACCCTCCCATCCTAAGTCTTGTTTAACCGTCTTTGTGAGGTTATTTTTTTATTTTGTTCTCGGCAACAATGACAAGGCTCCACAAAATCGGAAAGACAAACCCTATTCCGTTGTTTTCTTTGCAAGAATTCGAGGGGAAACAAAGGAAATCTTTGCGGAAACCCAAACACTATTGTCTAGGTTCTCTCAAAATCGGGAAGACAGCCCCCCCCCCCCCCCCTTCCACAAACACATACACAAATACACACACACGCGCACATACACACACACACACGGCCGCGCACACGCAAATACTTCAATCACAATATGCCAGCCGTCCAAAGTCGGCTGGCATAAAAAATGAAAATCGAGAGAGCGTTATTCAAGAACGGTTGTTACAAATGCCGACTTCTCGTCGTGTTAGATGCAAGTTTAATACAATGTTCAGGAGTACAGTGAGTATGGAGAAATTTGGTACCGTGTTTTTTCTGTTTCCCTGGTGAGCAACTAAATCCTCATCATCCATTTCAGTTGGAAGTTTACTGAAAACAGACGACAGCATACACTCTAGTTGAAAATTAAACCAAATCAACTGGGTTGGGTGAATATGATCTGAATTGGGTTCATTCAACCCAGTTGACTTGGGTTGATTTTTTACCCAACTAATTTTAGAGTGTATCCATGTCGACAGTGTTATAATCGCCATTGTGCTTGTATGGACCGTGTTATCCCCGAAGTTACAAAGTATGACGGGAGCGCGGTGGCTTAGTGGTTACGGCATTGGACTTCAAACAGGGAGGTCCACGGTTCGACCCCCATCAGGGGTAACTGCGTTGCGTCTTTGGGCAAGGCACTTGGTCTCCATTGCCCACGTGGGGGGGGGGTGAGTGACGCTGTGTACCAAGGCGTACTGCACGTCGATGGGGCACCTGTCTTAACCAATACTAGATTAGATTAAACATATTTTATTTGCAAACAAGAAAGCAAAGGGATTGGAGGACAAGTGCTCAACACTTAGCTAAGCCTCATAACCAATGCTAACCCTGCTTGTGTGGAGTTAGTACGGTGGAGAGTCTGACTGTTGCTCGGTGGTTCTCTCCGGGTACTCAGACTTCCTCCATCCGTAAAACTGTCCGGCACGAGGTGACCCTATCCGTTATGTTAGGTAAAGGGTAAGTCTTACAGACCTAAATGAAGTTTGGGATAGATAGTGTTAAGATAAAGCAAGAGCGTAAGGATAAGCATGACATTTACTAAGTTCTTCTGCACCTCCCCACCCGCTTCCGTGAATTGGACTGAACTCCTTACGAGCACTTATCGGGTAATTACGGTGCGCATTTGTTGCGCATTCTTTTACCGAGTAGAACGATCAGCAATGGCAAGCGGCAACGATTAATGATAGATGATAAAACAGAGAATTTTTCGAGGAATTTATAGAAATTACCAAAGATCGGACACTGAGATTTATAACAGCTGTGGAAGATGAGTGAGCAGCAGAATACGAATTGCGACGAGTGCACGCGTCGGTGGCATGGAGTTCAATTTCCATGAAACTGTTGTGTTAAGGATTTTACACACTTCAGTGAAAAGGAAATAACATAATATCTCACCCCCCAAATTAATGAGAATTTCATTGCATTAGCCCCTTGTCCATCGAAGCGCAAAACCGTCCAGCGTTATTCACAAAAATCAGCATTTCAAATATTATATTTTATTTTATTCTTTGTTCCAAAAGCATAGCTTATGACCAAGCGGTGGAACTAGCTCGTTGAGCTCGTTCCAACGAGGGGTCATAGGCTATCTTTGTAACACAAAAAATGAAAAATTTAAGTTGCTAAGACATTTGTTGTAGATCCCGCTTACTATCCGTGTTGGGTTAAGACAACACGTGCAAGGCGTATATTATATATATATCTGTTGAGATATTTACACGTCTAACAAAGTGATCTCCCCTTTATTTATTCATCTGTCCAAATGGTGGCAGACGATAACCGCTGCACGAACTGTTCTCAGTTTCAGATACTGTCGAAACACACACACACACACACACGCACGCACCCCCCCTCTCTCTCTCTCTCTCTCTCTCTCTCTCTCTCTCTCTCTCGAGCCCTTATATGCGATAATAAAAACTTACAACATGTAAATACACAACCTATTTCCCCCACCTGTCGCAGCGACTAATTGAAATGCCAATCTTCTGTGACGGAACCGCTTCATGTGTTGCAGAGAAAATAATGTAGAATATTTGCGGCGTGCGCAACACACCGGTTCTGTATGCTAAACAACACACTTATATAAATGTACATATTAACTAATTTCATTTTCAACGAAGTTGCTTCCGCGACGAGGCATTTAATATATTAATAAACAGTAATAGAGAATTAAACGTGAGAATTAAACGTTCCGGAGCAAACAAATTTTCTTTCGTAGAAAACAATCTGAAGAAAAAATTTGATTAAGAGGTGAATTGGTTTTATCTTCAATAGACAGTGGACAAAAATATATTATAACCAATTTAGTCGCCAGGGGCGTGGCGAAGATAACCTATTGGGGCGGGGGTGGGTGGGGTGTAAACCCAATTCATCCCAACTGTCATGACTCAAGGCCCGATTGAGGAAATATTCCAAATACCTCACCAAGGCATGCTTTCAAAGAAGATGATACAGTTGAAATATTAATTTTGGCAATGGGGTTATAGCTGAAAATAACTCAGGAAATCGTCGAACTCGTTCCAATCAGGGGCATAAGCTATGTTTGGTAAACCCCCAAAAATTATTTTTTAGTTACTCATTAATGTTTTTACTTTGGTTTGCAAATGTCGCCGTGTAAGGTTAACCCTTTGAACCCTCGGGGTATATCCATGTCAGTTCAATGACAGCACTTAGAATATAGTCCATATTCATTATTTGGGGGTAGACCAATTAATGTTTTGAACGTGCCGCCACACATTCACTTAGCAGTCACCTTTATTTATTTATTTATTTATTTATTTATTTATTTATTTATTTATTTATTTATTTATTTATTTATTTGTGTTTAAGGTCACATATTTCTGCACAATGGCTAATTAATCATGACCACAACATGGTTATAAAGTCAAGTTTAATGAATTGTTTATATCATTGTTGCCCATTTTAGAGGACTTCCACCCCAAGCATTGGTGACTGGGTCCTATGTTACCAGTAAATCGGAGCTTGTTTACCACAGTAAACAAGCACTGCTTCATTTCCCGGGGATCCCACGGGTGCTTACTTTATTAAATTATGACTTATCATGTTCCTGGACCGTCTGTCGGGTTCAGAAGGTTAACCCTTCGAACGCTGGTGGTATCTTCCATGTCAGTTCCATGGTAGCAATAGGAAGAGTCCAGATTTATTATTTGGGGGTAGACCAATTAATATTTTCAACGTGCAGCCTTAGGGCTGCACGTTGAAAATATTGATTAGTCTACACCACACATTTACCTTGCAGTCATCCCCCTTAATGACATTATGACGTAGCTTTGTGGTCTCTCATGCCAGAGGTCCCGGGATCGATCCCCGGTCGGGGAAACTTCTCGAGGTGTCCGAACACTCTCTGTAAGCATCAATTGTGGGGTTGATGCTGTCACAGCGTACCGCCCTATCGGGTGGGTACGTAAAATGGCTGTCCTCTGTGCGGAGAGAGACACACTCTGTGCAGGCTAAAGATCCCTTCGTAGTATTCGAGAAGAGCTAGGCCACGAAGTTGCCGCTATGAAGGTCATCCCACACACCTACGCCATTGGGTCAAGGAGAGGCGTTAATATAAGTTGCATAACTTGTTCGCCAATCCTTGTAAAACAAATAAGATTAAAAAAACACATTTACCTTGCAGTCATACCCCTTAATGACATTATGACGTAGCTTGTGACCCGGCCGGAAAACCGGCCTCTGGAGTTCTACGGGTTAAGAGTTAAAAACACGTTTCGTTCATTTTAATTCAGTAGCCGTGATTCTAAATATGGTTCTTGAAAGTTATTTAAATCAGAAATCAATTCGTAAATATCGTAAACCCAAACGATTGCGTACATTTCACGTGTTTGACGTCAAACAAGACTCGTTGATGAAAGGCAGATTTTATTATAAAGTATTAAAGAGAAACACTATCATTACCAAATCAATTGATTCTGTAGTACTATAGATACAATGTTAATGTTAGTGATAATATATGTTCATGTTCAAAGCTTCTCGTAATCAGCAAAATGCACCACAAGAGCAGCTGAAGAGATTGTACAGCGCAACGATCAGTCAATTACATTCTCAATGTAAAAAACACTGCACGGACTGACACGTAATGAAGTTTGAAGCATACTTGAAAATATAACAAACCATAGGGCCTGGCGAATCTAAAGCTTCCGATCGAATCGCATCTCGATTCGATTCATACAAAGGATTTCGAATCGAGTCGAATAATACCCAATAAGTTCGGTCTCACAAGACTGGATTGGTTGAATTCCTACAATATAAAACCAGTTGGGTTAAAAATGAACCCAAATCAACTGGGTTGAGTGAATATGATCCCATATATTGGGTTCATATTCACTCAACCCAGTTGATTTGGGTTCATTTTAACCCAACCGATTTTTGAGTGTACTGGGGTTCTGAAATCCGCGAAGAAATCCGTGAAATACAGTTTGAAGCATACTTGAAGATAGAACAAACCATACTGCCCGGCGAATCTAAAAGTTTCGGTCGATTCGAATCTCGAATCGATTCATACAGAGGATTTCGAATCGAGTCGAATGATACCCAATGAGTTCGGTCTTACAAGACTGGATTGGTTGAATTCCTACAATATAAAACCAGTTGGGTTAAAAATGAACCCAAATCAACTGGGTTGAGTGAATATGAACCCATATATTGGGTTCATATTCACTCAACCCAGTTGATTTGGGTTCATTTTTAACCCAGCCGATTTTTGAGTGTACTGGGGTTCTGAAATCCGCGAAGAAATCCGTGAAATACAGTTTGAAGCATACTTGAAGATAGAACAAACCATACTGCCCGGCGAATCTAAAAGTTTCGGTCGATTCGAATTTTGAATCGATTCATACAGAGGATTTCGAATCGAGTCGAATGATACTCATTGAGTTCGGTCTTACAAGACTGGGTTAGTTAAACTCCTACCATCTAAAATCAGTTGGGTTGAAAATTAAACCAAATCAATTGGGTTGAGTGAATATGAACCCAATAGGTTTGGAGTCATATTATCTCAATCCAGTTGATTTGGGCTAATTTTTAACCAAACTGATTTTAGAGTGTATTTGCATTATGGGGAAATTTGCAGCTTGGAATATTTCAGTATTATGACATCAGTGTGCCTGGGGTTAAGTATTGCAGGGTGCGCTCTCAGATTTGGGAGGATCAACACTCTTGGATATCTCCAACATCCAATCGCGTGAACATTCTCACTCTTTGTTATTCAAAAATTCACTCCTTCACTTCTTTTCAGACGCGTTGATAGAGATGGGGAGGAACAAAAAAGTGACCACTCCACCAAAGACTTGGTGCAAAATTTACAGGTCTTTCAGTCTTTTTATTCTTAAGCACACGGTGGACCGTTCGCTTAACTGGTCGAGTGCTAAATTATTTTTGTTCAGCAAAATTTGGGTTCACATGTCTTTACCTTGTTACTATTTATGGGAGAGTGTATAGGCACTCACCCATAAATTACAGCAAGGCAAATCTTTATGGAACAATTTACTTCACTTCAAATATGATGTGAAGAACATCCACTAAATATGAAGCCTTTACTTGTGGTACCCACACTTTAGAGTAGAGCCCAAATATGGGCTTCCAGCACTCAACCAATTAAATGTAATTGCCAGGTCTAATGCTGGAGACGCGGCGGGGTTATACATTTTTTACATTAATGTTTTTTAAGAAATAACTGTTGTTTTCCTTCGGTTTATGCGATATAAACCGAAAATTTTCAGCACAAGCTTAATCATAACTCGTAGCGAGTTATGATTAAGCTTGTGCTGAAAATTTTCGGTTTATATCGCATAAACCGAAGGAAAACAACAGTTATTTCTTATAATTTATTCCGGCTGTAATATTAAAATATAAAAACTATGTGTACGTGAACGAAAAACTTTTAATTTTCGCATAAGACAACAGTCAAACTCAGGAAAGTATGCCACAAACAGGTCACGTCAGTCATTGTCAAATTTGTTGTTGTTTTGATTTTCGATCGCAAACGACAGATATTTAGCAAGTCACGTAACAATATCATTAAAAACATTTTTTTTAAGTTCCCCCAAAATCGTGTTTGGGTATATGATCTTTTATTCGTCTCCCACTTCGGTATATTTTATGAAATTCAATTGTTCCTGAGAAATTATCATTATATTCTCACTGACTGGAGGCGATGAAAAATCGATCATTGATCTTTGTTTACAAGCTTGTTATCCATCAATCAGTCTGCCGTCACGCCCTCACGGTGACAATTGGATTGAGTGGGCGGGGCTTCCATAGTCTTCAAAGTTGGGTCGGATGTGCGAACGTGTAGCGACATTCCAAATCATGACATGATTTGGTTTATACTATTTTGACGACTTTCACGCTGTATGCTCTCAACCAATCAAACGCAGAGGCGGGGCAAATGATTAAATTATTAGAAACTGCACTCCAAGAAGGGTGGCACACTCTCTCTTGACATTTGAGGTGATCCCATAAAATGATCATAAAATTGTACATGCATCGCTATAGCTGATAGCTTTGATCGCTAATTTCTGGTGAAAAATGCATTCTTGACTAGAGCGACAGAGGCGGCGGGGCCTCAACCTTTTTCCACAGATATGTTTCGCAGTTACACAGTGAGTTAAAATGGGCGCATGCAAACGTGTCAATATACAGACATTCCTGTAACATTATTTGCAAATCCAAACCATATTTAGCCAAAGAATCTCACTTTCTGTCGATTTGGTCCGTTTTTTCTACTTCAACTATCTTCCAACCCGAAAGCTAGCCTTCGGGCTGAAAGATGATTGAAGTAGAAGAAACGGAGAGGTTGGTGACCACACAGTGGCTTATTCATCCAAACGAGAGACAACAGCAAGTCATGGTACATTTACCGATGTACGATTGTAATCTTTGTCACACGAACCATGGTAGCATTGAAAATTTGTGCCCCTCCACTTTTATCGAGCTTCCGCCGCCCCTGCTAGAGCCAGTCTCAATTTTCGGTTCGAATCGAATCTTGAATCGAATCAGACAGAGGTTGCGATATTTCACATCTTCTATAATGCTTGACTGTCTACTAGGGTCGATTGTTGGAGAACAGAACGTCAGCCGCAGTTGATTCTTACCACTCTAACGAGAAAATGTTGGTTTTTTTTTAAATTTTTTTTCAAAATGTATGTGTCATAAAGTGACAAGTGATCCGACAGGGGGGGGGGGGGGTACTGGGCGAGATGCAACGCCCTTTTTGGGGTTTAGGTTTTCTAACTGAATTCATCCCAGAGACGAGAAGTTCTTCCCCACGACCATAGTTCCAGACATTTACAAGGCATCAACCGTCGCCTAGCTAGATCAAAGAACGACGAATTCCTTTCAGATTCTGAACACATAGTTTGCTGCACTCATTGCAGGTTACATACAACAAAATGCAGACTTTAGATATTAAACGCATTTTATGCACATGCGTAAAACATCTGCTTTCATGCAAAGAATTAGCCCAACTGCCAACAATCAACTCCTGAACCTACCGGGAAACAGTTATGGATCTCGGCCAATAACAATTAATTGGTTAATAAAAGCGGCGGTATGGAACGGATTAGTGAAGCAAACACACATTCACTGTGTGTAATTTTTGAAATATTTGGTAAATGTTCCACTTCATCATCTATATACACATGTAAATAAGATGCAGATGAAATACCTCCTGTGCGTCGGATGATTTTCCAATTGTATTTTTCATCTTTGGCATAAGTTGGGGCTGTCACATAACCATAGTCCGTGCTGGGTGAGCATGGGGGCGTATATACTTGCAGCCGTCCCATCGCCATCGGAAAGGGCACTGCTATTTTCGTACGTTCATGTGACAAGGCAAGGAGGCTTGATAAAGTTCAAAGGTTCATTTCCATGAAAGAAGTGACTGATTTTCATTTCAATTGTGTTAACCCTCAAAAGAATGCCATTGTTGATCTCAATGGCAGTGCCATTTATAGCGTTGTGGTAGAATTATACTGCAATAACTTTTTTCTGTTTTTCCAACTGTGAATTCCTCTTTGGTACTATCAGCAAATCTCAGTCAAGTGAAGTCAGATACCGAATACCGAACTGACACTGAGCTATACCACACCCACCCACCCCCCTCCCCCCTTAAATACCGAAACCGAACTCAAAATTCCAATACCACCCATCTCTATAGTGGTGACGCAACATCTTATTTACTGAACACGTACCATACTCCAACACGGTCAAGCTGGGTCCCAACTGCCCGAATCGGGTATCGCAGCCGTCCATTTGTACGACCGACTGGGTATGTAACATAAACCCAGCTGTTAAATCTAGTCTCGTTGGAATGTACAATATTCAATAGTTTAACCCTTTACCAAACGTAACGCTCAAAACCGGCCAGCGCTATTCACAAAAATCGCCAATTAATTTTCATTATTTTTTCAGTTTTTGTCGCAAAAACATAGGTTATGACCACTCATTGGAACGAGCTCGACGAGCTCGTTCCAATGAGAGGTCATAACCTATGTTTTTGAGACAAAAAATGAAAATAATTAGTTATTCAAGAATTTTGTTTGCAAGTGTCGTCTGCTTTTCAGGTAAGGTAAAGGGTTAATGCATTACACCACAATGGTAGTTGCATAATACAAAAATAACAAATAAGAAGACATAATAAACATGATGTATAATATCTAGAGAGTAATCAATTTGTTTTGAGTGTTACGGTAAATAATTCATCGAGAGACTGGACGTGAGTAAATCACGAGGGCGAAGCCCTCGTGATTTAAGAAACAGTCCCGTCTCGAGATGAATTATTTACCGTAACGCTCAAAACAAATTGATTACTTTGTTTATTACATGACATTTGGAATAAAGAGGTCTTTTACTATAATAATTCAACCCAAACTATTGTCAGATATAATCCAATTTAGTGTAAACACGGAAACATTTCTAAAATTAGCAGGAAGGAAATACGAAATAGTCCTGTCTCGAGGCGAATTATATACCGGAACTCGCCGTAAGAATAGGTCACTCTCTTTAGTAAATGACATTTTAGACCAAAATGTCTTTCATTAAAAATAATTCAACACAAAATATTCGCAAATGCAACTCTGAAATACTTCTGAAATTAGCGCGTATGAATACATCACTTTCTGTGTCAAATCTTCGATTGGAAATGGCCCAGTTTAATTTTTGTGACTTTCGTTCGATATTTTACTATTTTTTGTGGCGTTCTAGTCGCATTTGGGGAATGGCATTCAGCCATAAGATAAAACATTTCTATTTGGATTTTGTCAACTGTGCTAACGAACCTGTTCATAGAGGAAAGAAAGGATTTTTAAAAATATTCAGAAGGAAAATTCATTTTAATTAACTGATGTGGAACTGGAAAACAAAACATCAACAAATCGGTGGGGGCGTGGCTTATATACGTTAGTCGTTCCAAAGTTACTATTGAAGTGACATAATTCACTCGTGACATTACCACTTTTTAATCAACATTAAATTCAATGCAAAACGAACTGAGGAATGTAATAAAAAGTACTAATGACTTTTTTCTTTAACAAGGTGATCTCGTTTACAGAAGAATGACCAGATCATGTTAGAAATAATATTAATCGATTCACCATCACAGTTTTTCAGTGTATAATAGTATTTCTTCCAATCTTTCAATTGTTTAAATTCTTTGTTTTCTTTTATAATTTCTTTCGAACCCCTTTTCCCTAATTATGACCTATGCCTCCATAACAAAATGTTTTTCGCTCTCTATTTCACTGGTATCGCATACCTGGCATCTTCTATAATTTAAGTGCGTTGGAAGTTGTTTATAACGGCAGCGTGGAAGCGACACTCTATGTTTTCCTACTATCTTGTTTAAACGAGATTGCTAAGTCGTTTAAACGAGATAGCTAAGTCGTTTAAACGAGATAGGACGGATGCACTTTTCTGCTTGTTGCTGTCGTTCGTCAGTTCACAAGTTGTGCCCGTGTCAAAATGAATTTGATTGGTCAATAGCTATCTCGTTTAAACAACTTAGCTATCTCGTTTAAACGACTTAGCTATCTCGTTTTAACGAGATAACTATCTCGTTTAAACGGCTTAGCTATCTCGTTTAAACGACTTAGCTATCTCGTTTAAACGAGATAGCTATCTCGTTTAAACGACTTAGCTATCTCGTTTAAACAACTTAGCTATCTCGTTTAAACAAGATAGTAGGAAAACATAGAGTGTCGCTTCCACGCTGCCGTAGTTTATGTCTACCCTTTTCTATTTCTACATGATTACTCAGGGACCGACCTGGGCATGCGCCAGTGCGTATTTGGTTCTGAAACATCAAGGCCTGGCTCTTAAATCTCAGAAATAGGCTTCTCAGTTGGCGCGTAACTTCTCAGATCATATTTTGATATTCTTTCGATGGATAATCGAGAGAGACACTCTTATATGTATTATATATATGATTATCATTTATCATTGTTGTAGAGTGCTTAAGTTAATACTTCAGGTCTTAATTACCAAGCATTAATCTTCACTGTGGTTTCTGATCAAGTCTTGGCTGCCTAAATAGGCAGCCAAGACTTGATCAGAAACCACAGTGAAGATTAATGTTTGCTATAGTGTACTAAATGAAAATGATGAGAGTTATTATATACTTGCGGTGTGTGTTACAAACAGCAGTGTGACTCCGTAAATTGAAATCTGGCGCATGAATTGAAAAAATAGGCTCCGAGGCTAGAGCGTATTTTAAATAGTCCTGATCGGTCCCTGATTACTAGCAAGAACAAATCGATATATAAGCCTCCAATATAGACTAAAATGCCTCGACAAGAAAAACAAGACTTGTGTGTGTGTTACTGATGGGCGGTATTGGAATTTTGAGTTCGGCATCGGTTTCGGTATTTTTAGGGGATATACCTCGGTATCGGTTCCGTATTCGGTATCTGACTTGATAGAGATTTGCTGATAGCACCAAAGAGGAATTCACATAAGGAAAAACAGAATAAGTTGTTGTGGTATCATTCTACCGCAACGCTCTAAATGACACTGCCAATAAGCTCAACAGTGGCATTCTTTTTAAGACCACAAATCATATCTACAGTAATTTTGTGACTTTGTTCTAAATGCACCTTAATGTTTAAAGACCTATTTCAGGCTTTTGCGTTCTCGGGGTTTCAGCTACCTTAACAGGCAGCCAAGGCTTGACTAGAAATCGCTGCTAAGCAATTGGACACGTGTAGGTTGTAGTCTTGTGTGAATTCCGGAGAGTTACCCAGTTCATTGAGGGTTAACAAAACTGAAAAGAAAATCAGCCACTTCTTTCATGAAAATAAACCTTTCAACTGTTATCAAGCCTCAGCGGTGACTTATAAATAGCGAACGTATGAAAATTTGAAAATTTAGACGTTATCTTTTTTCAACGATTGGTTATGTTCGGTTCGGTATCCCCATGATATTGGTATCGGTTCGGTTTTGTGGTATATTGCCCATCTCACATGTGTGTGTGTGTGTGTGTGTAGAGGGGGGGGGGGGTGGAGTTGTTGAATCTTTTTGAAGTGGCCAAAATTAAGATGACCTGTTAAAATTAGGTGGCCCTAAATTCCAATATTAATGTGTACACAGGCCAAAGTAAAATTTTGACATTCCTAGCTCCGTTATCTTTATCTTAGTCTCATGTGTGCTTTGGAGGGAGCGCAGAGGTGCATAACCCCTCAACCTCTTACAGTTCCGAAGTATACATTTTGGGGAGGGGGCTCAGAAGTCCCCTCATAAATAATAACGTCGAATATCAAAGCTGCTTGAAATGAAAAGTGTGCCTTTTATACGAGTATCTCATAACGGCCCGGCATATTATGCCTCTTCAGAGCTTTGTGTAAATGTATTGATAGCGCCCTTGGTATTAATTAAAATAAGTTAGCACTCATGTTGGCGGCATTTCAAGCGCCAGTTATATTGATTACAAATTGTTATGCGAGATGTAATCACTAACATCAACCTATCCTGCAAGGTGAATCACGATAATGCAAAAAACGAACGTTTAACTTCTTATGTTCATACAGCTATATGGGTTTGGAACTTGTGACATCACGTGAAGTCTAGTGCACATCTTGCATTGGTGGTCGAGCTTTTTTTAGCAGTGAAAGAAATTAGGCCCGGTTCAGTCGACGAATCACCGTCGCGTCGAATTCAAATAAAAGCCTGTATTTGAATTCGACGCGATGGTAGTGTGACGTCTGAATCAATTAAATTAAATCCGTGTTAGACGAATTAGCGACGAACTGTCCGTGTCAGCCAGACGAATTTAATTGCCAGGTCGACGCTAATTCGTGTTTGATTCAGACGACGCATTACCGACGGATCTAATTCAACGTACAGACGCTGATAATATCTATAGGGGGAGACGTCCACTCCGGCCCGCCATACAAATCAGAGGGGAATTCCCTGGGAAGCCGGGGAAATATAAACAACATTACGTCATTTTCGAAGTTTTTCTAGACTTTTTGCAGGTCTACACGTTTTTGTTTTCGTTTCGCTACAATGGATATTCATCAGATTATCAACGAGGAATCTGATCGGTGAGTTTCTCCACGGTGTATAAACATAAAAACAGAGGTGTCTTTTAACCGGCCCACGAATCACCAAAAACTTAACAATCTGATGTTATTGTTTTCTTGTTGTTTTAAAACCAAAGTTCCAAGTTTCTCAGTCAATGTTGTTATCGGATTCAGTAACTTCTCTGTCTAATATTATCCGCATGTGAGATATTGATAATGGTTTTTGTTCGTTAATTTAAAATCTTCTCAATATTTTCCACGTTATTTTGAAAATTCTCACCTCTGATATTCCTTCACTTCAAATTAAATATACACAAAATGTACATCAAAATGACGGCTGGGGTGTATAGAACATGAAACACATGTGTAATCAACCCGTAGAGTTGACAGCAGGCACCACTGTTTCCTTGAAGTCTATCGTATTCGCGCCAGAACTGATAATTTAATAATATTTCGCAAGAACAACTCGTGGCCGAATGTGCTTCAGATATTCAATAACAAAGCTATGCATTCATAACACTTTCGAGTGCAGCGACAGGATTGCATTTTGGAAAAGGACAACACTGTCTGCATTTTTATTGAAGATAGTTTCCATGCTCGACAGACATGCGCAAATCACTCGATACCACGAATTTCCATCGAAAAACAAAATCGCAATTCTAAAAAATTTCAACAGGTATCATGATACCTTGCATTGAATATCGCAACTGTGCAATCTCTATCTAATAACAGTATACTGTATGAAGGCGATCTTTTTCATTATTTAATTTTAGACGGCGTTGTTTTGTCATGCTTTTTCCGTCCGATGACGTCGCCCGGAAATCGAAAGTGCATTCATACTTAACACAATCACTCACTTTGTAAATTAATTAATCGAATTAGCAGAAATTAATTATATTCAAGTAACTTGGCGTCGACGAGTATACCTTCATTAAAGTGTTAAATGAGGATGATAATTGAATTCGACGCGAGTGAAGTGCGTCGTCTGAATCAAATGACATTTTCGCAATTAAACTCGAGTCTAATTCGATTTGAATTCGATGTGACGCTGATTCGTCGTCTAAACCGGGCCTTTAACTTCCTTTTTTCAAATATGAAGTCATTCGTTCTGGTATCAGATATGCGCGTAGCCTGGTATTCACATTAGGCGGGGAGACTTTATGGATCTTTTGGGGGTTGGGATTGGTATGTAAGCATTTTTATGCCGTACGTTACGTATATCACGATGATCAATAGATATTATCATAACAGTGTGTTGATCCGTGTCGAAGTATCACGTCGAGTTGGGTTGGCAGGATTTTCGGATCACACGAGCTGCCGCAGGCAGCGAGTGTGATCCGAAAATCTGGCCACCTCAACGGGACGTGAGGCGACGACACGGATCAACACACTGTTATGATTATATGTTTATCATATGACATTGTTTCGATGTCAAATTCACCCAAATTTGCCATTTTAATTAATATGCGGTGAAAAGCGGTTACAAAATAGCAGACGAAACAACAACGACTTCCCTAGTTACGAAAACTATTCACGGAAACTCTCGGATATTTCCGTGGGAGTGTGATATGGATTTTTGATTTCCGAAAGAGTGTGATATGGACTTTTAATCCGGAAAAATCTCACCCGGTGTGATACAACAGTTTGGAAAACATCGTCAAACAGTAGTGATATTTAGGGTAAAAATGTCATAGTCATATGATAAAAGTCCTCATTTGGGGAAAGGTATCAAGGTGGTGTCCACCTCGCGCGAGGCTGGGAATATATATATATATATATATATATTTTCTTTTAAATATCTCCGGTCTGGGCCTCCCCCGGACAAATCTTGAAATGCCCCAAATGGCATCAAGCCTAGTATATCATCTGCGAATGCAGGATTTTCAAGGGTCCAGTGGGAATTTTTTTTTTTTGGGGGGGGGGGGGGGTGGGGAGGGGGGGGCAAAGGCTCCCCTCGCTCCCAGGCTAACGCCTCTTGTACCATACTGAAGGGAGCACGATGATGAGAGCATTTAACTTTCAGCCGAGAGGTCGACGGTTCTATCCTGACCCGCACCATCTACACCCTATTCAGATAGCCCAAGAGGAGGCACGGTGGCACATTGATTTCAGTGTAGTCATTATTAGTGTTTGTTTACAGCAAGGCGTTTTTTTTTTCAAATGTAACACTGTATCGAATCAGATAACTGAGAAGAAAAAAACTGTTAACTTTAACCCTGTCGTAACTCACGCATTACTCGCATCGTATCCAATATGTGCAGAGTGGGATGTTTTCAATTTTTTTATCCGATTTTAGTTGGTTTTTTTTACTCTAAAGTACATTTTTTTATTTCCTTGAATTTAGATGAAAATGGTCTGAAACTAAAATGCAATTTAAAACTTTATTTCTACATGATATTAGCTGTACCTGGGACATCTTGATTTTGAAACCTTTCCCTCTGTGCAAACATGATTTCGCTTTTATTGTATACAAGTTTAATCAAACGCGTGTGCGACAGCTATTTCCGCAGCTCTCTTCGCGTTTTTTTTTTTACCTCAAGGAACGTTTTTAAAAAATTCAACTGTGCACATGGGCGGATTCAGAGGGGGAACGCATGCGGTGCGCGCCCCTTTATTTTTGTATTTCATTTTTTGTGCAAGCGCCAATACCAAGGGACCCGATATTATCAGCGATAACACATGGACAGGTAGTGGATGTCCATATGTTATCTCCGATAATACCGTACCGTATGTTTTGATTCTTCTCATTAAAATAATAAATATCTGAGTGTGGAAGACAATGGTTTTTCAATGATTTTAATTATTGCATTATCCTTCTTACTTCTTCGTTCTATGAAAATATGACATCGAGAGAAAAAATCCCATGATGTGAATTAAAATGGGAGACATTCGAAATTTGGTGTCACCGTGGGCGCCTTCGTTTTTTGGAGCGTTATGGCCCGCTGTATGTACGTGAATTTAAAATGGAAACATTTTTTTGCATCTTTTATATAAACTTTCCTATTTTCAGTAACTTGTGGTCGACTCACTGGGATTATATTATGGAAGCATTTAATTTAGGTTTACATTTCAGATACTTCGGGTCCAAGAGAATTTACTACGGAAGCATTTTAAATTGTTTCCAGCATTTTAAAATGCTGGAAACAATTTAAAATGATTCCGTAATCAATTTCCAAACAGTCTCTTTTTTTGGGGGGGGGGGGGGGAGGGGGTTAACGACAGTCAGGGTCACGTCGTTTGGAACAGTTTTATGGGTGGAGGTAGCCGTATAATATCCGAAGAGAACCACCCAGTAGCGACGAGCAGCTTTCAGCCTTCCCAACGTACTAACTCCGCACAGAACGAGTTAGCATTGGTTGAAGACAAGTGCACTGTCGACGTAGAGTACACCTTAGTACACAGCGCCCCCACGTGGGTAATATGTGCCTTGTCCAAGGACACAAAGCAGTTTCTCCCGGTGGGAACCGAACCGCAAACCTTTCGGTTTGAAGTTCAATGCCGTTACTACTGAGCCGCCGCGCTCTCTAAGGTTGGGCCATAAGGTCCTGAAAATCGAGAAGTTTATGTATCAGTATATAATTTTTCCCTTAGCAAATTCCCATAGAGCGGGAGTAGTATGTCTCGGGCTTTTCACCCCACATTGGCAGGACCTCGGTGCAGGACCTCGGAAGTGACGTGACGTCATGTCACGTGACCCAGTGGGGGCCATGTTATGTTGTCATGGTAATCCACGTGAACGGCCATGTTGTGACATCATCTCCATAGTGATACGTAGTGTTAGTGAGCATGCGCAGCGCGCGTTGTTAGGGTGATACGTGTTTCCGTCGTCCATTTTGTATACTGGAGGCCGCCATCTTGGTTTCTATGGTAGCACGAGGTTGCTATGTTACCCAAAGGCTTCTTATAGGATAGGGGTATGTTCGGAGGGTGTGTTCGATTGAATAGGAGTATTTTCCCGATTCGTAGAATTACCACAAACAACCCGACAAGTTGTACTACTTCGAATTCGTTCAGAACTCTCTGCTTCTATCTATCTATGCACTAGTTTTCGTCTACCTGACCATGTTTATTTGTCCTGGAGTATACTCCAGTAGAGTAGAAGAGCCTATCAGCTGGAACAGCTTTGCTTATTATTACTATATTTAGCTGTTCTGGACTGTTCTTGTTAGTTCTGATCCTATTCCGAGTACTCTTGTTGTTTCATTTATCTAGATCACCCAATCACTTCACTTTCCTGACGCCAACTAACCAATCAGATTGCTTCATCCCCCGTAATCTCTATGCAGAATTATCTCCCCTTATTACAACGAAGTCCTGTCCGATTCTCATCACCTCTATATCCAATGGCCACGTCCCATGGAATCCCTTTTTGTGAAACGTCTCTGGTTATGGAATCCCTTTTTAGTCGTATGAGGCCATGAGGTCTATGAGAAAAGCCCTCAATGAGGCCTAATTTACCATCTCTCTTAACCTCACTTCGATTGAGGCCATGAGGGCCATAAAAAATCCCCCAATGAGGTCTAATTTACTATCCCTCTTAGCCTCATCTCGGTATTTAACAGCCATATCCCATGGAATCCCATTTTTGGAAAACGCCTGTGGGTATGGAATCCCTTTTTGTCGTATGAGGTCATGGGGGCCATGAGAAACCCCCAATGAGGCCTCATTTACTATCCCTCTTAGTCTCATTTCTTTTGAGGGCATGAGGACCATGAAAAAATCCCTCAATGAGGCCTCATTTACTATCCCTCTTATCCCCATTTTGGTATTTAACAGCCATATCGCATGAAATGCCGTTTTGGAAAAGGCCTGTGGCTATGGAATCCCTTTTTTGTCGTATGAGGCCATGAAGGCCATGAGAAAGCCCTCAATGAGGCCTCGTTACTATTCCCTTTAGCCTCATTTCTTTTGAGAGCATGAGGGCCATGAAAAACATTCCTTAATAAGGCCTCATTTACTATCCCCTTAGCCTCATTTCGGTATTTGAGGATACCTATGGTCTGGTATTGTATTATTTGAGGATACCTATCGAGGTTACCTTTTGGAGAATCCTTTTTTAGTCGTATGAGGCCATGAGGGCTATGTGAAAAGCCCTCATTGAGGTCTAATTTACTATCCCTCATAGCATCATTTCGATTGAGGCCACGAGGGCCATGAAAAAATCCCTCAATGAGGTCTAATTTACTATCCCTCTTAGCCTCATCTCGGTATTGAACAGCCATATCCCATGGAATACCATTTTTGAAAAACGCCTATGGCTATGGAATCCCTTTTTTGTCGTATAAGGCCATGAGAAAGCCCTCAATGGGCCCTCATTTACTACCCCTCTTAGCCTCATTTTTTTGAGGGCATGAGGACTATGAAAAATTCCCTCAATGGGGCCTCATTTACTATACCACTTAGCCTCATCTCGGTATTTAACAGCAATATCCCGCGGCACCCCAATTTCAGCACCCCATTTTGGAAAAAAACGACTGACCTTCAGCACCCCTTTTTAGTCATATGAGGCCATGAGAGCTATGTGAAAAGCCCTCAGTGAGGTCTAATTTACTATCCCTCTTAGCCTCATTTCGGTAATTAAGGATACCTATGACCCAGCTCCCATATGGCTCCTATACAGCTCCTATACGGGTAATCTTACCAATGGCTTCCATCTTATGTCCAAAGCTCCAAGGCCACTACTTGTCTATGGTCTGTCTATCTGTCCTATCATTGGCTTTTTACAGCAGTCACCCAATACCATAGTCTTCTACTACTCTTCTTGCCTTGACCCATTACTTCTGGTCACCCGGCCTTCAAAATGTTCAATCATATTGCTTCATTTCCCCTGTATAATACCTATACATATAGACAAGCTATATAAGGCATTCCTTAAGTGGGATTCTTATCCGATTCCGTAAATCATATGTCTTGCAGGTTGATAGCGTACCCCAAACACATCCCCTCGTCCACGTGAAGCATGTTACCCACCTATGTCACAAAAAACCACTATCATCGACTTGCAATATATGGGTATAAAACAAGAAAATAAGTCACTTCTTTTATCAGTAAATGTTGACATGGCAAGGAGGAGACAGTCAGAGGCATTACGATGGAAAATCGTTGGCATGCATGCAACAGGCATATCATTCAAAGCTGTTGGAAGGCAACTTGGCTATAGTCATTCTGTCATCAGCAGACTTGTCCGAAAACATCAACAAACCAATGATGTTAAGGACCGACCAAGGCCTGGAAAACCCCGAAAGACCTTTCCTTGGGAAGATCGGAGTCTGGCACGCCTCGTTAGGCGTGAACCCTTTGCTTCAAGTGGGGTTTTGAAACGCCTTTGCTCCCAAACAGGCGTTTGTGCAACATAACTGTCCGAAACCGCCCCCAAAGCATTGGGTATGAGGTCCAGAAGGGTCATCAAGCGACCAGCTCTGTCAGATCAGCATCAAAGACGACGTTTGGAGTGGTGTATGGCACGACAACATTGGAATCTCAGGACGTGTAGGAGAGTCCACATTGGTCAGACGAGAGTAGTTTCCTGCTTCACGTCACAGATGGTCGCACGAGAGTGTGGAAGCATTGAAATACTGATTACGTGCCCAGGAACATCAGACCTACTGTTCCTTATAAAGGAGGATCAGTAATGATCGGTGGTGCCTCTCTCATGATTGTAAACTTGATATGGTGACTGTACGTGGGAATCTCAATAGTCATCAGTACATCCAGAACATTCCCAATCCGATTGTCGTGCCCCATTTTGACAACCACCTGTTGGCTACTCGCCCTGAATTTATGGACGACAATGCAAGGCCACATTCGTAGCCATGCTGTGAGAGCATTCCTTCAGAACAACGCTATTACAACACTACCTTGGCCTTCAATGAGCCCCGATTTTAATCCCTTAGAACACACCTGGAACTTTCTTGGACGTCGTGTGCAAGCAAGGGATCCGCCTGTGCAGAATTTGGCCGATTTGGAAGCTGCATTGCATGAGGAGTGGTAGGAGTTGCCTCTGGACAGTATCAGAAGGATCATTGGTAGCATTAGGAGCAGGGTTCAGGCTATCATCCGGACACGTGGTGGATACCTCGCTACTGACGTCAGATACTGCTATTGTGTTCAGGAGATCACAAGTTACGTTTTTGGGTCAGTAATTACCGGCATTGTTTCATTATGGACCGTTCCAGCACCATACTTGTAGAGAGAACATTTTCCTATCAAAAACATTAGTGAGATATGAAAGTAATGACAGTTTCTATTAACTAACACCACTGCGAAAAAAACAGGGGTGCTTAATTTAGCTCCAGGTGTATAGAAGCGAAGAAGACCCCTGTTCATATTTTTTCTCTCAATTCATTCTTGAGGCGTGAAATGAAGTTTTTGCGACGGGCGCTTGCTTAAGAAGCGGGGCCCAAACTGCAGGGCCAGGGTATACTACCCCCCTCCCACGACGTGAATCCGTTTTGATATTTATATGGACCTGTACAGGAATGCATAAAATGGCGCCAAATCATGGTGTAAATATTCTTAGAGAGGCGACTGTAATGGGTCAAACCGAACAAGATGAACAGTAAATTTACGGCTTTCTGACACCCCGTCGGAGATTTCTGTCGATCACACGACATTGCCGACACAATGGGTGTTCCAAACATATTTGATTCACTATCGGGTCAACTCTTGGTATATAATCTGCGATATGTAGAAAATCAATATATCGACTCTTCCCTTGCAAAACAATCTCGTATTCATCATACAACCTTCCCGTTGATCTTGATTGTTCTCTCTTAGCCTCATTGACACAATGGAAACAAGAACTAGGAGCGCTGAATGGCCGATGTCTACATTCTGATTATTCGTTCTGTTCGATTACTCTGTATGTTTGTTTTGATTACTATTAATGTCATTATGTTTCAAAATAACATTTACCGACAGACTCTCGAAATTAATCGACACCAGCTCTATGAAATATCTAGAAAACTGGTATTGGCATCGCTCATTGCAATGAAATGGTACAACTGTACCAGTAAAATTGAGTGTTGTGAGCATGGACAGTCACTAGCCCCGTAATTATCTCCCTATATTGGGGCGGGATGAGTCTTTTCAGGGGGACCTTACCCCATCTCCATCCCCCACAATCCCGGTCAAAATTTTCAACAGTTCGAAATTTTAAACCTCAAACCACTAACATTTGGAAATTTCATACCCTACGCCAGGTAGAAGATTTTTTTAACCCTTTGAATCCGAGAGGCCGGTTTTCCGGCCCAGAATCATGATACGGAACGCCATAATTCCATTAAGGATGACTGCTGCTAACTGAATGTGTAGAGTAAACCAATTAATATTTTCAACGTGCAGCCCATAAGGCTGCACGTTGAAAATATTAATTGGTCAACCCCCAAATTATGAATATGGAATCTTCCAGTTACTGTTATTGAACTGGCGTGGAAGACCAGGGTTTTAAGGGTTAATGGACGTTTGTGATTGGCTGCAGGTTAAAGATATTAATTGGTCTGCATTAAAAATGGGTTCTTCTAAAACAAAGGCATTTTTCGCCATGGACGAGGCTTTATCGCCAAAGCTGGAATGAGAATTAAATGCGTTCGTTCTGAGAAAAGACTTTACTCCATTGTATATGATCACTTCTCTGTTAGTTTTCACATGATAAAACTTTGAGCAATAACAGCCATTCCCGTAAAATGCGGTAAAAGTAAGGGCAATTGGTTGAAGCTACTTTTACCGTAATTTTAATGGTAATTTTTTTATAGTGCATGGACTCATCAGCATGTATGGAATATGGAGAGTATTTGTAGTATGGAATTTCGACTATATCGAGAATACTTTGGCAAATTATTAAATACCTCAATAAGATTATGTATCATAATTCAATCAGTGTACAATGAATTGAGGCTTTACCTTATGTTTTTCTCTTGTATACTCCCAGCAATTTGTTTTGAAATAAGATCAACAATTTACGGTATTCAAATTAAGATGCAATGCTTCATAGTGCCAATGTATTTGTGGTTTCGTTGATCTCGTTTATTGTGTATTCCAAAGAGTTGCTCTTTGTTTTATTGGAGATGAATGAAAAATCTTATATAATGAAATTAGCCCATGCATTAGGGCCCTGTAAATTATACATTTTCGATTCGAAATGAAATGAAACTTTATTTTGCAACATACTCATGTACAGTTTACATAAATAAAAAATAACAGTAAAAAGGTGTACACTGCATGAAAATGGCATAGCCAGAAAGGCTGTCTTCCTGCCATTCCCAGACATGAATTATTTTGTCCTGACATCAGAGTCGTTTAGTTCTTTGTCCTCCCTGATTCACAATAAGTGAACCCTTAGAGAGGCTTTTTGTGAAGTTTTCCCCACGTTCGGAGGTAATCAGAAAAAACATGTGATGATTTGAAAAGTCTTAAGTTTAGGATTAACTGTAGAAATGGCGATAGTTGGGAGGCTGAGATCACTTTAGGCTGGGCCACAATCCAGACAGAATGGATTGGTGCAAGTAATGTCAGAAGAATATCCATTCAAGAATGAATTGATTATTGTCTTTTTAAACAGAGGCCTGCTGTATTGCCTTACTTCGAGATTTAAATCATTCGTTGACCTCTTTTATTGTGTATTCCAAAGAGTTGCACTTTGTTTTATTGGAGATGACTGAAAATCTTAAATAATGAAATTAGCCCATGCATTAGGGCCCTGCAAATTATACATTTTCGATTCGAATCGAACCTCGAACCGAATCAGGTCTATTATTCGAAATCGGATGGAACCTCGAATCGAATCAACGATGTCTAGAAGGTGACCGATGGGTAAGGGGAGTGGGTGCTATAAACCTGATTTGGTGTGACTGTGACGGCTCAAGTCCCGACTGACAAAATATTCCAACTACATCATCAAGGCATGCATGCCTTCGTCGAAGGCACGCCTTGATGATGTAGTTGGAGTTTTACTCAGTGAGGGTTGCAGTTCAAAAACAGAAACGAGTGCGTGAATTGCCCGTACTATGCACTGCACAGGACTAGCTGCTGGCAATAGCTCATCATCGAGATTGCTTGAAAACTTTTAATTTGCTTCCAAAAATGGCAGTGACTGGTGAGACTGGAATTAGCATGGGTGGCGACATGGGTGCAGATGCTATTTATGTTAATATGGCAGAAAATACACTCAGTCTTCACTTTCAGCTTTATTTTTGTATAATTTCCATCTGAACCATGAGACGACGAATATGGCTGATGCCAAGCTATATTTCACAGTGAAAGGATTCGAAGGGAAACGAATCGGGAAGCCGATTTCGAATCGAACCGAATACCAACTTGATATCTGAAATCGAATCGAATCTCGAAGCTTCGCAGGGCCCTACCATGCATGAAACAAGCAGTGGCGAATATGACGTGTTCTGGTAGAGGAGTTGTGGGTGAGAGGAGTGGAGGGGAAGGTCAAGACGAAGCCTCGAAATTTGATTGGATTCGAAATCGTCTCGATGATTCTATTCTATTCGAGTCGTGCCGATTCGGAAAATTCGAATAGTCGAAACGTTCTCAAAATCCTGCCAAGTGTCTTCTCTTGAACTCTTTTATGTCATCGGGTCTCCTGTACAGAAAACCAGATCATATGGTACAGTTCAAGGAGGTTCTGCTTTCTTTGATTCCATTTCTGAAATATTTCGCTTTCTCCTAATTAACTTACCCAAACATATACGAGTTGCCATTTAGCCCTTTACCTAACATGAAAAGCAGATGACACTTGCAAACAAAATTCTTGAATAACTAATTTTTTTCATTTGTTGGGTCGAAAACATAGGTTATGGCGAGCTCATTCCAAAGAGGGGTCACAACCTATGTTTTTGAGACAAAAAATGAAAAAAATAATTAAGAACTGAATGCAATTTTTATAATCTTTATTGGAGTATGAACGTGTGGGAATGGGTACAAATTATGCATGAATCCCACACGTTCATACTCCAATAAAGATTATAAAAATTGCATTCAATTCTTATAATTACATTCCGTAACTGTTTAAACTACTTTTTACCAAACAACAAAGCAGAAAGACGAAATAAAACATGTACGAACGAACGAGGCGAAAAACCACCCTCACACAAAAGACAAAGCGCACAACTCTGAGTTGAGCGTCGGTTTTCGGCATTGACCCAAATTTGTCAAATTGCCGTCTTTCGCATCGAAACTTGGAATGTTCAAAACAATTTATTTAACATATCAGTAGATTATAATCACCGATCACTGCGAGAGGCGCTAAAAGTTATAAACCCGCCCAAACACCACCCGAATTACATTCTGGCATGTGCGCTCTACCGTAAATGCGAGTCAAAGTTCGATCAAATGTATTCATTGGAAAATGAATTACATTTGGTCATGACGTTTTCATCCAGGTGACCAATGGGAATTGAGTATTTGGACCCAAAACGTATAACTACATTAACAATGTAAAAATAATAAAAATTAATTGGCGATTTTATGAATAACGCTGGCCGGTTTTGATCGTTACGTTGGTTAAAGGGTTAATACAAAATACTGGAGTGGGGACTCGCAATTTTTGCTGTACCCGTGTCTGGAAGAACATTGAATTCAGCAATTTGAAAAACGGTGGCATTCGATTCTATCCAAAACCCTTTATCTCGATTGAGCAACATTTCATAGGCTCTCTTTTCCAACCAGCTGAAATATTTCTTATGAGTGAATCTAAACTCATGCGATTACCCATTTGATTGTTAGACTGGTTCCAGGTCATAACTACCAGCGTCGAATTTCAAACAGAATTTGGCTGTGGCCTGAAGCTAGCATTTTACGATCTCAACCACCACATCAAGAGAGAGGGTGCCGCCTTTCTTGGTATTTAGTTTTTGAAAAATTAATCTGAAAATGCACAATCCCCTTGACTCAAACCTTACATCTGGCAATTATAATCAAAAGAACTGGCCATTATATAAGAAGAAAAAGTCCCACAGAATAGAATATTTGAGAATATTTAGACAAACGTTTTGGTGGAGCGACCTAGAGCTGAAAAGGTTCAGGGTTTTTCTTGATCGATTAATCACGTGGATTAACCTTCTTGTCCAAATAGATATCTGATTAATTGCCATACCGTTGATGATTTACAGCATGAACCCTTTACCCAACGTAACAAACAAAACCGACTAGGTCTATATACAAAAATCTCCACTCAAATTTATTATGTTTTCAATTTTTGTCTCAAAAACATAGCTTATGACCCCCTCATTGGAACGAGCTCGTTGAGATCGTTCCAATGAGGGGTCATAAGATATGTTTTTGAGACAAAAATTGAAATTTTTTAATAATTCATGAATTTATTTTGCAAGTATCGTCTGTTACCGGCAATGGGTAAAGGGTTAAGAATGACCATTTCCAGCCACTGATACAGTATGATGGTCATGCAAGTAAACAAGTATGTCAGCAAGTAACTTGCATGCTTTACTCTGTTTCATATAACTGAGTCAGTGTGACAATGTTTGCCTGTTTTGAAGCAAATTTGTTCCTTTATTGACGCATATAATACAGTAGTTCAAAAGTAACTGTTAATAGAACAATTACTTTTTGGATGGATCAAGATGTTGACCATTGATTAATTGGTTAACCGTTTCAGCTCTTGAGCGACCACTTTTTAACCTCTTCCCGACTATATTTATGCGTCATAGGGAAGATGGACGGAGTGAATTTTGTATGATAGAGATGGAAAGTTTACAGAGCTTCATGTAGGAAGTATTCAAGAGGTTGATCCTTCCAAGTCTGGAAGCTTGGCTCTCAAAACTTAACCCTCTGCAAACCGATGTCAAAATACTTAACTTTCAAGCTGCAATTTTGCAATTTTTCGCAAAATGGAAATAGGAATTTAACCCATCCAATCTTGTTTGACAGAGCTCTTTGAGCCGTAGGTTCGCTTTTCCGACCAGCTGAAATATTACAGATGATTGAATCTAAACATAGGCAATGGACGTTTTAAAAATAAAAATTAAAAAAAAAATAAATGGTTAAACTGGTACCAGGCCATAATAGCGTCGAATTCCTTAAATTCACCGATGGTTTGAGAGCTTCGGGTATGGTATATCACCTCCAAAAGACGCGCGAAGTTGACATTCCACCCATTCCATCTCTCTTAAATTGGCTGGATTACAAATTAACCCAAATCAACTGGGTTGATAGAACATAAACCCAATTGGGTTTATATTCACTCAACCCCTGTTGATTTGGGTTAATTTTTAACCCAACTGATTTAGAGTGATTCTCACTTCCGCCACCAGGGTCCATTGCAATACTCGTCGAAGAGATCACAACTGACAGAATAGAAAACATCTTGTATATGACTCGAAAGGGTTTACTACACCATAACACGTCTCTGCATGCCTACCAAAAATATCTTTGATATATATTTTCCACTTTTCATATGCGATTTACGCGAGATACAAGGTGAAATTCATCTCATAATAACTTTTTTTCCCAGAACTCCAAATGAATACTTTTATTTGTGTGGTTACTCCGAACTGTACCAATTGTCCAATTCCCGTTTGAATTTCTACAAGATCAGACCAGTTCCCAACTAACCATTCTTTTCTTAGATTATGAATAAAAGGGAGATTAAAACGTTTAATATTCAGTGGTGAATGATTATTTCATGATCTGTACAAAGCCGTTTGCAAGTATTTGCAATTACTTCACTTTGAAAAGATGGGTCCAAATGAATGATTTCTGGGTTTCGCATAGGGAGCAGATTGCTGAAATAATAACTAACCTTTGTTCTGAACGTAATGGCCATATCCGACTAGAGCAATTCCCAAATAATCGCCATTGAAATTATTTTTATTTCTTCAAATTTTGCCTCCAAATCGTATTATATTACACATCCGAGCTATGTTTTTGTGGGCTGGGGAGGTGGGGATGGGGTACCTATTATTCGGAAAGTATTTCTGCAACTGTCGGCTTCTGGTTGTTTTACGGTATTACTCACTAATGTGATGCGATCGTTCCGAGTGTTGAACGAACTAGTTTGATTGATCGAACACAACCAAGATCGAAGTGAACTGACCCAATGAAGTTGGCGAAGTGAACTGAAATAAAAACGTGAACAAAGGTGAACTAGTTGGATTGATCGAACACAACCAAGACATATATTTGTTCACTTTGTTATATTATGTTCACTTCGATCTTGGTTGTTTTGGCTCTTCGTTCACTTCGACTTCATTCGAGCAGTTCAATCTTAGTTGTGTTGGATCTGTTCATAATTTAGTTCTGCCCAAACAGTTCATCTTCGTTCATGTTTCGTCTGCTCAGTTGGGTTCTTGCAATAGGAGTTGAATTGTGTGTTATTAATCCCTTTGCATACCATCGAGTGTTGATGTTAAATCATGAAATCCCATTTCACGGAGTCTGATACGAATTCCAAATACGGAATCCCTTTTCGAAAGTCCCTTTTTGGAAAACGTGTGTGGCTGTGGAATCCCTTTTTCCTGAAATGAGGCTAAGAGTCGTATGTGCGAGTCAGTCGTTCGAGCAATTGCTCAATACGTCATTCGCTCGATGGGGTTCGAGTCGTTCGAGCAATGACTTTTCAGTAATTTCTCGATAACTTATAAGGGCAATTTGGGATAGGTATGTCTTGGGGTGGCCTAGAAGGCTGGGCCAAACAGGTAATAGTATCTTCATATTAGTATCCTATAAAAGGTATCCTCCAACAGTCCAGTAGTACAATACAACAGGTATCCTCAAATACCCGCATGCGCCTACGTGTTAGTGCACAATGTGTCACATTGTGCATTTTCACATTCGCACATATCGGAACATCTAGCATTTGCCTATATGCTGCCTGTAGTGTGTACACATGACAAGTATTCTATAAAAGGCATCCTTGAAAGGTATCCTCAAATAATACAATACCAGGCGATAGGTATCCTCAAATACTCGTATGTGCCTATATGCTAGTGCACAATGCGTCACATTGTGCATTTTCACATAAGCACATATCGGCACATACCGCATGTGCGAATGTGCTACAGGTAATGTGTAATAACACACAAGCACATTCTACCAAACACCCAAGTTCCATGGAATCCCTTTTTTCTTAAAAAAAACGCCTGACCTTCGGCATCCCTTTTTTATCGCATGCGCCTGTGTGCTAGTGCACAATGTGTAACACTGTGCATTTTCACATAAGCACATATCGGCACATCCAGCATCTGCCTATGTGCTACCTGTAATGTGTAGAATAGAACATAAACACGTTTAGGGGTGTCGGAATACTTATGGAACAAGGTAGTAACGGCAGAGGACTGCAAGGATGTTCGAAGACTGTATAGTATTGGATGACTACAATAGCGCCAACTCATAGGACAGATAGTTGGAGATAAGATGGAGGAAGCTGTTGGCAAGACTACCTATATATGAGCTAAGAGCCATATAAGAGCTAAGAGCCAAATAGGAGCTGTACAGAAACCCGGCCATAGGTATCCTCAAATACCCGTATGTGCCTATGTGCAAGTACACAATGTGTCACATTGTGCATTTTCACATAAGCACATATCAGCACATCCAGCATATGCTTATGTGCCACATGTAATGTGTACAATAGAACATAAACACGTCTAGGGGCGTCGGAATACTTTATAAGGTGATGGGGGGGGGGGGGAGTCACAGCATAGTTTGTAGATACATAGGTAGAAATAAGAGAATTTAGTGGGAAATTGGAGCGATGTAAACAATGATCGGGTTGTTTGTGGCAATTAGATATACTCTAGTTCAATAGAACTTACCCCCGGGGGCACCTCGGTACTATTGCCCTACGTGCTACTATTAAAATCCATGTTATGACGGTCCTGAAGGATTCTGGGAGAAATCCGAGCCAAGTAAACAATTATCGGATTGTTCGTGGTAATTCTACGAAGTAAACGAGAATTCTGCAGGAATCTGGGCCAGAAAAAACACTCTAGTTCAATCGAACATATCCCGCCTTCTTCTTGTAAGTCCTTGGGTCACATAGCAACCACGTGCTACTATTATAAGTAAGATTCTTGAAGAATCCGTATCAAATAAAGTCGTTTTCGGTGATTTGGAGGGGTTGTCGGGTTGCTTGTGGTAATTAGATTTGCTCTAGTTCAATCGAACATACCCTCCGAACATACCTCTGTCCTATTGTAGGCCTTTTGGTAGCATAGCAACCACGTGCTACCATAGAAACCAAGATGGCGGTGCCCAGCATACAAAATGGACGACTGAAACACGTATCACCCAAACATCACGCACATGTGCACTAACACCACGTATCACTATGGAGATGACGTCATTACATGGCCGCTCACGCTGGTTACTATGACAACACAACATGGCGCCACTGGGTCGCGTGACATGACGTCACATGAGATCCCCCGATGAGATCCCCCAAATAGTGACTCAAACATACGAGGCATACTACTCTTAACTTCAATGAGCAATGACGGATTAAGATACCTCGGGGCTTCAAGCTAATTTTTTCTATGGGGGGGCCCTTTTGTAAAAAAAACCCCTCGCATTATTGAACAAACCTTGGGACCCTTTTCCGCTCTGGGTTCCCTTGGCTTAGCCTGATTAATCTATAGGATACTCCCCCAAAGACAATGAGACCAATGTACCGGATGAAATATTAAATCACTGAAGTTCCGCTTTACAGTTTCGCACTATTGCACAGTGGTAAAATCTAATGCCATGTAAACTGGAGATATAACGGCTGACAGATCGTGGCCAAAATAGGACAGTCTCATCTGCACATCATAGCGAGTTATCCTTCTATGTTACAATGAAATCGTTTCATATGTATAAACTGTAAACTGTCTTAAACAAATCTAGGTCACGTGCCTGTGCCGGCTGCGCGGCTAGCACGGTTGACCGATCACGGCCAAAATAGGATGTCCTCAACAAGACATCACTGATATAATGTCTTGAGTCATCCCACAAATTTGCAATGAAATCCCTTCATAAAGCTGTAGACTGTGCTAAATGAATCTAGGTAAAGTGCCCCCTGTGGCCGTCACGGTTGACTGATTCCGACCAAATATGATGTTCTCATTCAGACATTATACAGGGTCATCCTTCGAAGTTACAATAAAATCCTTTCATAAATACGACCTGTAGACTGTGCTAAAGGCTTTCGGGTTTAGGGCCTGCGCAGCCGTCACAGTTGACTGATCGCTACCAAAAGGGACGTTCTCATCTACACCTCATGCGGGGTCCTCCTACAAAGTTACAATGGAATCCCTTCATAAATAAGACTTGTAGAGTGTGCTAAAGTTTTCGGGCTCGCTTTGCCGTCTCGGTCGACCGATTGCGTTCTCATCTGGACATGACCTCGAACCTACATATGAAATTTCGTGATGATCGGACAAGGACTAAAGAAAATGTGACTTCCGCACGCGTGATGGCAATAGCTTATCTTGACTTTAAGTTAAGCTAAAAACATATAATTTTTATCGCATTTTTGAAAAAGGTTGTGATATGCTCCAGGGTGAGGTAAATTGCTTAGAGAATCCTACTTTTGAGGCTGCTGGGAGTCTTTTTTATGCAATTTCCAGGTTGAAGGCTTGCATTTGACAATATACCATTTCACCCACATTCGGATTGTTTATTTCTCAGATAGTGTTATAAGTTTTATTCGATTTGGAAAACGTAACACATGTTATGGGTTAGATAACTGAGTTGAAGAATATTCTCATTTGAACAGAGTGTGTGTCATGTCATTTTTGGTAATGCCTTATAAATGTGGAGCGGAATCTGAATATAATTTTGCCACAACGAATCGTTGCGTCAAAATTAAATTCAGTTATTATGTAATCACTGATTATCGCATCACATGATTTACCCGCATCGCAGTCAGTGTGCTTTCATCTCTACGCAGACCTAATCCTGTATAACTATGAGAATTGCATATGGAATGTTATTTTCGGAATGCTGGGTTATCTTCGCACTAAGTAATTCAACTTCGCAGAATGAAAAATGAAAACTCCACGAAAGAACTGACTCACAAATGTACGCTAATGTCAACATCAAAATCACTCATAGTCACCGTTAATCATAATAATTACACATCTAAATTCTCATAGAGTGATTCAATGAACTAAGAGAATGTTTTATCTGTTAGGGAAGTGGATGGATGTAGATTTCATGTGCACCAGAAGAAGATTTGGGCGGCGGAGACAGTTATATAAAACAGCCCTGCATGAGATTGAGCTGGTAGTCCGCATGCTTGCATTTTAAAACTGTGACTTAAAATTAAGTTGTATCTGATGACTGCTTTGATTTTGTTCAAACTTGTTTGCCTCGGCGATGTATCTTTTCAACCGATATGGAGAGAGAGAGAGAGACAGAGAGAGAGGATGCACAGATTCTTTATTCTTCAGATGTGAGCGACGATTCTTTCGAAAACATGATTTGTCATTTCTACGACTTGAAAGTCTAAAAAAGTGTAATTTTGTGTTAAATTTGGAATCCAAAAATGTACATTTTTCGCACTGTAAAATGCATCTGTCTCAGCACATGGCGTTGTGTTTTGCATTTCCATCACGCCTCTTAGGGACATATATATATATCAGTGGGTGGATACCTTTCTATGACCGCTATGACCGACCTCACCCCCCCCCCCACCCCACCCCCTAAAAAAAGAAAAGTTCAAAATGCTTCCTATACCTCTACCGGTATACATGCGGGTTTTTTCTCATACAAAAGCACCTGGTCAATGAGCAAACAACTTGTTGAACAATAAAAAGTTAAGAAGGATCAGAAATAATTTAACCCAACAGCCCAAGCTCTCAAGTCACCAGTTTAATTCTGAAAGAAACACGACACTATTAAGGCGTCACTCGACTGGAATATTTCAGTTGGTTGGAAAAGAGAACCTACAGTTCGCTTTTCCAACCAACTGATATTTTCCGGTCGACTGAAACCTCAAAATTTCATATCCATTTTCTGTGAATCAAAGCTAGAAATGTTGCTCAATCGAGATCTGATTTGATCAACATTTTGACGGCATTACAGAAATGAAGACTCACCAAAGCCGTATTTTTTTTGGTTAGTTCCACGAATTATGCTAATATCTTGATGTTTTCCACCCGCGTGAATCCCGGGAGTGAAGCAGTGCTCGATTATTGCGGTAAACATACTCTGTTTTACTGGTAAAATAGGACCAGGTAATCAATGCCTGGGGTGGAAATCTTCTAACATGCGTCTTGACTTCATATTCATGTTGCGATCACGATTAGTCATGTCGTTCTCCGAGTCGCAATGCGTTCTTTGTGCCTGCTGGCACATAGAACACATTGGAACTCAGGGGACGATGTATTGTGCAGAAATAGGTGACATTAAACACCAATAAAGTTTCAATCGGAATTAAATACTTATTGATTGGAAATCTACAACTAACGCAAGAAAGAATACCTGTATATCTTTGTAAGTAAAGACACATAACATTGCAGCAACAGTTGTCCGTGCGCAAATTTCCACAAAGCAGCCAATAACAGCATCGAATTCTGAACATGAGGTTGGTAGCTCGAGAGTTGACCAACAGTCCTATTGAATTTAATTATAACTGAACCACCCTAACTAATGTGTCCTAAAGGCTGGAGCTGGTATTACGTCCGACGATTTCATTCAGGAACTCAGAGTTGAAATGATTAACCCATAAGACTCCATTCAGCTACAAACTGCCACTCTTGCATTGCTTTGAAAAACTTGCGTCCAAGTTTGTTGTTCAATGAGAACTCAACCCTGCATTTATTTCGGCAATGTCTTTACATCATTGTTGGCTGCCTATACAGACAGCCAGCAATGATGTAGATACATTGGTAAGTCACCTGCAGGTGTCTACATGTATATACGATAGAAATTATCGTAAAATTAACAAGAGCTCACGTAGCGCTGAAGCAATACAATGTCTCCTACCGGGCTAATGAGCATTAATAATTATACAAATGTTATAACCTATATGTGATCAGCATGAATCTTAAACATTATCTATATCTCATCATTCTAAAATCAAATACCAAAAATCAAATTATTAAGTGGAACCATTTCTAAAAGAAGTCAGGAGAACTGATATTTTGGCGCTTTTCCATATTTCCAAGGGACATAACTCACACAAGAATAATGCAATCAGCATGAAACTCAAACTTGATCTGTAAGTCATCGTTCTTTTGTAGGTTACCAAAAATGAAATCATTCCGTTGAAGCGTTTCCAAAAAAGTCCGGAAAACTGATATTTTGGCGCTTTTCCATATTTCCAAGGGTCATAACTCAAACAAAAATAATCCAATCAGCATGAAACTGAAACTTGATCTGTAAGTCATCACTCTATAGTAGGTTACCAAAAATGAAATCATTCCGTTGAAGCGTTTCCAAAAGAAGTCCGGAAAACTGATATTTTGGCGCTTTTCCATATTTCCAAGGGCCATAACTCACACAAGAATAATGCAATCAGCATGAAACTCAAACTTGATCTGTAAGTCATCGTTCTATTGTAGGTTACCAAAAATGAAATCATTCGGTTGAAGCATTTTCAAAAAAGTCCGGAAAACTAAAGTGTGACTGACAGACTGACTGACAGACTGACGGATGGACAGAGTACAAATGAAACTTGATCTGTAAGTCATCGTTCTATAGTAGGTTACCAAAAATGGAATCATTCCGTTGAAGCGTTTCCAAAAAAAGTCCGGAAAACTGATATTTTGGTACTTTTCCATATTTCCAAGGGCCATAACTCACACAAGAATAATGCAATCAGCATGAAACTCAAACTTGATCTGTAAGTCATCGTTTTATAGTAGGTTACCAAAAATGAAATCATTCCGTTGAAGCGTTTCAAAAAAAAGTCCGGAAAACTGATATTTTGGCGCTTTTCCATATTTCCAAGGGCCATAACTCATACAAGAATAATGCAGTCAGCATGAAACTCAAACTTGATCTGTAAGTCATGGTTCTTTAGTAGGTTACAAAAAGTGAAATCGTTCGGTTGAAGCATTTCCAAACAAAAGTCCGGAAAACTAAAGTGTGACTGACAGACTGACTGTTAGACTGGCGGATGGACAGAGTGCAAACCTATAGTCCCCTTCGGCGTTGCCGGTAGGGGACTAATAATCTGGGGTTTTAGGGGTTAATGTTGTGGGGTGATGGGCTTGTGCGCGATTGGGTTTTCTTAAAATGGCTTCTCTGATCAGGCTTAAATGTGGAGATATTGGGGGGGGGGGGGGAGGGGCTGGATCAAACGGGCTATTCTCAACTACGCATGCCCCGCAGATCAAAAGTAGGGGTTTTCGTCTGACTGGACCAGTATTCACTGGGTACTTATGTGCGTGTTTGTGCGTATGAAAGAGGGGAGGGAAGACAAGGATGGAGAAGTATTTACATACTCCGTTCTGATCAACTTGACCCACCATACTCGGTTAATGAACGAAGCACCCAACTACATTAATTTTGCACTTGTGAGAGCGCCTCGTGCTGAGAAACACGACTCGCTGATGTTGCGCGTGAATTCTGACATTGCTGCGTCAGTCTGCATGAGTTGGCTTAAAGTCGGAAATTCGACGCTACTTGTCTGCCTCCACTCACGATAAACGATATAACCTTGGCTGTTGTTAGTAGTTCAATGTTTTCAAACAAACCTTCGTTGTCACCAACCACGATTATTCAGTAGTATAAACACACCCGACTTTCACACAGATGATAGAACCTCAAAATTCATATTCTGACGAGAGCTGGGCTGTGTACATGATTGGCTGCCTGATTTCTATCTTTCGGCAAGGAACTGGCAGAACGGTTTTCATTATTTTTTTTTTTAAATCACTTGATAAATTATAAATTATTGTGGGAGTAGTGTTACTGTCAGGGACCCCAGAGCAGGCGTCATAGGGTGGGGCAAAAGTGCCCGTTCCATTATTTTTTGTGGATGGTCCGGAACGTCAAGGTTGTCAAAAGATTCGCCTTCGATGAATATTGAGACCCAGGGACGTCGCGACAGGGGGCGGGGTGTGTGTGTGTGTGTGGGAGGGGGGGGGGGTCAAAACCTCAATAGTTGGAAATTCGGAGGGCAAAAATATCAACAGTTAGAAATTTAAAAAAACTACTGAATATACTGTATAATTCACTAACAAACCTATTTTCCCGACTGGAGGACCATAATAAGGAAATATTCCGACTACCGAGACTTTCGGGTGAAAATCGGGTCAAAGAATTCCGACTCCACGCGGCCTGCAGTCTGAATGACATCAATTAGAAAAGTCCATAATCACCATTTGGGGTAGACCAATCCATATTCTTAACGTGCAGCCTTTGGGCTGCACGTTGAAAATATCGATTTGTCTACCCTACAAATTCACTGAGCAGCCTTTCTGCTTTTTAAATGTATGGGGTGTCATGATCCTGGACCGGAAAAGCGGTCTTACGGGTTCAAAGGGTTAATAAAAAAGTACTTGTTGTCATGTCAAGTGCCTGTGAAATGCTCTAGAAACACAAAACTCCCACTTTCCCAAAGGCGATGTTTCAAATTTGTCCGTCAGGCAGTAGGCGTATGAGCCACTGGGGACAATTCGAGCAAAGCAAGATATTGAAAATTTGTATCCAACTCGAATTAAAAATGTTCCCCTATAAAGAAATCACTGAATTTGGAACTGAAAATTAGACTTATAACTATTACCAGAACCCATGAAAACGCATCTGAACACATCAATTTTTCAAAATTTTCTAGGGGAGGACCTCAGGCCCCCTCCTAAAGATTCGCTCCTTTGGCGCTCGCAGTTTTGCGCCTACCATCCTACGGTGATCATGTGTCGGGATTCCCAGTTAGAATTTGAAAGGGTCTACCCCCCCCCCCCCCCCTCCTCCCCCCCCCCCCCCCCCCCATTAAAAGGCCTCTAGCTACGTCCCTGTTGAGACCGTGTGGGACGAAATTGGCAACTGTATCGCAGACCGAATCATAAATCTATCAGCATCTCATGCCCAGATAATCTCCTAATAGTGTCCTCGGATTCCTCTCGAATGTAACCCCATCCCCATTTCACATGTCTCCCACCATATTTACAAACACTGATGACTGTCAGACTTGTGAAACTCTTCGGTAGCCGCGAGGTCTGGGTGGTTAGTACTGTTTGCCAGGTTTATAGTGGACGCCAATTTTGGTGGTTAGTCTCGTTCCGCTAGGCGATGGTGTGTCGCAGATAACTCTTTCGGGATCTATTGGAATCGTGGCCGGTCCAAACAAATATTATGGTTATATACATATATATCGATTAAGTAGCGTGCAACAGATAACATAATATCGTAGAGAGGCAAATGTTTTCATTTAGCCTACATACAAATCAAAACATAAGAGGCTTATGAATAAGAGAGCAGGTATGCCAATCTATTTCCGCTGTTTCATCAGTCCAACAGAACATTGTAAATTAACACCTTGCCAGATTGTTCATAAATCCCCGTGTGCTTACATTGCGTTGCCATGTAAACCATGTACCAGTTCAAGAATTACTATCAGGGAAAAGATGGGTAATTGCCGTTGCCGAGTTGCTATCGATCTGTTTGGCAGACATCGCTTTAAAAATCCGATAGATTGAGCCTATAATTATTAGTATTACATCCCAACTGCCTTGGTAAATAACCTGCCAAGTACACCATGTGGTGGCGGAGGTCAACTTTCTTTTTACAATTTCAAATTTAACCCAGAACTACCCTCTGCCGATAATGTTTCTTTTTTGTTTCATAGCAGGGCCTGCTCCGCTCTGTCCCTTGAAAAAGACATGAAAACTGGGCAGCAGTGTAGTGCCGTGTCTGTGTGTGTTTGGGGGGGGGGGGGGGGAGGGGGGGGGGGTGTTCCGATTCGCTGGTTTCAGGCATGTTTCTTGCAATATTCTCGACATACAGGTGATACATCTTGCATAGCAAAATCAGAATCAATGTTATAATATTGTTCTGCAGATTGACCAATTACAAATCGCATACTGCGATGTCAAACCGATAAAAGAAACTCTGCTAAACCTTTTGCTGTTCATTATGTCGCCTCTCTGTCCCCTTCAATCGAAAGGCCTGTATCCTCCCATCTGAAAGATTCAATATTTCCCGGTCCACATATCTGTCTTTGATAGCGCAGAAAGTGCACACAGATGCGGCGGAACTGGGGGCTGCGAGGGGCCACACGTTCCACCGTTTTCCCACAAAAATACTACGCGATTACATACTGAGTATGGAAATGTGCGTGCATGCAAATGCGATAATATAATAAGTACTCCTTCGTATATTATCTGCAGTTGTAAACAAATTTAGTTGCCTTAGGCCAAAGAACGTCACCTTCGGCCAGTTAGATCTGCGTCTTAACCCTTTACCCAACGCAGACGATATCAAAAATTTATTATTTTAAATATCATTTTTCAAATATTTCAAAAAATTTCAACAAAACCATATCATGTGACCCCTCGTTTGAAAGAGCTCGTTGCAACGAGGGGTCACATGATATGGTTTTGTTGAATTTATTTTAAAATAATATTTTTTCAACTGCTGAATTTGCATATTACGCGGGCGGATGCGGGCGATTCGTTGGGTAACGGGTTAAACTTCGACAATCGCACAACTCGAAGACTAGCCCTGAAAGATTGCTAAACTGTTGAAGTAGAGGAAACAGACCGAATTGTAACTGAAAAGTGGCATTTACACCCATATCTCAGGCCAACAGTCTAATTTTGTAAGAAATTCGACGCCGTTATGACCTGGAACTGGTCTTGCCCTCAAATAGGTCGTCGCCTATGATTCGATTCACTCGTTTGGAAATATTTCTGTTGATTGGAAAGCGAACCTGTTAGCTCTTCCGGCCAACTGATGTATTCCGGATGATTGAATCCGAAAAAATTCATAAAGATTCATTTTCTGTCGATCAAAGCCAGAAATGTTGCTCAATAGAGACCTGATTTGATCGACATCATGCAATCAGAAATAATTACATTGTTAATGTAGTTATACTTTTGGGGTCCAAATACTCAATTCCCATTGGTCAGCTGGGTGAAAACGTCCATGACCAATTGTAATTCATTTTCCAATGAATACAAGTAGTATGTCTCGTATGTTTTCATGTGGAGGTTGGATGACCTCGGTGGATGACCTCGGAAGTGACGTCATGTCACGTGACGTAGTGGCGCCATGTTGTGTTGTCATGGTAACCTGCGTGAGCGGCCATGTTGTGACGTCATCTCCATTGTGATACGTGGTGTGAGTGCGCATGCGCAGCGCGTGTTGTTAGGGTGATACGAGCTTCCGTCGTCCATTTGTATACTGGAAGCCGCCATCTTGGGTTCTATGGTAGCACGTGATTGCTATGTTACCTAAGGCCTACAATAGGATAGGGGGTATGTTCGGTGGGGTATGTTCGATTGATATCGGAGTAAATCTGATTACCACAAACAACCCGACAATCCCCCAAATCACCAAATCCACCCAAAATCACCGAAATTGACTTTATTTCCCCAATTTATCAGCTTAGCACGTAGTGCTATAGTACTAAGGGGTACAAGGGGGTGCATTCGATTGAACAGGAGTAATGTTCTGGATTAGAATTCTCCCAGAATCCCTTTTTGGATCCCTATACCATGACGTTTTTCCCATTAAAAGACAGGTTCCTTGGTAATTACCCAGAATTCTCTGCTTGTATCTATATATGCAATAGTTTACGTCTACCTAGACATGTTCCTTTATTCTAGAGTATACTCCAGTAGCGTAGAAGAGCCTATCAACTGGAACAGTATACCTTATTAATTGCTATATTTAGCAATTTCTAGTCTATCTTGTTAGTTCTGACCCTATTCCCAAGTACTCTTGTTGTTTCATATATCTAACTAACCAATCAGATTGCTTGATTCTCCCATAATGCAGTTATCTCCCTTGTGTATAATAAAAGCCTATATCCAATGGCCATATCCCATGGAATCCCATTTTTGCAAAACACCTGTGGCTATGGAATTCCTTTTTATCGTATGAGACCATGAGGGCTATGTAAAAGCCCTCAATGAGTCCTCATTTATTATCCCCTCATAGCCTCATTGAATTTTGAGGTTATGAGGACCATTAAAAATCCCTCAATGAGGTATAATTTACTACGACCTCTTATCCTCATTTCAGTATTTAACAGGTATATCCTATGGAATCCCATTTTGGAAAACGCCTGTGACTGTGGAATCCCTTTTTGTCGTATGAGGCCATGAGGGCTATGTAAAAACCCTCAATGAGTCCTCATTTATTATCCCTCATCAGCCCTCATTAAATTTTGAGGTTATGAGGGACCATTAAAAATCCCTCAATGAGGTATAATTTACTACGACTCTTATCCTCATTTCAGTAATTTAACAGGTATATCCTATGGAATCCCATTTTGGAAAACGCCTGTGACTGTGGAATCCTTTTTTTGTCGTATGAGGCCATGAGGGCTATATAAAAGCCCTCAATGAGTTCTCATTTATTATCCCTCATAACCTCATTGAATTTTGAGGTATGAGGACCATTAAAAATCCCTCAATGAGGGATTTTTAATACGACTCTTATCCTCATTTCAGTATATGAGGATACCTGTGGCCTGGTATTGTATTATTTGAGGATACCTATTGAGGATACCTATCGAGGATACCTTTTGGAGAATCCCTTTTGTGTCGCATTAGGCTATGTAAAAACCCTCAATGGGTCTAATGTAGTCTTACCAACCGCTTCCAAATCTGGCTATGTCACTTCCCACGGTATGCTGAATACATTGTCTGTAAAACATTTATCTGTAAAACGTTTTTTTATATGTATACCGTAAATAAAGAATCTGAATCTGAATCTGAATCTGAAACAAAGTGAACAAAGATCCAACACAATCAAGATGGAAGTCAACAGAACTGATTTATCAACAGATTCAAGACACCTGTTCGAATGAAGTGAACGAAGAGCCAACAGAACCAAGATCGAGGTGAATTGACCATAACAAAGTTTTCACCTGAATGAACTATAACCCCTAACTATAACCCTCTTGAACTGTTTGAATGAACTCTATATAATTAAAACCCCTTTGAACTCAATGAATGAACTATAACCCCAATGAATGTTATATATAATTAACCCCCTTGAACTGAATGAATTTTAAACTTAATGAAAATATAACGAAAGGTGATCTGAATCTTTAAACTACAACCATTTGAACTGAATTCTTCTAATAGGGGGAGGGAATATCCTCGAGTATTGATGTTAAAACACGGAATCCAAATTTTACGGACGCGGCTAGGAATCTCAATAACGGAATGCCTTATACGTATACAGGGGAAATCTGATTCAACCCTTGATCAATGTTATAGTCGAAACTGAGATAGGTATAGCTAGGAAGTAATGGATGGAGATATGTGGCAGAATAACAGAAGCCAATAGTACTGGTACAAGGCCGCAATGGAACAAGACTGTTGTTGAAGCTAATGATAGGACAGATAGACCATAGACCTGTAATGGCCTTGGAGCTTTGGCGACAAGATGGAAGCGGTTGGTAAGACTACATTAGACCCATTGAGAGTTTTTACATAGCCTAATGCGACAAAAAAGGGATTCTCCAAAAGGTATCCTCGATAGGTATCCTCAATAGGTATCCTCAAATAATACAATGCCGGGCCATAGGTATCCTCAAATACCCGTATGTGCCTATGTGATAGGGCATATTCTGTCACATTGTACCTTTTCACATAAACACATATCGGAACATAAAGTATGTGCCTATGTGATAGGGCATATTGTGTCACATTGTGCCTTTTCACATAAGCACATATGACAAAAAGGGATTCTCCAGTAGGTATCCTCGATAGGTATCCTCAAATAATACAATACCAGGCCAAAGGTATCCTCAAATACCCGTATGTGCCTATGTGATAGGGCACATTTTGTCACATTGTGCTTTTTCACATAAGCACATATCGGCACATAAAGCATGTGCCTTTGTGCTAGGGCACATTGTGTCACATTGTGCTTTTTCACATAAGCACATATGACAAAAAGGGATTCTCCAGTAGGTATCCTCGATAGGTATTCTCAAATAATACAATACCAGGCCAAAGGTATCCTCAAATACCCGTATGTGCCTATGTGATAGGGCACATTGTGTCACATTGTGCTTTTTCACATAAGCACATATCGGCACATAAAGCATGTGCCTTTGTGCTAGGTCACATTGTGTCACATTGTGCTTTTTCACATAAGCACATATGACAAAAAAGGGATTACATAGCCACAGGTGTTTTCCAAAATGGGATTCCATGGGATATGGCCATTGGATATAGTCTTTCATTATACAGAAGGGAGATAACTCTGCATACAGATTATGGGAAATCAAGCAATCTGATTGGTTAGTTATATAAATGAAACAACAAGAGTACTTGGAATAGGGTCAGAACTAACAAGGATAGACCAGAAATTGCTAAATATAGTAATAATAAGTAAAGCTGTTCCAGTTAATAGGCTCTTCTACACTACTGGAGTATACTCTAGAATAAAGGAACATGTCCAGATAAACGATAACTATTGCATATATAGATAGAAGCGGAGAATTCTGGGTAATTACCAAAGGAACCTGTCTTTTAATAGGAAAAACGTCATGGGATAGGGATCCAAAAAGGGATTCTGGGAGAATTCTAATCCAGAACATTTCTCCTGTTCAATCGAATGCACCCCCTTGTACCCCTTAGTACTATAGCACTACGTGCTAAGCTGATAAATTGGGGAAATAAAGTCAATTTCGGTGATTTTGGGTGGATTTTGGTGATTTGGGGGATTGTCGGGTTGTTTGTGGTAATCAGATTTACTCCGATTCAATCGAACATACCCACCGAACATACCCCTATCCTATTGTAGGCCTTAGGTAACATAGCAATCACGTGCTACCATCCAGTATACAAAATGGACGACGGAAACACGTATCACCCTAACAACAAGTGCTGCGCATGCGCACTAACAACACGTATCACTATGGAGATGACGTCACAACATGGCCGCTCACGCGGGGTACCATGACAACACAACATGGCGCCACTACGTCACGTGACATGACGTCACTTCCGAGGTCCCCCACCGAGGTCCCCCAACCTATACCTTAAACATACATGACATACTACTAATACATTTGGTCGAACTTTGACCCGCATTTACGGTAGAGCGCGGTTGACAGAATGTAATTCGACTGGTGTTTGGGCAGGCTTTTAACTTTTAGCATCTCTCGCCGTGATCAACTCCGCTGCTGTTTCTTTGGTGACATTTCCCAACTGTGGCATAAAGCCCATTACTAAAATATTCGTTTCCATTTCTAAAGTTGTGAAAATTAAAGCTTATTTGCCTTTGGGATATCATTTAGACGGAACAAAGGCCTGCACTAGTTCTTGTTTCCAACGACTGAAATCCGTATGATTTTCAACAACGGCGACTGACGATGCGTGGAAAAAAAAGTAGTTTAAACAGTTACGGAATGTAATTATAAGAATTGAATGCAATTTTTATAATCTTTATTGGAGTATGAACGTGTGGGAATGGGTACAAATTATGTATGAATCCCGAAGGGATTCATACATAATTTGTACCCATTCCCACACGTTCATACTCCAATAAAGATTATAAAAATTGCATTCAATTCTTAAATGAAGACTCACCACAGTCGTAGTTTTATGATTACGCCGGGTAGTTCCACAAATTATGTTAATATCTTTATATTTTCAAGGGAAAATAAATACTTTTTGATTGGAATATCCATAACAGGGACAAGAAAGAACACCTGTGTATCTTTGTAAAGACACATCACGTTACATCAGCTGTCGTTTGCACGCACATTTTTTAAAAAAAGTGGGTCAACAAACAGCCCATAACACCGATAACACCGTCGAATTCTTAACAGAATTAGACTGGTCGCCCGAGAGCTTGATGTACGCCTAAAGCGAGAGACAAATGAGTATTTCTACATTTTCTGATACATAATAATATGTGGCGTGACTCCAAGTGACGTCATCTGGTGTTTCACGGGTGTGTAGTGTATTTATACTTCTCCAGCCACTTGCTCTTTTAATACCCCCCATCGCACCCTCTGACATCCGAGAATCACTGAAATGGCATTTCTGTGGGTCCATTTTTCAATTTTCTCCCATGGGGGCGAACCATAGTAGGTACGGTATATATTGGTAGTTTTGGCCCCTAAACTTTCATTGGCTTCTGTCGCCAAGAGTGTTTGCCGGCGCTAGCGCAAACTGTCTAAGACTAATATTCATGTCATGCATTTTTAAAGATAACTATCATGTTATACAAACATGTGGAATTACCCCTTATCTTCATGGATTGGTCGCGATATTGTATCTTTGCCTTAAATGTTCGATCGGATAGCGTGTTCATAATTAACTTGACACAGAATGGCATTTGTAATTAACTGAGTGCGTCGTTTCCTCGGTTCGTCCTTTTGGAGTTTTCTTCTTTGGCGGACTTAGTAAGCTATATGATGGCATAACCTCTATTGTTCGTTATTCCCTTCTGCACTGTAAAAAATACCGTTAAAATAACGATGGAAGTAATTGTAACTAGTTGCCGTTACTCTTGCTGCAAAATTTAAGATAATTACTGTTACTGCTTAATCCTTTACCAAACATGAAAGGTACGCGACACTTGCAAACAGAATTCTTGAGTGCCCAATGTTTTTCGTTTGTTTTGCATCAAAAACATAGTTTATGACCCCTCATTGGTTGAGTCTGTTCCAATGACTGAATGGTGATTTTTGCGAATAGCGTAGGCCGGCTTTCCAGTTATGTTGGGTAAAAGGATAAAGTTTCACCATATGAAAATGTGTAGAGGAGTGCTCATGTACAGTGTAGCAAAGTTAATCTCAGAACGAACACATTCAGCCCTTTAATACACTTCATCGGCATTTCCCATATTGATGATGTAAGCCCCCCTCCCCCTCCTGGTGTAATGAGTCGAAACACAAAATCAGTGTCTCGGTTTGTCTCCAAGCTCAAACAAAAAATAGGTCGACATTGCCAAAAGTAGTTTAATATGGTATTTCTGAGTAATATTTTAGGGTAGAAGTACCGGCAGATGGTGCGAGTACTTTTGCCGTGTTTTTAACGGCAATCTAATGCGATGTTGCATCATTTTGTTGTTGTGAGAGAAACATAACGAATACCACAAGTAAACTTGTAGCTAACGGACTTGTAGAACTTGTAGGGATATTTCTGCTCTTCGTGTTCCCCAAAGATTCCAGGTTCTGCTGCATATAATGATAATTCTTCGGCCTCCCGTTGATCTGTCGCGTCCTCTAATGAAGAAGCCTACATAATAAATTATAAGTTGTTGGAAAATTCCGTTTAGTTCCACTCTACAATGTGAACATCTTTGGGTACATTAACCCTTTACCTAACATGAAAAGCAGACGACACCTGCAAACAAAATTCTTGAACAACTAATTTTTTTCATTTTTTGTCTCAGAAACATAGGTTATGACCCCTCGTTCGAACGAGCTCGACGAGCTCGTTCCAACGAGGGGTCATAACCTATGTTTTTGTGACAAAAATGAAAAAATAATGAAAATTTATTGAGAATAGCGCTGACCGGTTTTGGCCGTTACGTTGGGTAAAGGGTTAACTAGTTTGTATTTAACCATTTCCCCAACCCGAAATACAGACGACATTTGCCAGACATATTCTTACACCGTTCTTCAAGTTGCACGTATTGCACCTTGTTGTAACCGTAAATATTTCCAGTCTTCACTCAAGTGTTGCATTCAAAGGCAAATCGTTCCTTTGTGCAAAACGATCAAAAAGCGGAATAGTTCAGAAACGAAATCAAAGTAGTTTCCGATATGGAAATTCCCTGATCTCTTCTATTATCAGGTCTCATTTCCAGCATACCCGATGATAGAAGAAGAGGACAAGAAAAGTAGACTCTCGATAGAGAACATGCAGCGATTCGAACATTCCCGAATCAGCGCCACTCGAAAACGAATCATCGGGACGATTTCGAATCGAATTTCAGAGCTTCACAGGTCGTTAGGGAGACAGACACGGAGGCATAAAGACAAAAAAAAACAACTTCCAAACAGACGAGATGACGGCTATCCTCGGATGAGATTCGTCACGTGAAATTATAACACCAAAACCATTAACAGCATCTAACAGTTATCAGGCAATCATAAAAGGACAGGGCGGACTAAGCCAAAAAAAAAGTTATCGGGGGGGGGGGGGGGAGGGGGGGTGGGTGGGAAGAACCCGGACAAAATTTTCATTTTTCGAACCAAAAGAACGCTGCTTCATTGCATCTGAGGGGTTAATGACAGTCCACATAGAGGGCATTTTTTACGGCATTTTTGTATCATCTTTGTCGCTCATTTGGTAAAGATGGTTACACTAAACTGGGCCCTGAACTCATCAGGCCGACCCTAGTTCGGCGCAATAGGAGAAAATTTTAGATTTTTCGAACCGAAAGAACGCTGTTTCCTAGCATCTGACTGACGACACTAAACTGCTGGTATATCGAAATGCCTTCTATGTGGACAGTCAATGGTAGTCCATTTTGAGGGCATTTCGATAAACCGACAGTCTTTTCAATCAGATCCATTTCACTTTTTGGTAATTTTCACGAAATTCCATACGCCACCAGATGTTGGGCTGCGTAAATTTTGGGAGTCCTGGGGCGAGGCTCCCAATGGGGTGGGGGTGCCCGGAAATTTCCCGGTGGACCCTACGGCCAGTCCACCTCTGTAAAATGTGATTATTCAAATATTATAGACAATGTCACACGTCTGATGCTGTTTTTGGTGTGGTTTGTGCCAGGGAATTTATGTTGTTGGGAGGACCCAGAGATTGTCTTTGCGCGCTTGATAGTACCAACATGCAACAAGCGTCAGCCTGACCTTGGGCTGTTTGTACTGTCACATTGATTGTTGTTGCTGTCAGGTTATTGTTTCGGTTCTTTCTATATTCGATTCACATTGTGTGGTAAACAGGGGAAATTTTATCGTGAAGAACTCAGCGTGAAAAGGAAATGAACACTGTAGTTTTGTGCTGGAAGAGCTCAGTGCAGTAATTGAATTTCATAAGCTGCCATTAGCTTTTCCGAAATAGCAGCTATTGAAAATCAATACTCTTGTATATACTACAGAATTCATTTTATGAAAATAATTATTTAAAGGGATCCTAGATGATTTCTCGACAACCTAACTACACAGTTTCTGCCAATAACCAATTCAATACACTTTTGGCGCCGTAATTGTCTTCTGATTGCTTACTTACGACCGCAGAGCATCTAAACAAATCCCACAAAGGTATAGAGTTCAAGTTCAGTTCGTGATGTTAGAGTTATTGCGAAGCGTACGACTCGGTATAAAACGTGAGCCATAACAGTGATGCTGGTATGTGAGGAGGGGGGGGGGGGGTCGTATACGGGCGACCCCACTTCCTACCTGCGGGGATGGTATAATTTACGGGTGACGGAAGCATTTGCAGTTGTTCACGCGGAAGTATGAAGTGGGACGAACTCGATTTCCGAAAAGCGGATCTGTGGTTAAGCGTTTTCAACACAGCAGGCTGGAGAAAAGGCGCCATGAAAGAAAAGTTCAAAAATTATAATCCTGAATGATATTTGGGTATCAAAATTGTCCCTCAATATTCAAGATTCAACGATTGCCTCCAGCATCTGTGTACGTAATCTTTGTTTTTTCATGGATCAAAATCTGACAGCTGATGAACATATTAAAAACATTTGCGGGGTTATTTTTTTCATCCACGTGATATCAGTAAAATTCAACCTATATTTGACACAAAGACATCCGAGGAGCTTATTCGTGCCTTTGTTACCAGTCGCCTTGACTATTGTGACATTCTTTTGATGGGTTCTAAAAACTCTATTGTCGAAAAGCTACAACGCATCCAATATTGTACGGCACATGTCATCTCCTAGTCTAGAAAGTACCACAACATTACACCGGTCCTTTTAGATCTCCACTGGTTTCAGCAGAGAATTCAATCCTCACATTTTCTTGTCTGTAAAAAGGATCTGCACCACCCTACTTGTCTAATTTGCTTATCAGTCACAAGCCATGGGTTTCTTCGGTCATAATATAAATTTTTCAAGAACGCCCTAGTTGACATAAACTTACCATTTTCTACAAAATGAAAAATGGACTTACTCTGGATTACTTAACTAGGTTGGTTCCACGTACAGTCGCAGAACGTTCGTCGTATTCTCTCAGAAATAACGAGCAGATTGATAACTTCTTCTGCAGAACTAATAGGTTTTTTTTAATCCTTTGTGCCTTCAACCATACGACTTTGGAACAAGCTTGGTTCTGAAATAAGGGCTTCAGTGTCTGGAGTCTGTTCAAATGTTTAAACGTTTCTTAAAACGAGAAGATGTAATTGTTCCAAACTTCTATGGTCTGGAGTCTAGGGAAGGGCAAATAGCTCATGCAAAATTACGTCTAGGTTGCAGTGATCTAAATGCGCATAAGTATGATAGATTTATATCAGAAAATCCCCAGTGTCAATGTGGCTGTGGATATGAAAATACGGAACATTTTGTTTTTAATTGTCATACAGCGCAAAGGAGTGTCCTATTTAACACTCTGAGGAGCCCAGAATTGCCTGTTAATACCTTGTTATATGGTGACCCTTTATTCTCGGACTTGCAGAATACTGAAACGTTCTCGGCTTTTCAACAGTACATAATTACAACGCAACGGTTCAGTGAATCATGATAACATAACATAACATTTATTAGCATAAAACATCCTATACAGGACAGTATGCGATAATCTACAAGTGACACGAACAAAAGAAGTACTCAAAACATTACAATTTCATCCACATATGATTACTTTGATAGGCTTTGTAAAATATCCCTAAGACCTCTACTCCGGCCGACAAATTATTAATATAAGCTGCAGTGACAACTGTTATAACAGTTGCCACGACTCCACATGACTACAGCGACGGTCCTGTTTTCTCAATAGTGCTTGATCATCCGGAATTTGCAATTTGGTAAAGGATTGCACCAAAGCGCTGTAATACGTTAAAGGCAACAGATCAGGGGGAAACCAGGTCAGGTGTAATTTTGGTACCTAATCACCGCTTTCCCCTTCTTCTCTACTAACTTTCAATATTAATACACTGGATTTTTATTACCCTTATGTTATAGTCATTGTATTGTCGGTTTCCCTCTGAAAATCTAACCTCTTACAATTCCAGAAAAGCCAATGCAGCTAATACAATCGTAAGTTCTGTGATATGCAACGATTTAATTACTTGAATTTTGTGTTTTGCTTCTCCACTGCACATGCATCTGTTCTATTTTAATCTTAATGTGTATATTTGTGTATGGGGCGGCGTTTATATAGGCCATCCCTGTTCGCCAAACAACATTTCAGTTATGGAAATAAAATTTATTATTTAAAAAAAAAAACCTAAAATTTAGTCTAGTTCAGCCCACATCCAAATTAAGTTCTGGTGATAGGACATTAGTAGTATGTTTCGCACGTTTCACCCCAGGTTGCAGGACCTCGGTGCAGGACCTCGGAAGTGACGTCATGTCACGTGACGTAGTGGTGCCATGTTGTGTTGTCATGGTAACCCGCGTGAGCGGCCGTGTTGTGACGTCATCTCCATAGTGATACGTGGTGTGAGTGCGCACGCGCAGCGCGTGTTGTTAAGGTGATACGTGTTTCCGTCGTCCATTTTGTATTCTGGAGGCCGCCATCTTGGTTTCTATGGTAGCACGTGATTGCTATGTGACCCAATTTTTCTGCAATAGGACGGGGTATGTTCGGAGGGTATGTTCCTTTGTACAGGAGTAATTTCCCGATTCGTAGAATTACCACAAACAACCCGACAAGTTGTACTGTTTCGAATTCTTTCAGAACCCTATTTAGGACCGCCATTCTTTTGGCTTATAATAGTAGCACGTAGTGCTATAGTACCTGGGGTGTGTTCGATTGAACTAGAGTATTTTTCTGACTTACAATTCTCCCAGAATTCTCGAAGAATTACCCAAATAGACCCGACCACCCTTACAGACCACCAAAATCTCCACCAAACCGCCCAAACGGACATGTGAAGCCCCATTTTGGGCATATAAAAATAACACGTTATGCTATAGTACCAAGGGGTACAGGGGGTATGTTCTATTGAATAGGAGTACAGGGCCTGATTTTCCCAGAATTCCATTTTTAATGCCTATTACTTATGTTTCTCTATCACTAACAGTCTATCCAGTCCAAACTATCTCTGGTTCTCTCGACTAAGTCTTATAATTACCAGTGCTTGATTTCCCATGATGCAGTTATCTCCCTTGTGTTTATCAAAAGCATTCCCAAACCCAATAAGCAATCGAGCAGTTACTGATAAACCATTGCTCGAATGACTCGAATCCCATCGAGCAAATGAGCTTTAGAGTAATTGCTCGATCGAGTGACTCGGCATATTGCTCGAACGACTCGAATCCCATCGAGCAAATGCGCCAACGAGCAATTACTCGATCGAGTGACTCCTCGAACGACTCGACGACTCATTTCAGAAAAAAAGGATTCCATAGCCACAGGCGTTTTCGAAAAAGGGCTTCCACAAAAGGGATTCCAAAAAGGGATTCCCAAAGTGGGATTCCGTCTTATATCGAGTGACTCGCAACTATTGCTCAAATGACTCTAATTCCATCGAGCAAATGAGTTATCGAGCAATTGCTCGATCGAGTGACTCCTCGAACGACTCGACGACTCATTTCAGAAAAAAGGGATTCCATAGCCACAGGCGTTTTCGAAAAAGGGATTCCACAAATGGGATTCCAAAAAGGGATTCCATAAATGGGATTCCGTCTTATGTCGAGTGACTCGCAACTATTGCTCGAACGACTCGAATCCCATCGAGCAAATGAGCCAACGAGCAATTGCTCGATCGAGTGACTCCTCGAATGACTCGACGACACATTTCAGTATTTGAGGATACCTATGACATGGCTTCGTATCAATTGAGGATACCTTTTGAGGATACTAAATTGAGGATACCTATGGCCTGGTATTGTTGGAGGATACCTGTTAGTTGGAATATTTTATCAGTCGGGACGTGAGCCGTCACAGTCACCACAAATCAGGTTTACAGTACCCATTGGTCACCTTCTGGACACCCCTGATTCGATTAGAGGTTCGATTCGATTTCGAATAGACCTGATTCGATTCGAGATTCGATTCGAATCGGAAAGGTGTGATTCGCACGACCCTAAAATAGCTTACCACGACCCCCCTCATTGGAACGAGCGCATTGTGCTCGTTCCAGTGGGAAATCACAAACTATTGAGAAAAAAATTTTGAGGCACAAAATAAAGTTTTTACTTCACATCATATTATTTATGTTCCTTTCTTAACCCTTTACCTAACGTAACGGCCAAAACCGGCCAGCGCTATTCTCAAAAATCGACAATTAATTTTCATTATTTTTTTCATTTTTTGTCTCAAAAACATAGGTTATGACCCCTCGTTGGAACGAGCTCGTCGAGCTCGTTCCAACGAGGGGTCATAACCTTTGTTTTTGAGACAAAAAATGAAAAAAATTAGTTATTCAAGAATTATTTTTGCAAGTGTCGTCTGCTTTTCAGGTTAGGTAAAGGGTTAAAACATAGTTTATTAAATGCATGTAAATGTTGTCTGTATGAGACAGCTTATTTAAGCTTTGGATTTCTGCTGAATCCCTTTTCATAAATTTGTAATTCATCCTTTTCATAAATTTGTAATTCATCACGTTGTCTTAAACTTTATGTAAATTAGTATGCTTTTCTGAAATAAAATACTCATTAAATTAACAGTTTTTACTTATTCGAGAATTATTTTTGCATGTGTTGTCATCTGTTCGTATTAGATAAAGGGTTAATACTGAATATACGATTCAGTAAAAATAAGGATGAACCCTGTTCAAATTCAAGTTATTGATCGGACACTGTGTATGAAAACAGACACCAGATGTCTATCTATTATTCGATTATCATGTGGGGAAATGACTACCCAAACAAGAGTCAATTTATTCCAGACTCAAGTTATTAACCAAGTCCTCTCTGAGGTCAGAGGGAGAACCGATCAATGCTATTCTCAAAAATCGCCAATTAATTTTCATTATTTTTTTCATTTTTTGTCTCAAAAATAGGTTATGACACCTCACTGGAACGAGCTCGTTCCAATGAGGGGGTCATAACCTATGTTTTCGAGACCAAAAAAAATGAAAAAAATGAGTAATTCAAGAATTTTTTTTGCAAGTGTGGCTGTTTTTCCTGTTAGGTAAAGGGTTAATACGGAAGTTGTCTGGTACCAAAAGTGGGTCCTGAAAAACAAATTTGAGGAACCAGCTAACTTTAGAAAGGCAAGCACAGGGGGGGGGGGGGGGGTTGTAATTGTCCAGATTAATTATTACTTGCCTGATTTTGTTTTCAAAAGGCCAAGGCCGTATATACAGGGGTGCAAAATTTTGCCTGGAAATTCTCGGCCCGTCGGGAATTTTTTTTAGGATTTTGTTGGTAAACTTTTGCAAAATGAAATATATTTTGCCCAAAGCATATGTTTTTAGACTGAATTTTCGATAATTAAACCGTTTTGGGTGCCAAAGCCGTGGAAATGTGGTTGCCCAATGTGATGAAATCTGTCGAAAAATGTTGTTGGTCTGTCGGAAAAGTTTGGACTTTCCCCACCACCGGCAAAAACGCTGTCTTCGCCAATACAAAAGGCTAGGTTGGTCCTGCAATAAACAATACTTAGGTATAACGAAAAACACCTTGCCCAGTACAGGGCCCCTTCATGGTCGTGGCAACTGGACTGCAGTAGCAGAAGGGGCAGACGTCAAAACTACCGTTGAGACTTGCTGTTTATTTTTATATTCACAGCACAAATTACTCGGGAACAGGATATGATTAATATTTTATTTTAATTCTATGGCAGGAAACTGGAGCTATTTAATCCTTTGAACCCGAGCGTCCGCTTTTCCGGCCATGAACATGATACGTCATAACGTCATTAAATATTTATTTATTTATTGGTGTTTAAGGTCACATACTTATGCACAATGGCTAATCGTGACCGTCGTCATTAAATAGGATGGCTGTTCAGTAAATGTGTGGGGTAGACCAATCAATATTTTCAACGTGCAGCCACGCCTATAATGACTGTTTGGAATCTGCTCTTATTGCATCCGTGGAAATATAGTCCACCAGTGGGAAGTGACCAGTCCACGGCGGACGTACTGTATCAAATCTAGTCTTTTAAGAAAGTGCACGATTACTGGCAAGAGAGAATCGATATCTTAAGACCCCAATTCTGACGAAAATGCCCCGACTGGAAATGTTATTGGGAAGGGGGTGGACACTTCTCCTAAATCCTCTCAGAGACGCCCTGTTTGGCGCATTGGGTAAGCGGGGAAATTTCAAATTATTGACCCAAACCACTGTTCTAAATGTTTTCATGTTTGACATACGCGATGTCTGTAATTACTGTTTGGAAATATGTTCAAATGAAGTCCCTGAATTCCTATTCAAAATGTTATGCACCCCCCCCCCCCCCCCTAGGGCTGCACGGTATATCGATAAACCGATATATACCGGTATTCAAACCAATATCGATTGAATACCGGTGTAATTACAAAAATTATTTATTTACCCACAGTTTCATTTTCAAGATGTCTTAAGTTTTTTAACTGTAGCCCCGAATGAAAAATATTATCCCCTTGTCAAAGGGATCGTCTGCTTGCGCCCTCGTAACATACAAAATCAGCAGTTGAAAAAATAAATTTCAAAAATTTCAACAAAACTATATCATGTGACCCCTCATTGGAACGAGCTCGCTGAGCTCGTTCCAATGAGGGGGTCACATGATATAGTTTTGTTGAAATCTTTGGGCAAAATCTGATAAACTAATTTTGAAAATAATAAATTTTGATATCGTCTGCGTTGGGTAAAGGTTTTTCGAACCGCGTCATCAAGGCATGCTAATTCGTTCCGACTGTGATGCCTCGAGTCTCGATTGTGGTACTTGTGTTGATATATCTGAACAGTTTTCGATATACCGGTATACCGCGGTATTTTTTTGAATACCGATACCGGTATTCAGTTTTGAATATCGTGCAGCCCTACCCCCTCCCCCCCTCCCCCCTTACACACACACACACTTTTAAAACTATCGGTGAATGGGAATCTACAGGGAAACATTCTTCTTACAAAGCATTAGTCCAAATACTTTCTTATTCGGCATACAACTTGTTTGTTATAACCGTTGACAAGTATATTACTTATAATAATATGGCTAGTGCGAAGAAAACAGAAAGCCTTCTTGTCTCAGTCCACTGTTTCAAATGATTTTATGATTGAATATAACATTTTTCTAAAGAAGAATTACAGCTGCTTTATTCAAATCAAGCTGCCGGGGTCATATATGGAGATGTTACACCGCTCAGTATGTTATATCACAACAATAACACGACTCAAACAATAACATAACCTTTCAATACCAACATTCAATTTTGGACAGATCATGGTCCCAACTAGCGAAGACAAACTGACTAAATCCGAAGTTACCCACTCGTCGCCTATAGTTGTAGAGTCGTGTTACACGGATACATTTTTAACTGAGACAACACAAAAATATTTTCTTCGATAGCTAAAAGATTTATTTTTGCCTCAAAAACATAGCTTTTGGTCCCTGATTTGAACGAGCCCGTCGTCATAAGCTATCTTCTGGAGGCAAAATAATAAAATTTGAATAGTCGTTTTGTGAATAGTACAGGTCGAGTATCGCAGATGCGTAGGGCTGCACGATATTCAAAACTGAATACCGGTATCGGTATTCAAAAAAATACCGCGGTATACCGGTATATCGAAAACTGTTCAGATATATGAACACAAGTACCACAATCGAGACTCGAGGCATCACAGTCGGAACGAATTAGCACGCCTTGATGATGCAGTTCGAAAAACCATTACCCAACGCAGACGATATCAAAATTTATTATTTTCAAAATTAGTTTATCAGATTTTGCCCAAAGATTTCAACAAAACTGTATCATGTGACCCCTCATTGGAACGAGCTCAGCGAGATCGTTCCAATGAGGGGTCACATGATATAGTTTTGTTGAAATTTTTTAAATTTATTTTTTCAACTGCTGATTTTGTATATTACGAGGGCGCAAGCAGACGATTCCTTTGATAAGGGGATAATATTATTCATTCGGGGCTACAGTTAAAAAACTTAAGACATCTTGAAAATGAAACTGTGGGTAAATAAATAATGACGATAAACCGATATTTTTGTAATTACACCAGTATTCAATCGATATTGGTTTGAATACCGGTATATATCGGTTTATCGATATACCGTGCAGCCCTACAGTTGCGTTAAGTAAAGGTTTAAAGAAAGATATAGTAAAATGTAACAAAGTTTAAAAGGGAAATACAGTCAAATATAACAATCGTTTCGCGAAAAAAATAAGACAACCATGCACTTTTATTATGTGATCACCCCAAATAGCTCATCAGTATCAAGACTGTCTCAAACGAGGCTCAAGTGACGTCAATGACGTGCGAATGTTTTCAAGACGACAATTTTACAACAGTCAGTCTCAGCGGACATCTGTCTCGTTGATGAGACCAGATCAGCCAGATCAAACAAGACGCTTATTGCGTCTTGTTTGATTTGGCTTGGCTGGTCTCGTTAATACAACCAAGATCAAATGACTTGTGAAAGTCTGTATTTATAATCCATACACTGACCTTACCAACAAGCAACACGTATACCATCCACGTAAATAAAGATCAAATACAGGCGAATATAAAAGCATTTCCGCATCACAACGATCGAACAAAAAGCAAGGAAAGAACAAGACAGATGTTCATCATAAAAAAATCAATTACAATTCCAATAATCCAATACATCGGACATTAACAACACAAAAGACAGGTGCACAAGCAAAAACAATACCAACAGTCCACCAAAACACAGGCCACAAAATACCATGTCATTTCTTTTGTAGTAAACATGGGCGTTTGACCCTCACCTGTAGTTTGTGAGCATCATTATTTATTTATTCATTGGTTTTAAGATCATATATTTCTGCACAATCACTAACGTGAACATCATTGCTTCGGTGTATCTATCACTGGGAACGCAGTGGCTCATTGGTTAGCGCATTGGAAATTATACCGAAGGGTCGACCGTTAAATTCTTTCCCGCGTCATCTGTATTGTGTCCTCAGTAAAGCAGCCATGACTAGATTTGATTAAAAATATATCCATATTTAACCCAAGAAATCATTCGTCAAAGAGTCCACTCAGTTTACAGGGGATAAATTTTGATTAACCCTTTACCTAACATCAAAAGCAGACCACACTTGCAAAAAAAAATTGTTTTATTAACTCATTTTTTTCATTTTTTGTCTCAAAAACATAGGTTATGACCCATCGTTGGAACGCGCTCGACGAGATCGTTTCAAAGAGGGGTTATAACCTTTGTTTTTAAGGCCAAAAATGAAAAAATAATGAAAATTAATTGGCGATTTTTGTGAATTGCGCTGGCCGGTTTTGGCCGTTACGTCGGGCAAAGGTTAATTGTACCCAGATTACACTTATTTCGATGGCAAGAGATTTTGTGTCCTGGGCAAAAACATTCGCCAGCAGCATGCAAATAGTTATTCCCCTCTGCCCAATTGGTGCAAGGTAGTGCAGAAGCCGCTCAGCACGTCGATAGTATTCTTGCCATCAACCAATGCCTTCCCTATTGTGTTGGTTAGTAGTTTGGAGAGATCAATAGTTACTCGCAGCTCCTCGGTGGTTTTCTTCGGGCACCGTGGTTTCCTCCACACGTTATCTTACGTTATGATATGACCCTGACCGTTGAACGTATCATTAAACCCCAATAAAAAATATATATCTATCGCTACTTCAGTGGTGGTACCTCTCATACACTGGATCACTTACGGTGAGCATAACCATATTCTAATATGATACCAGTTGACTCAGAACAATAAAGGAACACCTGTCTCTGTCCCCTTTACCTAACATGAAAAGCAGACGACAGTGGTAAAAAAAAATCTTGAATAACTAATTTTTTTCATTTTTTGTCTCTAAAACATAGGTTATGACCCCTCATTGGAACGAGCTCGACGAGCTCGTTCCAATGAGGTGTCATAACCTATGTTTTTGAGACAAAAAATGAAAAAATAATAAAAATTAATTGGCGATTTTTGAGAATAGCGCTGGCCGGTTTTGGCCGTTACGTTGGGTAAAGGGTTCTTTCAATCTATCATAAACAAAGCAATTTTGTTACGCCATCAAAAAATTTGAACTTAACAGTTGTTTTATTGGTTTATTACCATCCGAATATATACATATATTTATATATATTGTCGTGATAGCCGATACTGGAATAAAATTGCAATATGGGAGAGCGGATTGTTTCTAAAACACTTCTGGGGAAGGCACCCGATGATTTGTTATAATTTCTGAAATAAAGAGATACGGAGCATTAGTAACATTTCGGCCCATGGACTACCGGGTGTAATGGTGGAGTTGCAATGTTGATTGTTTTCAATGTATTTCTCAGAAATCGTTCGCCTGTGACACGTAACTGTTTTCGACTGCGGCAGAAATGCTTCCAGGTGCTCTAAAATTCCGTTTACTGATCAGTCGTTCTTTCACCTTAGACTGCAGACACAAAAAATTGAAAAACCTAATCTTACTCGGCCATTCTCCTTTGTACGCATGGCAATCGGCTGTGGTATAATACGAGGGAATGCCAAAAGGTTTTGAGCCTAACATAAACAAGAGGCCCCACGGGGCCTGAAGCACTCATCTTGTGCAGAACACAATTTGAACAGAGTCCAAGAATGAGTCTACATTAAGCAAGCCATCTCCATAGGCTACACTGTCAATCCTTGAGTTCCTCAGGAGTGACAAAAATAATCTGGGCATCATGCCTTTTCTTCAGTTGATCATAAGTAAAATGTAGAGCTCCCCTATGAAGCCCCTTGATACAACCTATGTGGATTAATCTTAGTACCTCTAGAGGGTACTGAATACAAAATTTTTAATTCTTCAGCAAAATGGCCAATTCCGGCTCCCATAGAGAGCCCAAATATTAACCCAGGCTCTTGATTTGAACACAGTTAAATCTGACTTCCCTAGAGATGTTGTGTACCGAATATGAAAGCATTCTGACTGTTGGATCTGAAGAAGAGAAATTGTAAAGAAATTTCTTCGAATTGCACTAAGTTCAAATTTGGGCTACCATAGCGAGCCCAAATATTGACCTATGGATCCGATTTGAACAAACTTGAAGCTGACCCCCTAGAGATGTTGTATACCAAATGTGAAAGCATTCTGACAAGTGAATCTGAAGAAGAAGATTTTTGAAGAAATTCCCTCATATTGTACTAAGTTAAATTTCATGTTCCCATATGGAGCCCAAATATTAACCTAGGCACTCGAATTGAACAACCTGGAATCTGACCCTCATAGAGATGTTGTATACCAAATATAAAAGCATTCCGACTGGTGGATCTGAAGAAGAAGATTTTTAAAGAAATTTTCTCATATTGCACTAAGTAAAAATTTGGGCTACCATATATACCTAGAAATTTGATTTGAACAAACTTGAATCTGACCCCCATAGAGATGTTGCATACCAAATATCAAAGCATTCTGACTAATGGATCTGAAGAAGAAGATTTTTTTTAAATTACCCTCCATATTGAACAAAGATAAAATTTGGGCTTCCGTAGGAAGCCCAAATATTAACCTAGGGACTTGGTTTGAACAATCTAGAATCTGACCCTCATAACAATGATGTAAACCAAATATTAAAAGATTCTGACTGGTGGTTCTGAAGAAGAAGATTTTTAAAGAATATTCCCCATATTACCCTATGTTAAAACTTCGGGCTCCTGTAGAGAGCCCAAATATGAACCAATGAGCTTTATTTCTACAAACTTTTATCTGACCCCCCTATGAATGTTGTATACCAAATATCAAAAGATTCTGATGATTGGTTCTGGAGAAAAGATTTTTTAAACTTTTTGCAAATATGCTGACTCAGCATTTTTTCGATGCCCATTACAGAACACCCTAACATAACCGATGGCAATTTTTTTTACCATTCAATTCTACTGGTCGTAAGGATACTTCATACCAAATAAAAGCTCTCTGTTCCATGGGGTTTGGGAAATATGGGCGTTTGAAAATATTTCTATTTTTAGCTCCCAGGGTTCCCATGGGGTGCGGGAATTTTTTTTTTGCATGGTCAAGTACTTATGACCCAATACTACCACAAACCAAATTTGGTTCATACCAGACCATCGGTTCAGAAAATAGAAATTTTGGGCGGGGCCAAAAATCTTACCCCTCCTATTACAAAGCCAAATATTACTTTACGAACTTCGTTTGAACAAACTTGATTCTACACCTCATATGGAAGCTCCGTAGCAAATATCAAGTCATTGTACACTCTGGTTCTTGAGAAGAAGATTTTTAAAATATTTTGGAGCATTTTCCCCCACTCCCTCCCTATGGGGCTGGGCATGCTGAGTTGAACAAAAATGAAATGTCCCTTTGGGACCATCACTTACACAAACTTTCACTTGAATTGGCCCAGTGGCTTTGGAGGAGAAGACCAAAACATGGTGTTGACGGACGACGGACGACGGACGGGAAGCGATTAGATTAGCTCAGCTTGACTTTGTCAAGATGAGCTAATAAAGCTGGAATATCGGTACAGAACATATTTATTTTTCAACATAGTCCCCTTGTAATTCAATACACTTGTTCCACCTGGTCTGCCAGTCGTTGATGCCGCGTCTATAGAAGTCCATATCTTGATCCTGTAGCCTAGCCTCACAGCAGGAGTAAGTTTCTCATCATCTTGAAAACTTTGACCACGTAAGTGTTTCTTCAAATTTGGAAAGAGATGGTAGTCACCAAGTGACAACCATCTCTTTCCAAATTTGAAGAAACACTTACGTGGCCAAAGTGACTACCATCTCTTTCCAAATTTGAAGACCAGGAGGATTAGTTTTCGCTCTCCTTAATTTTTTTTAAGGCAAGCAGTGGGCGCCAATAAATCGCTCTCCTGAAAATGCCAGGCCAAATGATGTGAAAATACGCTTTATAATAAAAATCCTATTTGAAGCTCCCGTTCCATGTGGATGGCGTGATTATATTTGATACGCTGTACCGATCTTTCTGGGTTGCATTTCACTAATTAACATGTTGCCAAGTGTGTGTAAGCTGACAGCTCCCGATGTTGGAGCGTAAATAGCCGACTCTAAATGCCATTATTGTCAGCCAGAACAATTCCCAAGCTGTATGAAATTTTATGATGGTGGGACGAATGGGTAATGGTTATTCGGTTCCCTCGAGTGTCGCACGATTGATATACTGTCATTACCATTTGGAGAACATCAAAAACAATTTAATGTCTGTGTCGCTTCGGACAAGGTTCACGGAGCAAAGAAAAATGACTTGACTGTTGACAGCTGTGAACGTTGTTAGGCCCTACTGGTTTTCTGCTTTGTGAATATCATATTGATCACATTCATCAGGGATGTTACCATAGGGCCTAGTTTAGGGGGAGGGGCCTCGTCAAATTTATATAGTTGAAAATTCAAATCCCCAAATTGGAAAAAAGTTGGAAATTTCAGACAGTGATGTGGTTGTATTTTTCGAAACATGTCTAGAATTTGGCCAAAATGCGGAGATTTTAGACTGAACAGGACTGAAAGTCCTCCAAATATTGATTGAAAAGTAGTAAATAGTAGCAGTAAAATTTTGCCTCGGGAGGTGTGGGGGTGCTAATGGAATTTCTCATTTGTTGGAAATTATACCCTCATCCGAGACCCCCGAAGCAATGTCCCTGATAACACCAGACAGTTTAATCCTATACCCAACACGATTAGTGGGCAAACATTTCCTTGAATAACTTAATTTTCATTTTTTTTTGCTTCAAAAATCCAATATTTGAAGGAGGTTAACGAGAACGTTAGTTTTGGAGGCAAGCATTTAAAAAAAAAAATTGAACAGCAATTCGTGTGAATACCGCTGGTTCAATTTTCAGTTGCGTTGGGCAAAGGGTTAATGGAGTCTTGTTCCGGAAAAAATTATTGTCAGTGGAATTTACAACACGATTCACTTTCAGAAGTGATCAGACTAGAGATGGGCGTTATTGGAATTTTGAGTTCGGTTTCGGTATTTTTAAGGGGGTATACCTCGGTATCGGTTCGGTATTCAAATTGACTGAGATTTACTAATAGTACCAAAGGGGGATTAACATCAGGAAAATACAGAATAAGTTGTTCTTGTACCATTCTACCACAGCACCACAAATGCCACTGCTAATGAGATCAACAGTGGCATTCTTTTACGAACATAAACCATATCTTCAGTCATTTTGTGATTTCTTCTAAAAGCACCTTAACCTTTAAATGCCTATTTATTTATTTATTTATTTATTAATTAATTAACTGATTTATTTATTGGTGTTTAAGGTCACATATTTTTGCACAATGGCTAATCATGACCACAACATGAGTATCAACTCAAGACCAGGGGTGAGCGTTAATAAGCCATGTTGCCCATTTTAGAGAGGGTCTACACCTCCCAAGCATTGGTGACTGGGTCCTACATTGTATTTTACCAGCAAAACAGAGCCTGTTTACCGCAGTGAACAGGCACTGCTTCACTTCCCGGAGTTCCCGTGGGGAAATGCCTATTTGAGACATTTGCAATTTCGAGGAAAGTGCCCGGACCATGTCATCTTCAGGAAGGCCTGCTGACAATAAACAAATCACCTGGGCTGTAATTTCTCCCCAAGTCTTAGCTTCCTGTTAAGGCAGCCAAGACTTGAGTAGAAATCACTGTTAAACAGCTGTACACGTACATGTTGTAGTCTTGTCAGATTTCAGGACAATTTCCAAGGCCCCTGAGGGTTAACAAAACCGAAAATAAAATCAGTTACTTCTTTCATGAAAATGAACCCTTCAACTGCTATCAAGCCTCAACAAGACCTAAAAATAGTGAATGTAGGAAAATTTTAAAATTCAGACGGTTTCGGTATTCAATGATTGGTTCGGTTCGGTTTTTCGGTATCCCCCATGATATCGGTATATCATATCGGTATCGATATCAGTTTTTCGGTATATTGCCTATCTCAAGATCAGATCAAGAGTTTTCCCCTTTAACCCTTGAAGCACTGATGTTAAAATATCTAAATGTTAGGCTTCAAATGTTCCCTATATTGCTATTTGAAATTAAACCATTTCAATTTTGTTTGACAGAGCTCATTGAGCTCTGTCAAACAAGATTGAATTGTTTAATGTCCAAGGTGCATGATGGTTAAAATGGATCTTTGAAATTTTAGTATTTTGACATCAGAGTGCAGGGGGTTAACTGACTGACAGACTCCTATACTGGCACAAATAGTAAGTAGTCAGTGTATGGACGGGAATATTTCTGTGCCTTCAAATTGCTGTCTTGGTGTGATAATAAAATATTCCGCTAATCTATATAGTAGCCATAGCAATACCCAGAGCTACTTCTGTGCCTCCACACATATTATCAGTATGGACAAAACACTTCTTTTATGAGTCGCATCACATAGCATTATTTAAAGATAATGGAACCCCTCTAGAGGTCTCTGCTTTCCAAAGAGAGCTGCCACCCCAATGATATATGCCATATATAACTGGTCTGGAACCGATTATTCATTTATCGTAATCGTAAGAAGTACCATACTCCCGTCACTGCTCCTTCCTAAGCAAGCTTGACGCTACAAGCAGCACTGTAATTTATCACCCTGTATCTGTTCGAATTATAGACTCATAATTTGGTAATGTATAAGGGCAATTCGGATATATGCGAGGGGGTGGGGGCTGCGAGACCCTAAGTGACCGCCGTGACAGGCGAGTTTATGGTAATTTTGTACTCACCACAGACATGAGCTTGTATTATATTTATGATAAATATGTATATATTGTAACTTGTATGCCCAAAGGGGTCAAAAGTCAATAAATGAAATAATTCCAACACTGACGACAACAAAAATAATGTAAAAAGGGAGTCCAGGGCCCAATACTATAAAACTTTTACAACTGTATTTTGAAGAATTGTATTTTGTACTTATTAATATGGCTGATTAAAAAATAAATCATTAGCATTTTAAAAGATATGGCAATTTGCCAACTTTGAAAATGCTAATGGTTCATTTCAACCTATTTAAAGTCGTAACTAGAAAATACAATTCCAGAAAATACAACTGTAAAGGTTTATAGTACTGGACCCAGTTGCCATCAGATATGAATTCGATTCGATTCGCATTAACCCTTTACCTAACCTGAAAAGCAGACAACACTTGCAAAAATAATTCTTGAATAACTAATTTTTTTCATTTTTTGTCTCAAAAACATAGGTTATGACCCCTCGTTGGAACGAGCTAGACGAGCTCGTTCCAACGAGGGGTCATAACCTATGTTTTTGAGACCAAAAATGAAAAAAAATAATGAAAATTAATTGGCGACTTTTGAGAATAGCGCTGGCCGGTTTTGACCGTTACGTTAGGTAAAGGGTTTAAAAAAAAACATTACTACGAAGTTCGAAACAGGCAATTTAGGAATCTTCTTTGGTTAAAACATGAAATCTATAACCCAGCTGATATGTGTTCGCCGGTTTGTCCGCAGTATTGTTTTCCATACCCCCACCCCCACCCCGCCCCGTGAATAACTTCAGAACGGTCAAGTAAAACGTCAGTGTGAAGCTTAGGTTTGCTATATACGTCGCACTACCGTAGCGCCGAATTCAATTAATTCCAATTAACCAGTTCAGAACACCAATTCTGAATTAATTTTGTGGTTGAAAGGGAACTGAGATTGGGACATTTTAGGGTGAAAGTGGAAAAAAAATCATGCCTGAATAGCATTGGGAGCGGGTGCCATATTCGTTCCAAGCAGACACCCCAAAAGAATCCCTGGGGTTTAAATAAATTTTCGATAAGCTGCATGGTTTTCGACAAAATTTCTTGTGGGGTTGTTCCCAACCCTATTTCTACGCCCCTGAATTGGGAAGTCTGTGTTTGCGTTACATCTCCACGGGAAGAGTGTTAGAAATAAATCACTCTTCCCACATTGTATAAACCGGGCATAAAAGTTGAAGGCTTTCGAATTGGACTGGGGTGGGGGCAGTTGTCTCACTCTGCATTTTGGGACTGCTTGGTGGACATTTATTTCTATATATCTACATAATGAAAGTATCAATGACACTGTAGCTCAGCTTGTGTAAGACATGTACATGCATAGCGTATGACACAACAATGACACATATCTTGGTAAAGACCTGATAACAAAGGTACATGTAAAGTACTGTAAAGGTCTATACATAAATACTGACCGTAGTCTGTAAAAAATGTACAGGTAAAGTATTGTAAAGGTAACCTCTAGCCAGAGCCGTATTGAAATGTGCACTTACTGTGTATGAGTAGCACTGAATAAATCAAAGTTTGTCTAATTGGCCACCGGCGACCATCTTGAAATATTGGACTGCACCCCAAAACACTCGTTCTCGTCCCAAGGTGATAACAAAGGTACCCAAGAAGTTTCGTGAAGATCGGTTCATAAATACAGCCCCTAGCCCGAGGCATATTGACATGTGTACTTACTGTGTATAAGTAACACTGAATAAATCAAAGTTCATCTAATTTGCATAATTTTTGCACGAGAAAAAAAAACGCGTATTATATGTGATGAATTCCATGTTACTGAACATTCATTCAAAAATTTATTCAAATCAGAACCTTCATATAAAAGTTCTGAACAAAAAACTGATTTACATAATTTCGGTACAAAATGGCCACCGGCAGCCATCTTGATTTTGGGACTGCACTCAAAAACACTCGTTCTCGTCCCAAGTTATTAACAAAGGTACCCAAGAAGTTTCGTGAAGATCGATTCATAAATACAGCCCCTAGCCCGAGCCGTATTGACACGTGCACTTTCTGTGTAGCACTGAATAAATCAAAGTTCATCTAATTTGCATAATTTCAGCACGAGAGAAAAACCCGTATTATATGTGATGTATTCCATGTTACAAAACATTCACACAAAAATTTGTTCAAATCAGAACTTTCATACAGAAGTTCTGTACAAAAAAAAAACGATTGCACTAATTTCGGTACAAAATGGCTGCTGGCGGCCATCTTGAAATTCGGACTGCACCCAAAAACACTCGTTCTCGTCCCACGATGATAACAAAGGTACCCAAGAAGTTTCGTAAAGATCGGTTCATAAATACGGCCTCTAGCCCGACCCGTATTGGCATTTGCAGTTACAGAGCTGAAAGTAACACTAAATAGATCAAAGTTAGTCTAATTGTCATAATTTATGCACGAGAAAAAAACCCGTATTATATGTGATGTATCCCATGGTACTAAACATTCACACAAAAATTATTCAAATCAGCGCTTTCATATGGAAGTTCTGCGCAAAAATCTGATTGCACCTAATTTTGTACAAAATGGCTGCCAGCGGCCATCTTGAATTTCAGACCGGACCCCAAAACACTCGTTCTCGTTCCACTGTGATAACAAAGGTACCCAAGAAGTTTCGTAAAGATCGGTTCATAAAGACGGCCTCTAGCCCGAGCCGTATTGGCATTTGCACTTACAGTGCTGAAAGTAACACTAGATAAATCAAAGTTAGTCTAATTTGCATAATTTACGCACAAGAAAAAAACCCGTATTATATGTGATGTATCCCATGGTACTAAACATTCATACGTAAAATTATTCAAATCAGAGCTTTCGTATGGAAGTTCTGCGCAAAAATCTGATTGCACCTAATTTTGAACAAAATGGCTGCCAGCGGCCATCTTGAATTTCGGACCGGACCCCAAAACACTCGTTCTCGTCCCACGGTGATAACAAAGGTACCCAAGAAGTTTCGTAAAGATCGGTTCATAAATACGGCCTCCAGCCCGAGCCGTGTTGACGGCGCGACAGACAAACAGAAAGACAGACGGGCCATGACAATACCTCAAATTTGGCTTCGCCAAAGTTGAGCTAAAAATGGTCTTTAAGACTGTCAAGTTCACCTCTAGATTCCATGTAGAGTTACAGAAAATAAAATTTCAGCATTATAATAATTAATTATCTGAAATCAGCTAATTAAATGAACTCTTCCATCCCTGATAAATGACACGTGGGGGACACAGCATCTCTTACACTAAAATAATAGAGCGCTTTTCTTCTAGAACCTTAGCTTTTTGTGGGGTTATAGACACCAGAAAGTGTTTTCCAAGTTGTGGCACACCTACTACAGATGGGAATTTTCGAGTATCAGACGGTGGAGTTCTTTTGTGAGTGACACTGACGAAGAACTGAGGCTATGTATTATTTTTAAAGATGAGCGTGGCGTGTGACCTGTACCGCTGTGCAAAATTGTTGCCTTATTTTGCACCAATGATTTCTTGTGTTATATTTAGATTAATTTTCATCAAATCTAGTCATGGCTGCTTCAAAGCAGCCATGACTAGAGTTGATGAAAAATATCTAGAAAATACTCACCGGGTTAAGAGTTAAAAGCGTTAATGCAGACGAATTTCCAGAAGATTTGGCATTGCGAAGAGAATAAACGGAGTTACCCGAAAGTAATCGGAAGAATTCTGAACAATTCAACACACAAGAGACAAGCCTCTTTGTCTCACAACATCAACTTTTCACCAAGATATATATTCATATCCAGAATGGGTTTAAATTGGGGGGGGGGGGGGGGGATTTGTCACTATAACCCCCCCCCCCCCCACCCTCCCTTTCCTTTCTCCAGTCAGACCATAGTGAATACACTCTAAAATCAGTTGGGTTACAAATTAACCCAGATCAACTGGGTTGGGTGAATATGAACCCAGTTGTGTTCATATTTACTCAACCCAGTTGATTTGGGTTAATTTTTAACCAAACTGATTTTTTAACCCAACAGTCTGTTCGAATTGCCTATTCTTTGCGACCAAATTAAATTTCGAACAGATTCGGAGTCCTCAACAGTTGAATCTTCAAATTTATTGTCGTGTACTGTATAAAACCAAAAGGAGTGAAAAAAAACACGAACAGACACTTTCAGATAACTTATAATCAACGATCAGACGACTTCATTTCTCGGACATGGTGTCAAAATTAACCCTTATTTGCCAGTTTTCTTTTTAAAACAGAATACACAAAGAATCCCAGCTAAACATAACAAGGGTAAGCGGTAGTTTGAATTGAAACTGGCAATCGCTATTTTGGGATTCCTCACTCTTCCATGGAATTTACGCGGTCACTCTTAATGCCGTAGGACGTCGCACATCCGAATCATATTTATTTCACCATTATCACTGCCTTGTTAATTCTGCGATTGGGTAGGGTTTATTCTAGTATTTCCAACTGATATGGCCAGAATCGATCAGAGAGGCTTCGTGTGCATCGGATACCGATATGGTCATATTGAGCAATCAAAAACTGAGATATAAATAATTAATTACTAAAACAATCAAGCCTTGTGGCAAAATGATTCTCCTTAAACGTTGTTTGGTTCAAAGATTGTTAGTGGCAGGTTACATTAAGAATGCATGATCCAAACTAATGGATCGCAGCTTTGTGTGCAAATCGGCATCTGTTAGCGGTCAGATAGTGGTAATCATCAGAACGATATGCAACCAAGAATGATTAATTGTCTCAGCGACGTTGCTAAGTGGTATCAGACAGAGAATGTCCACCTCTAGATTTCCAATTACATACGCCCATCTCATACCCCACCCACCACCGGTCCACCTCCCCCATTGGTAGGTAAAATTCCGACTACCACTACACAATTTTCAACAAGTGGGGGACTCCCTTATCACCTCTCTCCTTCCCCCTCCACCGAGTAAAAAAATTACAACTGTCGGCTTAAATTCTTTACCCAACACACACCATGTCAAATTTTGTTATTTTAAAAAAAAATATATTTATTTTTATTCTTATTTTTCCAAAAAAAATCAACAAAACCATATAATGTAGCCCGTGATGAGTTCGTTCCAATGAAGGGACACATAGTATGGCTTTGTATAAATTGTTTGAATTCTTTCCTTTTGTTTGTTTGGTTTTGGGTTGTTTTTTTTTGGGGGGGGGGGGGGAGGGGGGGGGAGTTGTTGTTTTTTTGTTTTGTTTTGTTTTGTTTTTTTTTTGGTTTGTTTTTTTTTTGGGGGGGGGGGGGTTGTTGTTTGTGTGTTTTTTTTTTCCAACAGCTGAATTTGTAAATTCTGCGGGTGCGGTCGATTCGTTAGGTAAACGTTTAACCCTTCACCCAGCGAATCGGCCAAATCCGTCCGCGCAATCAGCAAATTCAGCAGCTGAAAAAATATAATTTTTAAAAACATTTCATCAAAACCATATCAATATCATGTGACCCCTCGTTGGAACGAGCTCGTTCCAATGGGGGCCACATGATATGGTTTTGTTGAAATTTTTTGAAAAATTTAAAAAAATGATATTTAAAATAATAAATTTTGATATCGTCTGCGTTGGGTAAATGTTTAAGTTGTAGTGTTCCATTTGACCGTAAATTATCCAACTGAGTCTCTTGGTAGCGAAAAATTACAAATACAAATCAATATTGGGGGGATTTTTACTACTTTTCCAGGGAAAGGCCTGGAGAGGCCGAAATTTTGGTGCGAGACATTAGGTTTAATTTTTTGGCATCGCCATTTTTACCACTCACCCATCCGTTTTTGCATTTTTTCCATCAAGTTATAGACACCTACCCCAAAAACAACTGATTTGCTGGATTTATTGCTCTGATTTTGCTTCTGACATCTCAAAAACAACTGAACTGTGAGCCCTGATCACACCCTTTCATGGTACCTATTCTTTAAGACTAAATTAAATGTACTCAATACAATGTTTCGCTGAGTATAACGGGGTTTTTTTTACTGGGAGACAATAAGATTAAATATACACAATACAACAAATTTTACTTATTTCAGAGACAAGAGAAACCCTGTACTGGGCAGGAATATCCACCAGCAGCAAGCAAAGAGCTAATGACAGATTTTATCATTTCAAAATGTCGCTTTGCTTTTGTTGATCAATACGTTGGTTACAGCGTTTTTCTGCTCTTTCACACACGAGCATAATTAGTGAGGTGATATTTTTTTAAAATTAGCGTCTCACTGTCCCCTTACATTTCGTATAGGAAAATTGACACCGATGTGTTTAATCCTCTAACTGTACACAATTAACCCTTTTTACCCTAGCGCCTTTTTTCCGGCCAGGAACATGATACGTCATAACGTCATTAACTCTTAACCCGCTGAGTATTTTAAAAATATTTTTCATTAAATCTAGTCATGGCTGCTGTGAAGCAGCCGTGACTAGATTTGATGAAAAATTCATCTGAATTTAACTCAAAAAATTGTTGGTGAAAAAATCCATTCGATTTACAGGGTGCAAATTGGATTAAATATGCCCAATTTATACATATTTCAATGGCAAGAGAAATACTGCCCTGGGCAGGAATAACTGCCAGCAGCATGCAAGGAGTTAAATAGGATGGCAGTTCAGTAAACGTGTGGGGAAGACCAATCAATATTTTCAACGTGCAGCCCTAAGGCTGCACGTGGAAAATATTGCTTAGTCTACCCTAAAAAATGAATACGGACTCTTCTAATTGCTGCCATTGAACTGGCATAGAAGATACCACTGGAGGTCAAAGGGTTAATGGTGCGAGGGAAAATATGAAAACATTTGTTAATCGCTATTAACGTATTTTCTTTCGGAACAATTAATTTACAACAATACCTATTACCCAACGTAACGGCCAAAACCGGCCAGCGCTATTCTCAAAAATCGCCAATTAATTTTCACTATTTTTTTCATTTTTTGTCTCAAAAACATAGGTTATGACCCCTCGTTGGAACGAGCTCGTCGAGCTCGTTCCAACGAGGGGTCATAACCTATGTTTTTGAGACAAAAAATGAAAAAAATTAGTTATTCAAGAATTTTTTTTGCAAGTGTCGTCTGCTTTTCACGTTAGGTAAAGGGTTAAAACATTTCAGTGCTTTCCCCTGCATTTGCTATAAGTACCAATCATTCACCGATTGTGTTGTACACTTTTATATACAGGCACTATAACAACAGAAATAAATAAACATAATTGGTGAATGAATGATTAGTGAGAGCAACAATACAGGTGAAAACTTGAAATGATCAAGTATTGTTGAAAAATAATTGTACTGAATAAACCTGTAAATTTCCACAAATAAAAACTCCAATAGCTATGCCCACATTCGTACTTTTTCATTCGAACCTCTGACTTCAGAGTGTGAGGACGTTCTAATTAACCACTCTTGATGACCACATTGGATTAGCCAGTTGCAATCAAGAGAACCCTGTCAGCACTGGGCGTCTCTTGTCCATTCACAACTGAAGGACGAGAGCGTCCAGCTGACTGTGGAATTCGTGACCACAGAACGACCCCCCCCCCCCCCCTGCCCGGCAGACGTAGCACCAAGGGGGTAGGGAAGGGGAAGGGGATACGACCCCCTGTTAGGAAAATTCCGGCGCAATCACTGGTAGCATCCTTGGTGGGAGGACCGCCTCTCACATTGGTCCTCACCCGAAGGAGACAGGGCCAACAAAGAAGAAGAGAAAGTGAAAGTAACCATCAATCAAGCGCTTGGAAGAATTTCTGAAAATGAAGAAGGGAGAGAAGGCGAAGAACACTAAGAAATCCACTGTCATCACCCCACCTCCAACTCCTGTATCACCCGTTTATACCCCCAGATGTCTCCCTCCAGTGTTTGCACTGAAGGATGGAGACGTCATCAGTGAGGCGGAGACGGGATTGGTAACTGATATTTTGAAGACTCCTACTCCAACCCCCACCCCATCCTCCGGATCAGACCTGGATGAGCTCTTCAATCAAGGGCCACACTTGCGCCACAGAAAAAGCTCTGGGCGACTCGGGGAACTCTCAAAAGAGCTAGAAAGAATCACAGAAAAGGACCAACTATAACAACGAAATCAGCAGAGGAAGATGTCCAGCAAAAGAATAAAACAGGAAGTTCGACAACCAAAGCCGATCTCACCAACTGTCGGTCCATCACAGCTTCCGGACAAAAAGAAACAGAGAAATACAAGAAAGTGCCAAAACGCCTCTAACCACACCTCCGCCTTTGCCCCCTTTGAGGCCTTGTCACCATAGCTGCGTGAGACACAGACACGAGGAACACCGTCATTAGGGTCGAAATGGGTTGAACCCCATACCTTCAAGACACGCTAAACCGTCCTTTGTTTTTATCTCACATTCGCACTCTGGACTCCAAGGTATGATGACTAACTGACACGCTCTTGTACGCACCACGATGAAATTCCCAGGAAGAATAAAGAGAATCCTCCTAGCTCTGAACGTCTCTAGCTTTCTTATTGGGACTCCCTAAGTACAGGGTGAGAGCGTTCACTTATCTGAGAAGTTTGTGACTGAAGACCTGCGGCAACCTCCTGTTGGGAGGGGATCTCCTCTCACACTGGTCCCCACCCGAATGAGTCGGAGACTTCTGGGATGGATGCCACCCAGAAGAGTAAAAAGAGAAAAGAGTCCACGAACCAAGCGCCGGGACGCCAGACGCTTCGAGGAGTTTCTGATAAGTAAGAAGCAAAAGAAGGCAGAGAACAAGGTTGAGAAACCCACTATCATCTCCCCACCTGCAACTCCTATGACTCTAACTCCCATCCAGACCCCAGATCATTCTCCTCCAGGGATTGAATTGTGAGGCAGCGACGCCGGGGCGGATATGGAAACTGGTATTTCGATGCCTTCTGTTCAAAACTATTCCCTCCCCCTGACCAGGACCCCTGGGCAGAACTCGTCATGTACATTCATCTCTCCATGAACGCTCATCTCGCCATCGAGAGAGCCCAAAAACCACCAAGAAAGCCGAGGAAGATCTGGACAGAACGGAAAAAGAACAAAGAGATCGACAAATAAGATCAGAGGGAGCTGCCCAAATGAAAAAAAGAAATGGAGGAACTCTTCCCGAAGTCAAAGCCAAACTCGCTAATCATTAGTTCTGCAAAGCCACAGCCACCACAGCCACAAAGCCATCACGCTGAAGGAAAAACCGAAAATGTAACCGAAACACCACCGACTTTAGTCTGTGCCTTCTCCAGAGCCGCCAGACAATAAAATAGACACTGCCACTAGGGTCGAGGTGGGTGAATAACCCTCATCGTCTCGACGCTGAAACCATCCTTCGTAGTTCAATCATTTGGAAATGAATCTGCACATAGCAGTTGGCAGAAGTCTGGAAGTCTGGGATCCCGCGTACCGTCAGTCAATAGAAGTCGAAATGTATTTTAAAGTGTTACAGGACTAAGTCTTTGTACTTTCCTTACACTCTAAATCGGTTGGGTTAAAAATCAACCCAAATCGACTGGGTTGAGTGAATATGAACCCAATTTGGGTTCATATTCACTCAACCCAGTCGATTTGGGTTGATTTTTAACCCAACCGATTTTAGAGTGTAGAGACATCCTGGCAAAGAATTTCTTTTGTGACCAGTTCCCCGATCACAGGTTGGTGGAGAATCCGTATTTCGTTAAACTTCTAGCTTGAACTCTTTCTCGTTCTCTCCTTAGACATTAAAGATGTGCCCTGGGTAAACCTGCATTCCTAGACACCCAAATGGGATTCATGAATGTAGGTAGCCACCAGAGGCTAAACGCCAAGGTTAAGTGTATAGACGCCAGGAGCATCGTCAATCCCGCGTTAGGAGGCGTCGATTTACCGTGTCACAGGTACAGAATACACTACAATGACTCATCGAAATGTCACACCAGGAATTATAGATGCAGCAGCTGTAAACGAACTGGTCATGTCAGTTGACGTGCAAATTTAACACGGCACCAGTTCTAACCATCCATGTCCGCACTGAAGCCATTGGAAATAAAAGTAGATGATAGGCTAGAAAGCGCTTACACACATTCTAAAATCAGTTGGGTTAAAAATCGACCCAAATCAACTAGGTTGAGTGAATATGAACCCAGTTGGGTTCATATTCACTCAATCCAGTTGATTTGGATTAATTTTAACCCAACAGATTCTAGAGTGCACGAATTCCGGCTTTGGGAGACACAAGAGCCAGCCGTTTGTGTATTTTAAAAGACGTACTCTACATTCAACTCACAGGTCTGTGTATCAAGGTGAAACCGAACTTGTAAACAAGCGACATTCTGCATCCTGCGGTTCCAACGGGATATGAGCGCATGTAAATTTATCTCTCCAAATCGTCTTAAGAGCTAGAGACAAATACCAAAAATTCTACCATCATAAGTGATGTTAAATATTTAATTTTTGAACAGATTTTGAAGTCATCCTTTTTTTCTAGTTTAACCCATTACGTAACGTAATGCTATGCCAAGCGTGGTGCATTTACCTAACGAAATGCCGATGTAAGCTAGCACCATTCACAAAATCGCCGTTCAAAATTTATTATTTTTTCAATTTTCGGCTAAGAACATGGCTTATGACAACCTCATTGGAACGAGCTCGCATAGCATGTTCTAATGAGAGTTGATAAATTATGACCTTGACGCCAAAACTTGAAATTTTTTGTTATTCAAGAACTTTCCTACTCGTGTTAGGTAAAGGGTTAAACAACGTGTATGCTATTGTTTGCTTGTTTGTTTGTTTGTTTATTGGGGTTTAACGACATTTTCAGCAGCCGTGGGCACATTGTGTCGGACACTTTTACGGGTGGAGGACGCCGGAGTACCCGAACAGGACCACCGAGCAGCGGCGGTCAGAATCTCCAACTTATACTAACTGCGCAAATACAGTTGTTAATAATAATATATACTACTCAAAGTTTGCTAAGCACCAAATATTTGACACATCATTGTGAAATTTGCTTATGACATATTTGCGATATTTTTGGTGGATATGATTGAGGAATGTATTGAGATGGTCCCCAGTGTTTACATTAGCTCTCTTGACAGGCAGACTTTTCGTGACAGTCATGGAAAGCATGTACCCCTTTATTTTCGTGATGTTTTCGTGTACTGTCCACATGTTTAATGACATGTGTAGGGTATTCAATCTTCATTTCAACACAAACCCTTCTGATTTAATGATTGAATATGGTAAATGCAAATGTAAGAAGACATTTGTCTGAAGCAGAAATGTGGCGGGCTGTAGGGATGGTGGAGCAAGGGGCTACTCACCGTCAGGTTGGTGAAGCCCTTGGTGTGACCCATACGGTGATCACCAGAGCCTGGGCAAGATTTCAACAGTATAGCACACCAGTAAGACGACATGGTGGTGGCAGAGACAGGGCAACATCTGCAGCAGAAGATCGGTTTTTGATCAATCATTCGGGCCCGTAGGAACCGCTTTGCCACAGCAACCCAGCTTCGGAGAGACCTTCCGAATACATCCGGGGTAAATGTTTCGACGCAAACTATCTGGGCAAGGTTGCACGAAGGTGGTCTCCGATCGAGAAGACCATGTATTCGCATTCCGCTCTCACAGAACCACCGCCAGGCACAATATGAATGGGCCATGGACCACGTTGGATGGACCAGAGATGATTGGCGACCTGTCCTTTTTACAGATGAGTCAATGTACTGCCTTGACCACACAGATGGGCGTTCTAGGGTGTGGAGAAGACCAGGAGAGCGACTCCATGCAGCCAACATTGCTGAGAATAACCGCTATGGTGGAGGGTCAATCATGGTCTGGCGCGGCATCAACAGGGATGGACGCACAGAGCTCCGTGTCCTTGAACATGGTACAATGACTGCACAGCGGTATATTGATGAGATCCTGGATGTCCAAGTCAGATTGTATGCAGGTGCAGTGGGTGATAGATTCATTCTGATGGACGATAATGCCCGTCCTCATGTTGCCCATGCTGTCGGGGAGTACCGACAGAGGGAGGGGATTGAGGGTATGGACTGGCCAGCAAGATCGCCTGACCTCAATCCAATCGAACATGTCTGGAATGAGTTGCAGCTTGTAATTTCAGCCCGTCCAGTCCAGTCAAGAAGTGTCCAGGAGCTGGGTGCCATGCTGATCCAAGAATGGAACAACATCCCACAAAGGACCACCAGGAACCTGATTGGGAGCATAAGAAGGTGTTGTCAAGCTGTAATTAACAGTAATGGGTCTCATACTCGATACTGAACCCATACCAGTTCGCTCCATCAACTTTTTGGCAAATTGAAAGATTTCCACTTTTACCAATAATATCCATTTTCCACGGTTATCGTATTCAAAAGCTAAAAATAATGTCAAACACAAATAAAATCTTAATTTCTGTACTTAAATCATTAAAGATATAATTAAATAAAAAATATATACACTTTTCTTTACAATATTTCAACTAAAACGTAAAACAGGTAGTTGGATATACTTGGTGCTTAGCAAACTTTGAGTAGTATAATAATAATAACAATAATAATAATAATATTTAAACCACAAAAAATCCACGTGGTGCGTCTTTGATTTTACATAACACTGTACAAAGGGGATCTACATCTACATCGCTGGGCCGAAAGCTTGGCCAAATGATATGTCTTCAAGTGGGGCTTGAACTGTTTGATGGTTAGTTCCATTTTTAGGTGACTGGGCACGGAATTCCAGAGTCCATAGCAGCAACTGCAAAAGCCCTACCACCACCCGAGGTTAATTGTGCAGTCTGGATGACCTGATGGCGGTTGAAGGCAAGTGCACCATCGATGAGCAGTACACCTTGGTGCATAGCGCCACCATGTCCCGTGGGCAATCGGGATTGTGTCTTGCCCAAGGACAAATCAGTTACCACTGGGCATGATCGAACCGTCAAACTCTCGTTTTACAGTCCAATACTCTTACCTCTGAGCCACCGCGCACCCAGTATACTATTTGACGTGAGTAAACTTAACAAGGACCTACCTGCGAGTACACTTCTCTGTTGCGTAATGGCAGGAGGCTCATTGTTAACCTTTTACCTAACACGAAAAGCAGACGACACTTGCAAATAAAATTCTTGAAGCACTAATTTTTTTTATTTTTTGCCTCAAAAACATAGCTTATGGCCCTTCATTGGAACGAGCTCGCTGAGCTCGTTCCAATGAAGTGTCATAAGCTATGTTTTTGTGACAAAAAATTAATAAGTAATAAAAATTGATTGGTGGATTTTGTGAATAGCGCTAGCCGGTTTTGGTCGTTACGTTGGGTAAAAGGGCAAGATTGGGGTTCTGAGAGCGTTATTGAGTTGTTTTGAGCCTAATTCTCTGCACACCGATGTCAAAATACCACAGTTTCAAGCAGTAAAGTTTACTCCTTATGCAAGTAGGAATTTAATTCAATCTTGTTTGACAGAGCTCAGGGCGCCTGCTTGCATTATGGAAAAAATGTTAGTGCTTGAAATATCGATTTTAGACAAGTGTTCAGGGGGGGGGGGGGTGCTGTCCCAACCCGCCATAATTAACAAGCTCTATATAGACAATTGTTTCCTAACTTCATAACCCGAACCAAAAAAGAATTAACCATATAACCCTATAGGGCTGTAGGGTTCGTTAATCACGAAACCCCTCTTTAGGCAGAAAGAAATATATCCTCCCGTCTGCTGTTAAAAATATTACATACACCGGGTCGCATTAAAGCTATAAAACTAGCCGACATATTGGGGACGACAGAAATTGGAATTTCCGGAAGCGCCTTTGAGCCATTGGGTCACCAAAGAACGGTATAGAAAAGATGCCCGATACTACGAACAGAACACATTCGAGGACGAACAGTAAATATATCTGACTAACGTCATATGGAAGGGCAGGCTAATGCCTGTCTGAATGATTATGGGCGATATCCCTTGCCTGCTCGACCATCGTCACATCCAAGCGAAATATCGTCAACGCCAACCAAGCACAGTAAACGATTTTTGGAAATGGGCGTTGGTAAATGCGGATTACATCAAAATCGGTCGATGCGTCTGGGCTAAAGGTGGAGTGGATTCAGAGAGGCTGTGAAAATATTTGGCGGTCGCTTACTGCGGGTCTTGGATTGAACGACTTCTTCATTTACGTGTGAGGTCTACGGGTGCTTACTTTACTGGCTTGAATGTGGGGTCAGTTTATTTCAGTTGCAACTGAAAATACAAGGAAGGAATGCCAGTGAGATAAAATCGTTCCTTGGCGCCTTGATATGCTCAAAGGACGAAATACACCATTCAAGATATATAAAAAAAAACATTACCATTTCCTCCAGGTTCGCTTGGAGCCAACTATACTCCTTAGCTTTCTTCGGGAGGTGTACTTATTTCCAGCCTTTAACCCTCTACGTTCGTGAATCATGGAAAATGTGTATTTCACCTTTGGACCCTGATGGTATATTCCATACCAGTTCAGAGCCATGAACTCGAAGAGTCTACATTCCTTTCGTGAGAGAAGACCAATCAATATTTTCAACGTGCAACCCTTATAAAAAAAGTACCATGGCAAACCATGGTAAATCCCAAAATACCCTGGTAATACCATGGTATTACCAGGGTATTTTGGGATTTACCATGGTTTACCATGGTACTTTTTTATAAGGGAACCTTTGGTCTGCATGTTAAAAATCTTTATTGGTCCACCATTGGGAGGGGGGCACTAAAAAAATTTGCAAGACGTGACATCCTATTTTTCATTCGGCTCCTTTTACACCCACCCACTCACTACGTGCAAATTTTCTTCTACCGTTCTCAGACACCCCCCCCCCCCCCCCCCCCATACTCTCCCATTAAAATCCAAAATAAGCTTATAAACTTAGTAGGCACAACTGTCCTTAGGGCGTTTTCATAATGTTCTTAACCCTTTACCCAACGTAACGGCAAAAACCGCCCAGCGCTTTTTTATTATTTTTTCATTTTTTGTCTCAAAAACATAGGTTATGACCCCTCATTGGAACGAGCTCGTCGAGCTCGTTCCAATGAGGTGTCATAACCTATGTTTTTGAGACAAAAATGAAAAAAAATAGCTTTCCAGCAATAACGAAACAGCTTTCCAGCAATAAAGTGCGATTTATATTCCAATGGTCTGCCGTTGCATATTGGTTTGAATTCATAGTAAAATTAAGTGCCGTGACGCTTTTGATCTCTACGCCGCGACCCATTTACCCCAAATTCACAGAATAGTGTCTTTCATTCACGTGTCACAGATTAGAACAGACCGCATTTAACCTTGTCAACTTTGATTTCTTCATTCACATCGTCCCTCAGAAAATTACATATAGCAAATCGGCTTTGCATTTGTGATTCAATAATAACTCGGCGCCATAACCATAAAGGGCTGAAAGATTAAATTGAAATAGTCCCTCACCATTATAGTTGTTCATTTATTTTGCCTTCTTAGCATGTAGGGGCGGTCAGAGATTTCTCGAACCCCGGAATGAATACAGTAACGGGGACCTGGTACTCTGATAGTCTCTAGCTCAAGGTGTCCAACGTGATGGGAGTCTCCGAGCCGCGATAGGAAGAGTATGAGAGGGGTAACCGAGGACATGATTAACATCTGCAACTTTAACAGTCCAAGTTCGTAAAATGTCATGGAGCGTGCCATCCCAGGCAATTGTACGAATTCGAATGCAAAAGTCGCAATTTTCTTGAATCCCTACAGGTGCGAGATAATTGGAATTATACAGATAACAGACTCGGTGTCTCTATTGGGCTCTTCTTCTGTAAATGATTGACTCAGATTCAGGGGCAATTTGTTTTTCTAGTGCTGGCACTACTGGGCAGCTCCACTCCCTGGAATAGTGCACCTGTAGACCCGGGTCCCTCGAATACCCAACTCACTCGACCTCTCATCGCCCCTATTAAGCATTTCCCTAACGAAACGATCAATCCGCCCGCGTAATTTTACAAACTGAGCAGTTGAAACAAATTTCAAAAAGTTTTAACAAAACCATATAACGTGCCACTCACTGGGACGGGCTCACCGAGTAACTTGATATGGTTTTGTTGAAATTTTTCGAAAAAGTTTAAAAAACAATAATTGAAGTTACAAAGTTTGATATTTAAACGTGTTCGTTTGGGTAAAGGGAAGTTACAAGGAATTGTGAAGTTTTTTTTTTTCACACACAAACAATATACCGATCGTGATGGGTTAACCCTTTAAACCATAGCGGCCGCTTTTCCGGCCTGGAACGTGATACGCCATGACGTTATAAATACAGATTATCACCACAGTGTGTGTCTCCAGGAATTCAGATGAAGTCGAGTTGTAGGAACAAAACAGTATTTCGACGAGCCCGTTAGGGCGAGTCGAAATGCGATTCTGTACCTACAACGAGACTTGATCAGAATTTCCGGAGACACACACTGTGGTGATGATAAATTTATCTCACAAAAATTATTGACCAACAAAATGTGTTATAAAACTATTTTAAGGGGAACTTTTTCATTTGCTTTCTCGATGGAAAGACGCAAATTGAAAAATAGAATAGCGTTCATTGATCTCCATATTGAGGTCAGTGATGACGTTACACTTCAGAGAAAATTACGTCACTGGGATTCACTTCACTGAATACTGTCTTGCGAAGTGAAGCAACTGTGTGTTTCGTCAACGTGAATTTGGTTGTAACTTTTGCAACAATTACTGGTGAATTAAATATCCCTCTTGATGTAAAGGTTTATTATATTTTAAAATATGTCGTTTATTGAGGTGGAGTTTTTTTTTCTCTCTGAAGGGAAAAACGCGAAGCGATCGAAAAATGATATTATTACCACTAAATCTATAAGTTACTAGTAGATTAACATGATTTTGGAGGGCTGTTAAAACTCCATAATGTCAGGGACGTCATTCGACGAAGCCGGGCCGCGGGCGGATAATGGTATAAATAGCCATTAGCGGCCCGCGGCCCGGCTATTTTTAGATTCCATGGTCTAATGAATTACTCCCATTCGGGTGAAGTCCTTTGTATTTCCGAACGGAAGTCGAACGCGCGATCGAAACAGAAATATCGAACCGACTTACTGATTATTTCTTCCAGCAATTCCCTCGTGCGGTTAGCTATAACAGGGTGTGGTAATAATAGTAATAACATAATTGTTGTCAGGCATCATGATTCATTAGCGGCCCTGCAGCAATGATGAACAGCCCTTGGGCTTATTAACGGCCCTCGACTTCGTCTCGGGCCTTTAATAAACCCTCGGGCTGTTCATCATTGCTGCAGGGCCGCAAATGAACCATAATGCCCTCCAAAATCATGTTATTGTTATATTAATGCCGTTGTTTTGGCAACAGCAGAATCACGCGCTAGTATCAGGGACCCTTGATACGGATTAGGAACAAGGGTCCAGATACATTTAACTTTAGTTGCGTAACAGTGCAAAAACGCCCCGATTGTGAGGTAATAAATAGGATGGCTGTTCAGTAAATATGTGAGGCAGACCAATCAATATTTTCAACGTGCAGCCCAGAGGCTGCACGTTGAAAATATTAATTGGTCTACCCCAAATAATGAATATGGACTCTTCTTATTGTTGCTATTGATCTGGCATGGAATATACCACCCGAGTTATGGGGGCGCGGTGGCTCAGTTGGTAGAGGTGCAGGGCTGCAAGCCGAGAGGTCCTCGGTTCGAATCCCAACCGCGTTGTGTCCTTGGGCAAGACACTTCACCCCCATTGCCCACGTGGGGGCACGGTGACGCTGTGTACTAAGGCGTACTGCACGTCGATGGTGCACCTGTCTTCAACCAATGCTAAACCTGCTTGTGTGGAGATGGTATGTTGGGGAGCTGACAGTTGCTCGCCGTTGCTCGGTGGTTCCCTCCGGGTACTCCGGCTTCCTCCACCCATAAAACTGTCACGGTCATGGTTAGCCTTTGTACAGAAATATGCGACCTTAAACACCAATAAAATAAAATAAATAAATAACCACCCGAGTTCAAAGGGTTAATATGTGGAGCAGAGCAGTTATTTAGACTATAACAGTTGTTATTTCGAACAGCTAACTGCAGGTAAAAAAAAGCAATAAAAATAAACAATAATTTATTTACACACACGGTACTCATTAACTTGTCAATCGCCCTACAGTATTAAAAGAACTCGACCCTGTTTTCCTGCATGGTATCGTTTTATACAATTCTATCTTCAGTAAAGTGGGTGAATCTATTTTGTACTCTTAGGGAATGGGGGAAGGTCAGAACTAATTTAACTTCTCAGCCCAATAACTGGGAAATTGTTTATCGTGCGCTATACTAACTGAACGCGAATTCCTCCTAAGCGCAAAACTAAAAGATGATATCCGTGCTGTATCGAGAGGGTTAATGCTATTTTTATAATGTTAGCCTGCTTAATCCTTTGGACCCTGATGGTATATTCCATACCAGTTCAGAGCCATGAACTTGAAGAGTCTACATTCCTTTCGTGAGAGAAGACCAATCAATATTTTCAACGTGCAACCCTTATAAAAAAAAGTACCATGGCAAACCATGGTAAATCCCAAAATACCCTGGTAATACCATGGTATTACCAGGGTATTTTGGGATTTACCATGGTTTACCATGGTACTTTTTTATAAGGGAACCTTTGGTCTGCATGTTAAAAATCTTTATTGGTCCACCATTGGGAGGGGGGCACTAAAAATTTGCAAGACGTGACGTCCTATTTTTTATTCGGCTCCTTTTACACCCACCCACCCACTACGTGCAAATTTTCTTCTACCGTTCTCAGACACCCACCCCCCCCCCCCCCCCCTACTCTCCCATTAAAATCCAAAATAAGCTTATAAACTTAGTAGGCACAGCTGTCCTTAGGGCGTTTTCATAATGTTCTTAACCCTTTACCCAACGTAACGGCCAAAACCGCCCAGCGCTTTTTTATTATTTTTTCATTTTTTTGTCTCAAAAACATAGGTTATGACCCCTCATTGGAACGAGCTCGTTCCAATGAGGGGTCATAACCTATGTTTTTGAGACAAAAATGAAAAAAATTAGTTATTCAATCATTTTTTGGCAAGTGTCGTCTGCTTTTCATGTTAGGTAAAGGGTTAAACTGGTACCACCAATTTAAACCTCTGTGGGCTGCTGTGGGTCCCAATCTACAAATGACAAGCTGTTCATTATCAGGCTTGGTCAGAGCAGGTGTACATATACGGGAACAAATTTTCATTTGAATTGTTCCCAAAATATTGTCTGCACATTTTCTACATTTCGAACAAGACACCCACCCCCTACTAACGTGTGACATTTTCCCAGTTTAAGCCCAATATTCTCACATATAAAGCCTCCTGATGTTGTATTTATGTTAAGAGTGTGATGTACAACCATCATATCATATTTTAGGTTTGAAACATAAATGATGGTATATATTAGCTGATATATAGATATATTTTTAAAAAATTCAAAAAATTGCACAAGTTGGAAATGCACATTTTTGGCGCACTCAAGAGACCCACCCGCCCCCACGTCACGTCTTGCGAATTTTTGGTGGCCTCCCCCTGGTCCACCACACAAATTCGCTGAGCAGCTATCTCCCTTATGAATTCAGGATGTCACTATCATGATCTTGACCGGAAAAGAGTTGAAAGAGTTAACTTGACTGCAATACTGAAAGAGATGAAATGGGCGAATGGATATAATCGTGAGTCCGTGAATGTTTTAGACAGTGTGGAAAATCCAAAACAACAAAGGGAATTATAATGACCGATGGATGTAACGTGGTGGCGCAGTGGTTGCGGCATTGGACTTCAAACCGAAAGGTCCACGGATCGATTCTCGCCAGGGGTAATTGCGTTGTGTAAGTGGGTAAGACACTTAATCCCGATTGCCTGCGCGCGCGTGTGTGTGTGTTTGGGTGGGGGGGGGGGGGGGGGGGGCTCTATGGCGCTGTGCAGTAAGGCGTATACTGCAAGTCGATGGTATGTTGCGGAGTCTGACAGTTTCTCGCCGCTGCTCAGTGGTTCTCTCCGGGTACTCCGGCTTCCTCCACCCGTAAAACTGTCCGACGAGAGGAGACTCTGACTGTCGAAAGTGTCGTTAAACCCCTATAAATGAATGAACGTTGAAGTATGTGTTTGTCTGTTCTGGTGATTTGCTTCGCGGCCACATGCCGTGAGTACGTATATCTGCCCATTCATTCGCTGTGAACATGAGTACTCGCGAAGCAAATTAGAACGTCGTGAGCCTCCGGATACCACTTTCTCATGAACTGCAAACTAGCTTTTTCGGTCCTTAAGTGTCCATTGGACAAACTTTTTCTCTGGACAAGCCAGTAAGCAACTAGGCGTATTGGTGAATGTTCACCCATCGGGTGGTGGAGTCTCAAATTATCCTGTGCGAAATTTATACTTCCGTCAGTTTGTTACGAGACGGTCCCCTTTTGATGGCATAAAACTTAAGTTAATAGGTTTCTTCGTCTATTGTGCAACTATATGGCGCGAAGCGTGGTTTGACAATCTGGGTGAGGATCCATAGCGCATTTGTGGAATACTCAAGTTTCTACTGGATTGCAAGATTGCACAAATTAGAGCTTGAGGCATCCTGGGAAAGGATTTTCTTAACTTTTTCAGGCGAGTGAGGCGACCCTTTTTCAGGCAACCCTTTTTCAGGCAACCTTTTTTCAAGCGATCTTTTTTCATGCGACTTTTTCAGGCGACCTTTTTCAGGCGACCTTTTTCAAGTTGGGCTTTTTCATGCGACCTGTTTTTCCTGACATTTTTCTGACATTGAGTAAGAGAAACGCTATAAAAAATACTAACTCAGTATTTTTATTAGAAAAATGGACAGAGAATTTTGGCCGGGTCGCAACTAAGTCGCGATCCGGTAGAAATTAGATGCGCGCCTTCCCCCCTCTCCACAACACTGTAAAACTAGAGGCTCTACAGAGCCTGTAATCGCTCACCTGGAAATACATATAAAAATGTGATTTCCTATAGGCTTTCCATGGTAACTATAAGCTGCAATTGTGGCCATGTTTGCAACATTACATCAAAATTACATGAGAGGATCATTGGTAGAAGGTGTCCCAGTCTTCAATCACGTGAAGTTTCAAAACATTTGAATCCATCAAACAGAAACATAGAATGTCTCTGGTGGCCATATTTTCCAGTCAACGGGAACAAAAAGAGGATCGTTTGTAGAGGGCCTCCTATAGACCATTCTTGCTAAGTTTTGGTTCATGTCAGCCCAATAGTTCCAGAGAGAAGATGAAAATGTGATTTCCTATAAGTTTTTTTTCTATAGTAACTATAAACCGTAATTGTGGCCATGTTTGCAAAACGATCAACATTAAAATGAGGAAGGTTGGTGGAGGGTGTCACAGTTATCAACCATGCAAAGTTTCAAAACATTTGTCCCTGTGGTTTCAGAGGAGAAGAGTTTTCAAAATTAACCAATCAGAATCAAAGAATGCTTCTGGTGGCCACGTTTTTTTCACCCAACAGGAATAAAATGAGTAACAGTTGTAGAGAACCTCTCATAGACAATGCCTGCCAAGTCTGGTTCACATTGGCTCAGTACTTTCAGTGAAGATGGCGAAAATGTGATTTCCTATAGGGTTTCTATAGTTACTATAAGCCACAATTTCAGCCATAATTTCAACCAGATGAAGATTAAAATAAGGATCATTGGTAGAGGGGGTTACAGCCATCAGTCACATTAAGTTTTTTCAAACCATTTGGCCTTGTAGTTTCAAAGAAGATTTTCTTGAAAATGCACACATTTATGAATTCTGTTTCAACAAAAAAAATCGGTAAAAAAAGGGTTAAAATATTTTGAAAATTACACTTTTTTCAGACAGTATTCTCTTTCAAAATAGCTTTTGGATAGGTAAAGGGTTACAGGAATCTTAAAAAGATATACGATAGTTACTGTCATCTGAGCTGACATGATTGCAAGATAATAAACAAACTTCCCCAGATTTTCTAAATCTGTCAACATTTATCAAACATAATTAGATTACAGCTGAAGATATCAACCTACAGTTGCACTTGTTTTACAGTACAAGTCAAAATAAGTTGTGTAGGATAATCCTATAAACTATGTATCTGTTTTCTTCCTACACTGATAAGACCAGAAGCTGACATCATTTTCTGGAAAGCTCTCACTGATAGCTTTTCCAGAAAATGTCAGATTCTGATCTTGTCAGGGCAGACGCTGCAGTCTTCTTAGTTTATTGCAGTTATGCTACAGCTTATTTTGACTTGTACTGTATACACAATATTTTTGGGGTTTTTTTCCCCAGTTCTCAGTGGAGAAAGAACTGGAGCCAACCCTTACCAGATTCTCAAAAAACAAGTATTTTGCTGACAGTACTGATCTTCGTGCAGACAGGAGAGTCATTGGGTTAAGCATTAGAATATAGCCTCTGGTGGCCACATATTTCCATCCTCTCATAGACCATTCCTGCGAAGTTTGGCTCACGTCGGCTCAGTAGTTCCAGAAAAGAAGATGAAAATGTGATTTCCCATAGGGTTTCTATAGTAATTATAAGCCGCAGTTGTGGCCATGTTGATAACCCGATCAACATTAAATGAGGATCGTTGGTAGAGAGGGTCCCAGTCATCACTTATGTGAAGTATCAAAACATTTGGCCTGGCAGTTTCAGAGGAGAAGATTTTTGAAAATCCACCTATCAGAATCAAAGAAAGCCTCTGGCGGCCATGTTGTTCAACCCACGGGAACAAATGAGGATCGTTTGTAGAGGACCTCCCATAGACCACCCCTGCCAGGTTTGATTCACGTCGGCTCAGTAGTTCCGGAGAAGATTAGTTAGTTAGTTATTGGTGTTTAAGGTCACATACTTATGCACAATGGCTAATCGTGACCGTGACAGTTTTACGGGTGGAGGAAGCCGGAGTACCCGGAGAGAACCACAGAGCAACGACGAGCAGCTGTCAGCTCTCCAACATCGTAACTCTGAACTCTGCACCGCAACACAGGCAGGGTTAGATTGGTTGAAGACATGCGCATCATCGACGTGCAGTACGCCTCAGTACACAGCGTCATCGTGCCCCCATCCGGAGAAGATGAAAATGTGATTTCCCACAGAGTTTCTATAGTAACTATAGGCCACAATTGTGGCCATGTTTGCAACCCGATCAACATTAAATGAGGATCGTTGGTAGAGGGGGTCCCAGTCATCATTTATGTGAAGTATCAAAACATTTGGCCTGGCAGTTTCAGAGGAGAAGATTTTTGAAAATCCACCTATCAGAATCAAAGAATGCCTCTGGCGGCCATGTTGTTCAACCCACGGGAACAAATGAGGATCGTTTGTAGAGGACCTCCCATAGACCATCCCTGCCAGGTTTGATTCACGTCGGCTCAGTAGTTCCGGAGAAGATGAAAATGTGATTTCCCATAGGGTTTCTATAGTAACTATAGGCCACAATTGTGGCCATGTTTGCAACCCGATCAACATTAAATGAGGATCGTTGGTAGAGGGGGTCCCAGTCATCATTTATGTGGCCTGGCAGTATCAGCGGAGAAGATTTTTGAAAATCCACCAACCAGAATCAAAGAATGCCTCTGGAAGCCGTGTTTTTTATCCGACGGGAACAAAATGAGGATCGTTTGTAGAGGACCTCCCATAGACCATTCCTGCCAAGTTTGGTTCACACCGGCTCAGCGGTTACAGAGAAGAAGATGAAAATGTGAAAAGTTTACGGACGCCAGACTACGGACGACGGACGCCAAGTGGTGAGAAAAACTCACATGGCCTTTTAGGCCAGGTGAGCTAATAAGAAATGCGACAGTATTGAACATCAGATGCTATTTGTGTTTTGTTTTCCTTCTCCCAGACTGGACTTCGCAATATTTTATTTTTGGAGTCTCGACCCACTGATGTAAGTGTGTCGCGACTGGATGGCGATCTGATCAGGAAATTAGACCAATTTTATAATCACAGTAGTGTTGTTTACCAACCATAAGAGCAAAGGTTGAGATGAGCAACCCAGAATTCTGCTGGTTATTTCATGAAATTTGTCCATTGAGCCCATGATGAGCCATGGTGTAATAAATTGTTTATTAGACTCTCTTTCCAATACTGTTTGGTTATCACAACAATTTATGGCCAAAGTGGAAGAACATTAAACTTTATCACCACTTTGAATTAGACCATGGTCCTTGAAGACTTGAATGAATGCCAACTGAAATTTGAGGTGCAGTTTTGTTATTTGTCTCGGATGTTTTTAAATAGACGAACGAAAATTCGGTTGCCTGATTTCTTTTGGGGCGAAAGATAGACGCCCAAACTGAAATTTGAACAGGCCTGAATTAGAAAGTAACTGTACTGATGTCTGTACACGCTAAAAACTAAAGTGTTAAACACTACACTTGAAGTGCTGTATTTAACACTTACTGGGTGCTGAACCAGCACTTTGTTCAAGCGTAGATATCCCAAAACTTGACAAGTGTTACAATAATACCACTTGACAATTGTAATGTCGCGACACTTAAAAGGAAACAACGCAGATGACGCGGATCAGGCTCGAACTCTCGAGCCTGATCCGCGTCATCTGCGTTGTGTCCTTTTAATTATGTACCCACCAAGCGCAAATCAAATTATGGACGATTCTGGAAGAACCACCAATGCTAGACACATGGGAAGTGCCATCCATTCAAGTTTTAGATGTCTGACGATTGTAATGTCTAAGTGCTTAAAGCATTGCACTTTGAGAGTTAAAATCAAACCCTAAGAGTTAAAATGGGTTTAACACCTTGAAAGTGTCAGTTTTAACACTTTAGTTTTTAGTGTGTAAGGAGAGAGATTAAGTAATAAATCAGTCATTGTCTGTGGGCAGTTTATGTGGAAAAATGCAAGCGCAAAGCCAAGGATCTATCAGAGATTATTTTACCCTCTCTGGGAAAGGGTCCGGTGCCTATGCCATTGGGAAAATTTGCGTCATCGGAGCTACAATTGGGAATTTGTTTTGGAGTGGAAAAAAACATATGAAGACTAAGACATTTTACTATCGAATTGAACAGAGAACATTAACACTTTACCTAACATGAAAAGCAGACGACACTTGCAAAAAAAATTCTTGAATAATTAATTTTTTTCATTTTTTGTCTCAAAAACATAGGTTATGACCCCTCGTTGGAACGAGCTCGACGAGCTCGTTCCAACGAGGGGTCATAACCTATGTTTTTGAGACAAAAAATGAAAATATTTTGAAAATTAATTGGCGATTTTTGAGAATAGCGCTGGCCGGTTTTGGCCGTTACGTTGGATAAAGGGTTAAGACCGATATCTGATTGGGAAATTCGCGGGAAATTCACGGTTTAGAATTGGCGAAAAATCAAGCCCAAGTGTTATTGGGAAAGGGTTCCATAAACGGCCCCTGTATATATACCCCAAATTATCCCCGTCTGGTTTATAGGGATGGGACACCTGGATCTTTTCGAGGGTCAAAGTATTTTTATGCCATAGGCATATCACAAAAAAAAATCGGAGTCTTGCGTTGGGGAAAGGTATCAAGGTTTTGGTGTGCCTCTCGCTTTGATTGGGTTATTTCTCAAAGATATGCTCTATTTTGAGACTCGAAAGAACGTCAAGCGTGGTATGCTATCTGTAATTTCATTAGATGACGCCCAATGCAGATCATGGACTCGAGATTTTTAGAGGTGGGGGAGGGGGTTATGAGGAGGCTATCCAAGCACACCCCTCATCCCCTGGCTACACCACTGGAAAAATGAAAAACAAGAGGTGCGCATAGGAGATGCAGGCGTCGAGATGTGGCTACTTTCCTCATGCACTCTCGATTGAAAATCAGAAATGTCATCGCGTTAAGCTCGTAAAAATTGACGAGCTAAAATTTCGTAACAATGGACTAAATAAGGCCCATAACTCTGTAATGAGAAATCGGACCGGGCCAGTTTTCGAACTTGCCTGAGATATTATTGCAAAGGACTTGTATGGCAGAAATTAGTCAAATTGGAGAACGTTTGTTCAAGTTTTAGCGCTAACGAGCTCAAAATTTATTTTTTTAAAAATGACGAATTAAGGCCCATAACTCTGTAATGAAAATTTGGGCCGAGCCAGTTTTAGAACTCGCTTGAGATATTTTTGCAAAGGACCTGTATGTCAAATATTAGTCGAATCGAAGAACATTAGTTCAAGTTATTGCGCTAACGAGCTCAAAATTTCTAAAAAAAATGACGAATTAAGGGCCAGAACTCTGTAACGAAAAATCGGGCCTGGTCAGTTTTCGAACTTGTTCGGGATATTATTGCAAAAGACATGTATGGCAAATATTAGAGAAATCGGAGACCATCTGTTCAAGTTATTGCGCTAACGAGCATAAAATTTGAAAACATTGACTAATTAAGGAATATAACTCTGTAACAAAAAATCGAGCCGGGCCAGTTTTTTAACTTGTTCGAGATATTATTGAAAAAGAAATGTACGGCAAATATTAGTCCAATCGAAGAATGTTTGTTCAAGTTATTGCGCTGACGGGATCAAAATTTGAAAAATGACTAATTAAGGGTCATAACTCTGTAACGAAAAATCGGTCCGGGCCAGTTTTCGAACCTGTTCGAGATATTATTGAAAAAGACCTGTATGGCAAATATTAGTCAAAACGGAGAACGTTTGTTCAAGTTATTGCGCTAACTGTGCGAGGACGCCCGGACGCCCGCCCGGACGCACATCGACCGTCGCCAAACCATAGGTCTTGGTTGTTAACACAACTCGGCCAAAAAGGGAAACATCTCCATGGTGTAAATTTAATGTTCTGTTCCATTAAGATTGATTAAAATTGGATTTGTCAGGTTGGAATGTTTCGATATAAAAGTTCAGGGCTCGTGTCTAGATGAAAATTATATGGGATGAGAATTATACGGGGAGTTGGGTTAAAGTGTGTATGAATACTGAGAGAAAAAAAGAACTTTCTAAAGGTGAAGGCGTGCGCATTACTGTGCACTAATCTGACCTTGAATTTTAATTACCGTGAATCCGACGGTGTCAAAAAACTTACCTCCATCTGCATACGACTCGCATCCATATCCATCTTGTAGGCCGGTAGTCCATGTCCCTTCGTATCTAGCACCAGACGTCACACTCTGCCTCACTCCATATCGGCCTTTAAATCCCTGGGTCCACTCGCCTTTGTACACCCATCTTCCTTTGGACTCCACTCCTAATCCATGTCGCTTTCCTTGAAACCACTGACCTTTAAACGCGTTTCCACTCGGCCAGGTGTACACACCCGAAATCTCGAAACCGTATTGCCAGGCCCCTGCGTATTCGCCCATTCCCTTTGGCCCGGTACAGACGCCATGACCATGTGCTTTTCCATCTTCCCATCCCCCACAGTACGTACCCCCATCGTCGAAATCAAATCGTCCTCCGCCCGCAGTCATTTAGATCGTATTACTGAAGAAAACTGCATCTATTGCCTTCCAACTGCTGAAGCACGTTAGTGGGTGTGAACAAATCTCCAGGTAGGGACTACTGACGTGTCCTCCGTCCTAGCGTGTTATCCTTTCCATAGCCTCTGGCCAATGCAGGCAGTATCTCGTCTTATTACTTGCCTTACTGTATACTTTCTTTTTTTATTTCTAAAATATTACACCACACACAGTAAGTTAGTGGGGTCTTTGTATTCACATAAATACACAAAACTCGTGTTAATTTACTGCAAAATTCCAATAACTACTGAAAATAAAATAACAATAATATTATGTAATATTGATAATAGTAACTGTTGCGCCAGACGTATGCATCGAAAAAACGAAAATTACACTTGAATCAGATGGTAGATTGATTGAATGAATCCTTCTAATCCCTTGAATATAGCGATATATCTCTTTACACCATCTATGTAGCGAAAATAGATAACTTCCGAGTCAGCAGCTGTATGCACTGTAAATAAAGGGCGGAAAGATGATACTTGGATCTCCAATGCCGATAGGCTAGGGCGAACGAGAGTGAAGTCCACGCATTATGTTCAGATGTTGTCTCCCGAGAATCGTACCTGGTGCCACAGATCCGTACCGGATTAACCTGGACCGTTAACCCCAAAGAAGGCTATGAAAAAATCAAAGACGGGGCACAGAAGAATATTTCCATCATGGCGAATAAATTATGCGAAAACGTCGGCCATGAAATAAGCTGCACACATGTGTATGCCGAGAGTCATTATCCATATAAGGCTAGGAGATATTATTGGGTAAGGATGCGATTCATATGAATCTAAGATAAGTATCGCGTACTGCCAGCCATTCCATACCGTGAGTGAGAATGTTTCTACATCAGACTTCGCTCAATATATTTTGATGGTGACTTGGATGGTATAAACCATTAATTCCATTCGGTGTGTCAACTGAATTATACACATCCACAATATGCAGCGTACACTATAACTTGTTACTTCTCTACCGTTATTCTCAGATTTCACTGGTAATGAGATTATTCCACATGGAAATTATCATGTTCTGTAAGGCCGATATCGAACAGTTAGATTTACAAATTCAGTGTCAGTGTGGAGAGATACCTGCAAATAATGTCTGCGGCGAGTTTTCAGTTTCCGGGGGTATCCGATAATATATGAAAAGACAAAATATGTAACGTCACATGTTGCAGTACAACCTGAGAGAATGGTTGTACGTGTTTAATTTTGAGCCGAATCAAATATAATGAAACTTCCGATATCTGTGCATCTGTTGTCTACATATTTTATTTTATAGATATATTGATTTTGCTGTCAGTTAGTTTAGCAGGCTGTATGAAGTTCGCCTTCTGCGCAGGTCATTTGAATGAATAAACGTGACTTGGTAAAGGCAGGTTCTATTGATCAATTAAATGTTCATCGCTCACTATCATGTAATATCTGTTGAGAACTTACGGAATCGTATATTTAGACTTCACAGAGATTTTCAGTTGTAAAATAGCTCACTTACATGAACTCTCACTTCGGGAGTTGATTATATATCCCCATGCGTATAGTTAGGATCAAAATTACCTGCTGACTATTGGATTTCAGGTCGATTTTTGAGGCAACAAGGTATTAATCCACATGTTTTATGATTTTTAACTACCTCAGTGCTGGTGTCCACTCACAGGGCTGCAAGGAAAAAGCTCTAGCTCCAGGCGTGTAGACAAAATTCTATAATAGAGAGTGTCCTAGTCATTTTTTTTGGGGGGGGGGAGGGGGATATTTGAAAGGCCGTTGTGTGGGGTTTCGGAGACATACCTTAGTTATAACTAGGCAGTGTCGCCGAGAGAAAATACGGGCCCCGGGGGGGGGGGGGGGATCAATTAGATGGTACCACCTGGGCCCCCTTGTTTCAACCCCAACTTACCGCAAGGACCCATGAAAATATTCACCCTTCCCCCGACTGATATCTATTATGACTCAACAACACAGTGAGTGAACAAAAGAATACCGAAACTGAAAGTAAAATTATGTATGTCCAGTTCTCAGAACTGACCAGGAATATCGAAGCGGGACGTCTATATAACCGAATTACAGAACAGCATATTGTGGGCGGATCGAACCACGACTTATCTAATAACTTAGACAGTTTTTGAAAGGAATATATGCTTACTAGTGAATTCGGGGGCCCGCGGCCCGTCTATCGATTCACACACACTGGGCATTGAAAAAAGCTCGCAAACTAGCTATCTCGGGTGGCGCGGGTTCGTCCTCGCGGGCCCCCTGGACCACCGGGCCCCGGGGTTACTACCCCGCCTCTTCCCCCCCTCTCGACGGCCCTGCAACTAGGACCCTCCGGTCGTTGCCCTCTACCACTTTCATTCAGGGAAGTGGGCGGGGACCAACAACCGGAGGATCACAATTCGGACTAGCGCCCCCCCCCCCCCCCTGACACCCCCGAGAAAATTTTGCAAAATCTAGTGCTCTAAGAGCGAAACTAAGGCATTTGTAGCGTGGGAGTAGCCTTTATATAGGAGACCATTCTGGGGCTCTATGGTGTGTGAAACTTGCATTGGGCCAATGTTGAGGGGGGGGGGGTCTGTCCAAGGCCTCCAGCCCCACCCCACCCCGCAGTCACGCCACTGACTAGTTCTGCAAAGAGAAATTGTTTCTAAGCCTAAGGGGAAAAAATAAATGGTAAAGATTTCCAAATTTTCAAGCCGGAACCTAATCTTGTTATGAACAGTTAACGAAAAGGGTATATATCCATTAAAACGATATTTGAAGATACGGTACCGTACAGACTTCAAATACATGTACACCGCGAATATTGGCATCTGAATGAGAACACATGCAGGGAAAAATAATTTTTTAATATCTGAACATTTTCATTTTTCGTCTCCAGAACATAGCTTATGTCAACTCATTGGAACGAGCGAAACGAGCTCGGCCTATTGAAGGTTCATAAACTATGTTTCTGAGGCCAAAAATAATAAAATTTTAATCGCGAGTTTTGTAAATAATGCTGGCCGATTTTGGTCATAAGGTTTGATAAATTTTTAGAAGGAAAAAATGAATAACAACCTTCCAGCCCTGTTTTGTATTCGCATGTATCCTGAAGCAAACCATTATTTTTTCGCCAAACGTACTTCACATTCGATGAGCGGAAATCAGTTGCGTAGCCGGAGGGGGTGGGGGGATGTAGAGGGCCAAGGCCCCCCTAAAAGTTACAGCGGCAGCCCTCAAAATGGGAACATCAAAGCACCAGAAGGCCCCATATTCAATCTCAGGGCTTTGAATTTTTAAAATTGTCTCCAATGGATGGGAAGGGGATACAGTAGGCCTGTAGGGTATGGCCCTCCCATTGGTGGGGTGGGGGTTCGGGTGGCTCCCCGAATCCCCACCAATGGGACGGCCATACTCATCCCCATCTCAGACTTACGGTTTTCGGATATGTCTTTAATTGTCTTATATCGACCTGCCCCCCCCCCCCCCCTCCAAAAAAAAATATGGCCCCTCAATAGGAAATCTTAGCTACGCTCCTTGCGGAAATTTAAGCAAACGATATAAAAAATGATGTGTTGCAACTTATTGGAGAGTGCCTATAGGTGCACTCCAATAAATGTAACAAAACAATTATTGATAAAACGGTGATTTTCTTCTTTTTTTTGGGGGGGGGGGAGGGGGTTACGGTGGCCGAATAAGAGAGCCTTCACAATGGCATCTGGGCACGTTTTTCGCAATTCTAACCCAAATTTTCTCAATCTCAGTCCTTTCAAACAAAATATTAGTTTGGTGTCCTGAGTTTAGCGGCCAGAAGCCCTCCTCGAAACCCCAATAATAACCAACGTAATGTAGCATAGAAAGCATCTGAATTGAAAGGCAAACGGCGGGTTCTTCTTTGACCCTTAAGAACCTAATTCTGACTTTGGTCACATTTTACGGCAACAAAGGAGGTGCTCCAACGGGCAGTTTTCAGATGCACTTTCAAGTTATACATTCTATGAACATTGTTTGGTGTTTCTAGGCCAGTATTGACTGTCTTTATGCGCAACCAAGACTTGCCCAGACACAACGGCGTCAAAGTGCAGCACAAATATATAAATATCTCCAGGCTAGGGCTGCACGATATTCAAAACTGAATACCGGTATCGGTATTCCAAAAAATACCGCGGTATACCTGTATATCGAAAACTGTTCATATATATGAACACAAGTACCACAATCGAGACTCGAGGCATCACAGTCGGAACGAATTAGTACGCCTTGATGATGCAGTTCGAAAAACCATTACCCAACGCAGACGATATCAAAATTTATTATTTTCAAAATTAGTTTATCAGATTTTAACCAAAGATACTATATCATGTGACCCCCTCATTGGAACGAGCTCAACGAGCTCGTTCCAATGAGGAGTCACATGATATAGTTTTGTTGAAACTTTTGAAAATTATTTTTTCAACTGCTGAATTTGTATATTACGAGGGCTCAAGCAGACGATTCCTTGGATGAAGGGATAATATTATTCATTCGGAGCTACAGTTAAAAAACTCAAGACATCTTTTAAATTAAATTGAGGGTAAATAAATAATGACGATAACCCGACATTTCTGTAATTACACCGATATTCAATCGATATTGGGTTGAATACCGGTATATATAGATATACCGTGCAGCCCTACTCCAGGCCCCTAAAGGTTAATGGTATAAAAAACAGTTTAGTAGAGATTACAGAGACTTGATTTATCATGATTTCATGTGACTGTTTGCTATAAATCGTATTACGTATAGTACGCACGCACTATAGCCTCTTTATTACTGCTCTCAGCTCAATTTGAAGGTAATATTTCTTATTCTTTGTGTGTTTCGTCTCCTTCAAAACAATTTCACAATTGGAGCCTTCATTACTCGAATGTTGCGGACACTTTCCCAAACAGGACAAGAGAATACCTGGCAAATAAACTCGCATTGAATTTTCCAAATTCAGTCGATTGCAAGTGTCGTATGGCGCAACTTTTCGGGAATTAGCTCAATAAAAGCGCTTGTCTAATTAAAACATTTATTTACAAGCAATGGCGGTAATCAGCCGTATTTCTTTTTTAGTAGGGAATCAGACAGGCTACTGGTTTCCAGAAATTAACAACATTATACACAAAACAGTTACCTATAACAACGGGAGCGCGGTGGCTCAGTTGGTAGAGGTGCAGGCTGCAAGCCGAGAGGTCCTCGGTTCAAATCCCACCTGCGGCAGCCGCGTTGTCCGCGTTGTGTCCTTGGACAAGACACTTCATCTCCATTGCCCGCGTGGGGGCACGATGACGCCGTGTACTAAGGCGCACTGCACGTCGATGGTACACATGTCTTCAACCAATCTAACGCTGCTGTGCGGAGTTACGGTGTTGGGGAGCTGGCAGCTGCTCGTCGTTGCTCGGTGGTTCTCTCTGTGTACTCCGGCTTCCTCCACCCGTAAAACTGTCACGGTCATGATTAGCCATTGTGCATAAATATGTGACCTTAAACATCAATAAATAACCTATAACAACAGTAGATAAACATAACTCCTAAACAGTAATTAAACCTTTTTGAAATACAAGATTTGTCAAGCAACATGTAACTGTTAACTGTTATGTGAAGAACTAATCAGCGATTATCAGCTAATGTACACTGTACACTCTAATATTTTCGGTTCTGTTCAAACAAGGGCTACAACGACTGCTTAACCCTTTACCCAACGAATCGGCCTGATCCGCCTGTGTAATATATAAACTGAGCAGTTGAAAAAATATTATTTTTTAAACAATTTCAATGAAACAATATCATGTGACCCCTCATTGGAACGAGCTCGTTCCGGTGAGGGGTCACATGATGTGGTTTTGTTTAAATTGTTTAAAACATATTGAAAAATAATATTTAAAATAATAATTTTTGATATCGTCTGCGTTAGGTAAAGGGTTAATCACCATCAGCCTTGACCCTTACGCCTTTATTCTATAATTTTAAATTTATGTTGAAAACCACCCTTGGAATTTATGTTGAAAACCAGCCTATAACACAAGAACCAACTTTGCGACGCGAATCTCTGGATCATATTTTCCAGTGGCTCTGGATGGGTGAAGATAGGGGTAGGGAGAAATTCTAATGGTAAGTTGCAATGCTCAACTTAAAAGATGTCCGCTATTTGAATGGAATTCTCAAAGAATGTCCTCGTGAAAACCTTGGAAATGACGGCAGTGCTTGATTATGGTGGTAGTCTATAAGCACCCAGGCCACTGGTCTAATTGTGTTCGGAATTCGACGCTGTTATGAACTGTTTGTTTAGTGTTAACCCACTTTTGTGAAAATGTATACTCAGACGACCGTTGATGTAATGTGATGTGTCTTTACTTACAAAAAATATCAGGTATTCTTTTTTTCCCCAGAGACATTCCAATCAATGAGTATTTAATTTCCCTTGAAAACATCAAGATATTAACATAATTCGCAGAACAGCCAGTCGCAGTCAGAAAATTATGGATGTGGTGCGTCTTCATTTCTGATTAAAATGTCATCAAAATGTTGATCAAATATTTCGATTGAGCAACACTTCTAGCTTTGATTCACAGAAGAAGAACTCTGAAGAAATGTTTCAGATTCAATCGCCCGGGATATTATAAGTTGTCCCTATATCCCGATAAATTCCGTCTTCTGATTGGCCAGAATGCCTAGGACAAATAGCCACGTCAAAGGACGCACCCAACATCGAAGGGATATGAGAGCGTGCAACATCCAGGGTATAAGGGCATGCGAAACAACGGGGGTATATGGTATAAATGAAAGCTTTTCGCTTTCGCTCGCCTCGATATCAAAATCGAACCAAAAGACCTGAAAATAGTCACAAATATCATCAGATTTCTCACAATTCGATCATATTTTTCTGTTATAAATTAAATAGTCGAATAATTAAATCAAACAACTTGAGAAAAGTAAAATAAGCACAAATCTGTCAACAAAATAGCCCCCGATCTGTTTACGTGTTTCCAATACGACCCAAGGGATGTAACTCTGCCTGTTGTCTTCTGCGTTTAAAAAAACAATATTCACGAGTTTGGTCCAAATGATTACGGAACGTGAGAAACGCGTCCACAAATTTGTTTCCACCATGTTTCTATTGTTTTTTCAAATGTGACAAAAACGTTATCCCCGCCAACGAGAAAAGTGAATTTGAAATAGACAATCTTAGAACCTTTACAACAATTTTTTGTACAAAAATGGAAATGGGGGGGGGGGTGGAGGGGAAGATATCCAGGCCTGATTATCTTCTCCCTCACCCATTCAAAAACCATAGCAATCATTTAAAAAAAATAAATAGTTTTTTTTACACTCTCGCCCAACCGTAACAAAATCCGCATGGATGTCTACAGGGCTTTGCCAAGGTGGTGGTGGGTGATATCCAGGTCTGGTTTTCTCCCCCCCCCCCCCCCCCCCCCCCCCACCGCCATAAAAAAATATAATATAGAAAAACTGGAAGAAAAAACAATTCTTCCAACCGTATACTGTTAAATAACTAGAGCAGTGAATCAGATATAGACAATCTTAGAACTTTGCAGCAATTTTTTAGACAAAAATGGAGGGGGGGGGGGGGGGGGCTGGAGGGGAAGATGTCCAAGTCTGATTATCTTCTACCCCAAAACCATAGCATTTTTTTTTAAAAATAGGTTTTAATTACACTCGCATCCAACCATAACAAAGTTCCAACAGTGGTTGTAAAGGTCGTATGAATGCCTGATTATCTTTCATCTCAATTGTCATTTTATTACTTACAAAATTAAAAAATTAAAATTTTGAAATGCTCTAATAATATTTGTGGACTAAATAATTTTTTTCTAGATTTTGACAAGGTGAGGCGGAATATGTCCAGGCCTGGTTAGCGCACCCCACCCCACCCCCATGAAAAAAGGAAGATATATATTTATTTTAATGAGATATTATTTAATCTTATCTACTGAATTAGAATTAGACAATCTTACCATTTTTGTAACAGTTTTTTGCAGATTTTGACAGGGTAAGTGGGGAGATGTCCAGGCCTGAATATCTCCCCCTACCCCCACCTTGTCAAAATATTTATCATCCGTGAAAGACATTTTGGAATGCTATACTAATATTTGTATACTAATAAATTAGAAACAGCCTATCTTAGAACCTTTGTAACTTTTTTAAGATTTTGACAGGGCGAGGAGGAAGATGAACTGTTTCTAAAATTCATTCAAAATAATATTTCTCTCCCTAACTTACTCCACATTTTGTTATGTGTTTCAAAATTAGACGCATACATTTAAAAATGTAGGTGGGGGATATCCAGGGTGGGTGGAAGATATAGGATATCTTACCCGCCGGGGGTGGGGGTGTCCACGGGGAAAGATATCCTGCTACACTGGTACTGTGAGTTTCAAAATTAAAATATGTGCCATGTTTTATACGCACTTCTATGTAGTTCTATAGAGTGTCTATGTTGTTCTATGTGGTTCTGAAATGCTATATGGTTCTATGCAGTTCTGTGTTGGCTGCAGGTTAAAAATATTAATTGGTCTACCTTGAGAGTGGACTCTTTCCAGACAAGCCGGCCTGGATGTTATTGCTGTTATGCAAAACAGGAATTAAAGAAGTAAATGCCTTCGTACTGAAAAACAAGCTCCACTAAACATGCACACTTCTCTATAGCCCTAATTACGCCTTGAGCAGAAACGGTAGTTACCGTAAAATTTACAGTGAGTGGACAGGCAGCTGTTTGCCAGTAAACTGCCGTTAATTCAACGCTAATTTCTAACAGGGTACAGATCACTAGAACTTGGCCTTCTTATCATTTAACCCTTTACCCAACGTAACGGTCAAATACGGCCAGCGCTATTCTGAAAAATCACCAATTAATTTTCATTATTTTTTCATTTTTTGTCTCAAAAACATAGGTTATGACCTGACCCCTCATTGGAACGAGCTCGTTCCAATGAGGGGTCATAACCTATGTTTTTGATACAAAAAATGAAAAAAAAATTAGTTATTCAAGATTTTTTTTTTTTTTTTGCAAGTGTCTACTGCTTTTTATGTTAGGTAAAGGGTTAATAGAAAGCTTTCTGGCCTACCTATCAAACATGCAAACTGAGTCTGTTGATGACCAGGCTACTGAAAATAACAATGGTTGTTTTGATACGTCCATTTAAAATTGCACTGAGTTTCAAGATGAGAAATTTTAGTGACCATTTTGCAGAGTACATGTGGATTGATACCCGTCAACCATGCAGACTGTGTCAGAATTATCTAAATTGGAATTTTTGCAGAGAACTTGAATAGGAATTCGTTGCTAGAGATGGATTCCTTGATAATAATATCATTCAATATTATTATCATTCAATCGCTACGCCCTATAAATAGACTGTCAGCTGTTAAACCTTCTCTGTTACAGCTTTTGTTGTTCAATTTGCAATATGTAATACTAATTCTATGGGTACATACAAAACATTTCAAAACTGTCACTGACAATTTCAATGGCGTATATGTTACATACGCTACAATGTTTTCTTTCCGACTTTCCGTTGTATCGTTGATGGAAATTCTGTAAATCTATGTTTAGATAAAAATAATCCAGTTACTCTTCGCACTGATGTATCCGGTGTATCAAGGGGAGACAACCCTGCTTGGAGTTTGTATCCGTACCACACCATGTTGGTTGAATATTAATTGATCCACTCTACGAATCCATTTCACACAAAGATTCAGGAATTGTGACGGACGTAGGAGTCCAGTCCGAATCGTCGGGGGTCCAAACCTCTAAACGCAGAATGCAACTCCATGCTCTTGTCCCCAAATACCTGGTATGCCATGGTATTACTCTAATGTACGGGGGTATGTAGGGGCAGTACATGGTACGCTCCTAGAAGGGGCTCGCTGGAGCATAGACGGTTATGTTTTGTACATGACAACGGGAAGCATTAGGACTAAAATGTGTTCGTAGTATTGAAAGTCAAGATTATTCATATATGTGGTGACGCAGTATATTGTAAAACACACAGTAAAATGCCTGAATATGCTCACCTGTATGCACAAATTGGAACTTTACGTTGAGTGTATGCCACATTCACCTGAACACTCACAGTATTAGCTTTACTTAACACGACTATAAGTCGACACATAAAATATTTTTAGCTAAATAATTCGACATGCTCGTTTTAAGGGGTTGTCATTAGCTATGTTTTGGAAGATGACATTAAAAAAATTAGCTAATAATAATTGGAAGAGAGGCATTTGAGTACGGTGATTGGTAGATGAGAACCATACCTTAGGTGAAGAGTTAACTCTCCTTTAACCCTTTCAACACTGATGGTGTATTCCAAGTTAGTTCTATGACAGCAATTGGACGAGTCCATATTCAATATGACCATTCAATATTTTTAACGGGCTACACGTAGAAAATATTCACTGAGTAGTCTTCCCAGTTGGAGAAATTATGATGTATCATATTCCTGGACCGGAAAGAGGTATTTGTGATCAAAGGGTTAGTATTATACGTGTTCAGTGATCTTCACGAATGTCGTAAAGCGGGCGTGAAGTTCAAAGAATTGAAAGGCATTTATACTACGATTCTTGTGTGGGTTTTTTTCCAGTTAATTCACTCAAAACGCCCCCACAAATCATTTTCATCTCTCGATGATGTGCCGAGGGCTGGAATGTTTCTTTGGCTAATTGTCCGGATTCCACATTCAATATAGCTACCACAGCAGCCATATTGATTTTAACACGGCAACCATATTGATTTTGTTTCGGGCCATTGACTCAAAAGCGCAAAAACTAATCGTTTATATAGCTTGATGATGTGTTGAGGGTGGGTGGTGAAAGGTTCCTTTCGATAACTGGTCGGATTAGATATTCAATATGGCCGCCGCGGTAACCGTAACCATCTTCTTTTTTCTTTTTTTTTTTTTTTTTTCTTATTAAAAAACATAAACTCTAAATACAAAATACCAAAAAGAGAAGGATACAAAAATTAAATGGAACTAACAATCTGGAAGTCATTTTGATTTTGATTTCTGTCAGTTTCCTTAAGAATACTTTTATGACCAGTATCATCTTTTGGTGATGTATTGAGGATGGAAAGTGTGAGGCTGATTTCGATAATTGTCTGGATTCCACATTCACGTCAGCCATGCTGATTTTGGCTTCTGTCAACTAACCAAGAAATGACTTTACGGATCAGTCTCACCTTTTGATGGGGTGTTGAGGATGGGTTGTAGAAGGTTCCTTTCGATAATTGTCCAGATTGGCAGATTCGATACTCAATATAGACACGGCAGCCATTTTGATTTGGGTTTCTGTCTATTAACTCAACAATGCCTCGACTCTTGTTGAAGTATTGGGGAATGGTAATGGGAGGTTCTTTTTGATAATTGTCCGGATTGCTTAGTCAACATGGCTCCACTGCAGCCATATTGACTTTACCATGGCAGCCATATTAATTTGCCAGGGTAGCCATGTTGTTATTTTTATTGAATGGCAACAGAAAAATGAATAATTTTTATATCACCCGTATATCGATTGAGTTTGCAGGGGAAATTGACACGGTTAGTCGTGACCTTAAACACCAATAAATAAATAAATAAATAAATGCATAACACGGTTAGTCTGCATTTTGTTCGTTTGTTTATTCAAAAGTCGCAAATCTTTGCATCATCTTGTTTGATATTAGCATAGATAGTTACTGAAAAAATGCGATTTATTTTATCGACAAATGCTACCCGTGGTACTACAGGAGGGGCGGAGGTATATTCCTCTACGCTTTACGTTGTTCTTGTCTGTTTGTGACCAAGAAGCGTTCCGGTAATTCAGTTGTATAGAGATTAGTGAGCCGAACACAGTTAACCCTTTACCCAATGTAACGGCCAAAACCGGTCAGCGCTATTCACAAAAATCGCCAGTTAATTTTCATTATTTTTTCATTTTTTGTCTCAAAAACATAGGTTATGACCCCCTCGTTGGAACGAGCTCGTCGAGCTCGTTCCAACAAGGGGTCATAACCTATGTTTTTTAGACAAAAAATGAAAAACATTAGTTATTCAAGATTTTTTTTTTTTTTTGCAAGTGTCGTCTGCTTTTCATGTTAGGTAAATGGTTAAACTTTGTATGGCGAGCTATGACTATTTGTGATTATGTTCAAGCAGATGTCATTACCAATGTTCACTTCTGAAAAAAACAGCCTTTCCCCCATTTCTGCCTTTAAAGGTAAAGTAAACACTCTTTTTCCAGTTTGAAGTCAGAAATCAAGGAAATGTTTGATATCGATTCTTCAGTTTTTTGACATGGAATTGTAAAATAAGATGTCTCTCTTTCGACCTCCATTGCAGCGTGTGTTAAGTGATATACAGCACTTTTCTGTGCAGTATAAACACCCATTTCCATCCTTTATGATTCCTTTCACTTACCATGTAAACCTCCCGGCATACTCCAGCTGTCCATATTCCTTCTGACGCTATTTTCGTTTTTTTCTGATCAGGCTTTACACGTAACGTTGACCCACAATTATGACCTGTGATAGGGATTCGGGATCTTACGCGGAATACAAAAAGAGGAGAGGTTAATTAAACGATGGCCGTTCTGGATCTGGAGCTGCATGAACTTCTCTCTTTATCCATCAAGTCACGACAGCCATGATCTGATTTTATGAAAAGTGATAAATGTCAAGGAACCTCTCTGATTATTAATACTATTAATCATGGTTTGCTTCGTTCAAGAAATCGCGGAATAAAATATGATATTTTTATTTATGAACATCTAGTAGTGTTAGAGAGTAGTTTGTTGACCCTCTCAAAACTGTATGCACAAATATTTGCGAAATTAAAAATTCTGGCAGTCAACAAATAGAAGGCAAGATGAATAATAAATCGGCAGGGGGAACAATTAATATTTTAATATTACAGCCCTGCAGGGCAGTAGAATTAGTTTATTACTGAACCCTCTATGAACGCAAACAACATTGTATCGAATGGTCTCATTCGAGTGTTGAAGGATTGTAACAAACAAGAATAGAGCGAAACGAACCAACCCAGCCGAGTGTATCTTTAGATGAAGAGACGCGGTTAGAGAAAGCCTGGCAAAAAGTGAGTGGGTGGAGGACTTCATTGGGGAGCATCATGCAGTGAGTGATGGATGATATGTGATAGTCAAATACTAAATAGTGTTGTTTCCCATCGCTACAATCGATACACCACTGCGACAAGTTGTTCATTCTGTAAGATTCTTGCAAATTGTACATCGTGTGGTATGGGTTCTTGAATTTACATTAAACACATTTTGAACTGCTCTGAATTAATTACCCAAGAAGGAAATTTCGTAAAAATACTTCTTGAATCAATGAGAAATGGAAGAAAATGAAATAAATATAGGTCGCGTGTAAAGCCACTCGTGATGACGTGAAATTTGTAAATAAACAAAACCATGTGTTATTTCTGTCATAAACGAAATTGAGTTTGTGTCAAGGCATATTAAAACGTGAACACAATGTAAACTCTGATTTTTCATTTGAAGAAAGGCAAGTAGATGCTTAGGAAAAGGGGTCGTGTATTTATTAGTGCGATTGTGAGTTATGGAAAAAAGTATGATCTGCTATATTCTTAACACACTGCATGTATTTGAAGTCCAGGTGAAAATGAACAGAAAGTAATGTTGTAGTCGTGTCAGATTGTTAATGTGCAAACCTTCAATTAACACCCTTTCTTGTACTTATCGGGGAAATGTAACAATAGTTGTGTGCATATATTAATTATACGGGTGTATGAAGCAGCATTATACAGTCTAAAATAAGTTGGGTAGAACAATTAACCCAATCAACTGGGCTGAGTGAATATGAACCCATTTGGGTTCATATTCACTCAACCCAGTTGATTTGGGTTGATGTTTAACCCAACTGATTTTAAACCGCTCTGGAGGGCTTTGTTTGATTTACTGCATTTCCTTCAGCCGTCAATTTTTTTATCAAAAGTTTGCATGCCATGATGAATGTGAAACAGTAGTTTTTGTCTACAAGTCAAACAGCTTTTCTCCATAAATTTTGAGGTTAATTGTTTTCAATTCACATGTTAACTATACTTATAAATTTGATTGAAATGCTGTCTTATTTCGATTCATTGGAAAACTCTCTTATTAGTGAGCTACCAGTAAATGATAACAAGAAATTCTCAGAGTCTATTAAAATTGGACATCTTATAAAAACAGGGAATGTTTGATTCAGGCCAGCTAGAAATTCAAGCTTTAATTATCTCCCTTGATATGCATTGCAAGTAGAAATTTTCCGTCACGCGGGCTGGGTTTGCCTTCCTGGAACAGGTGGTCCCGCTAATTTAATTACAAACAGTGGACAGATTTGAATACTAGCTTGCAAATAATACTATTATAAGAGTTTTTTTACACATACCTATCACAGGTATTAGACCCCCCCCCCTCCCCTCCCCCTCCCCCATAGTCGTGTACCATTACCATGTGAGGCAAATGTTATATATTTCTGTTCAGGTGTCTGAAATACAAATACTCTATTGGGTTCACCTGATAGAAGAAGGTAGGCTTTGATTCTTTCATTCAAGCTTCGAATATTTTAGCGTGAAGAAAAGTTTATGTTAGTAAAACCCAGCCACATTTCCCTTCCTACACTCGAGGGGTGAGTTTTGTAACAAATTAAGTTGATAATGTGTATTTGTTAACTGTATATGCATATCTGACGATAATCTTTAGAGCGAAGGGCGAAGGCTGATGTGAGGTTTCCGATGACTGATATCTCGGCCGATATGAAATAAAACAAGCAATAACCTCTTTATTTTTAAACCCTAAACATATAATTACAAAATGTTCTCAGATCTGTTAGTTTTCTGAGAGTGTTATGTTTCTGATTCTTTTCATAAAGTCCGAATTTTGCGCGAGATTCTCCCAGTTCAGCTATCCGAACACCTCGACTTCCTCAACGGGCAAGCCGCTGTACGTTCGGACAGCTGAACTATCTCTTCTCTCACATCGACGAATCTTCGTTTACGACTCTGAATCTTAGTTTCCTTTGAAGTTAGTGCACATCTCTCTTCTTTTTTCACTTCATCCACCTAATCTTTACTTCATCACCATACAACACCTCTCTTTTGCCCGATAACGCCAATTTTACCTATTGAGTGCGTTCGACGGATAAATGTGAAAGATTTCGCTATAAACAAAATGGTTGCGCCTAGTAACGCATCGGGGGAGGGGGTGGGAGCACCTCTAGTTTGGTTCACATTAGTTCAGCGATCTGAACGTTGTGGCTACCCCTCTACGTTCAGATTCTTCCCATTCAATCCTATAGAAAAAGTTCCCATCAAGTTTTTATGGCAACTCAAAACTCGAAAATAGGAATATATATCAAGCTTTCGCCGTTATTAACGGGCTGCATTCGGTAGTACACGTATTTCCTTACATTTGGGCAGAGTTTATTGATCCAAACTATGTTTTATCCTTTAATTATCGTTATTTGAATACCCGCGAAGCGTCAACAAATGTTTCGATATCGTCCATGTTTTTGTCTAAATATAAAACAGTAAAAACAATAACCCGGTAATGGCGCCGAAACGAATAGACATTTTCATCTCTTCATCGATGCGGAATCGGAATCGCGATCGCATTCGCGCAGAGGAGGTTGATAACCTGAATACGATCGAGTTTGCTAACCTCCTCTGCGCGAATGCGATCGAGATTCCATTCCGCATCGATGAAAATGTCTATTCGTTTCGGCGCCATTACCAGGGTTAGCAATGGTTGAATACAAGTGCCCCATCGACGTGTAGTACGTCTTAGTACACAGCGCTATTGTGGGTAATCGATCCGCATGTCGGGACGGACTAGTTTGGGGATAGAGCACCCCGTAACCATTCGTAATAGAAACAAGAAAATATTGATGTAAGTCATCAACGTACAACATAAGTCCCGAATTTATTTTTTTCTACATTTAAATCCATTGTAATTAGTTCTACATCCAACTTGAAAGTTTAAGGAAAATTATACTATTGTGTAGGCATAAAATTAAGTTTGGTATTTGCCCAACTGAAGATAATAGGTTTTTTTCTAGCATCACATACTTACGCTGTTGGCCTACGATGGACTGGAATTTCAAGGATGTGTTGAATCAAAATATTTTAAGTCTCTTTCAAGAATTCTTACCCCCCTCCACTGAAAAAAAGAAACAAATTGCCACTAGTATATCCAGGTCACTCGTCCCACCCTAGCCGTTGACTAGAGGGATGAATATGGAGCAGTGTACAAACAGGACCTTCTATGTGGTAATAAGATGTACTGTGAATGAGACATCATCTCTGTTTATCGCCGAAGTTTGAAACGTTCAAAAGAGTGCTTGTTTTTAATTAAGTAATATATGAGACACTTATTTGTTGAATTGATTGTGAGTAGTGAGCACCGATACACAGACCAGGATTCCTCATGGGCCAGTGTTGAGACTATAGGCCAAATATTTACAACATGAATTTACACAGAAAGTTGGGTCTATAGTATTAGTTCAGGGTTAAGCTCCAAAAGTCGGTTCCCATTGTAAATTTTAAAACTTGTACTCCATCCACCCTCAGTGATTGTACGAGTCGAGAACCCTTCAATCAAAATCACACGTGGCAGATCCTCAAAACGTTGACTATTTTGAACCCTTTACCTAACATGAAAAGCAGACGACACTTGCAAACAAAATTCTTGAATAACTATTTTTTTTCATTTTTTGTCTCAAAAACACAGGTTATGACCCTCATTGGAACGAGCTCGTTCCAATGAGGGTCATAACCTATGTTTTTGAGACAAAAAATGAAAGAAATAATGAAAATTAATTGGCGATTTTTGAGAATAGCGTTGGCCGGTTTTGGTCGTTACGTTGGGTAAAGGGTTAAACAGAAATCAGACGCATATTCCTCCTTTGGTAACTAGACCTCATATGGGATCCTCTACTCTCGAATCAGATTGGATAAATAAGAATCGTGAACCACATATTCCTTGTTGGCATCTAAAGAAGCCTACTGTTATTTAGGACCTTGCTTCCCCAAATATATCTGAGACAAACTCCCTGCATTCAAACAAAAATATGCTGAAATAAAATCCAAGTATAGTGCATATAGAAGGATATTCATACAGATGGATTTAAAGATGGTGACAAAGTATCTGCGGCCATTGTTTCTGGTGAGGTGATCAGAACACATCTATCAGAATATCGCACAAAAATTCTAATTTCACAGCTGAAGTTAAAGTTTTGCAACTAGCGATTGAAGACATTGAGAAAGTACAGGAAAAGCAGGAAAGGAAGTTAATTATATTTTTCACTCTCTCTCCTGAACTCAATGTTGAACAACCCTCTCATTTTGGAACTCCGTGAGAAGTTGAGTACTCTCATGTCTGACCAACATGATATCGTCTTTTGTTGGTTACCTGGACATGTTGGTATCTTTGGTAACACAAGGGCAGATAGTGCTGCGAAACAGGCTTCAAACAAGCCTATCTCTTATTTTAAAATTCATTTCGGTGATTTTAGACCACATTTCAGTAACTACATCAATTATATGTGGTAGACGGGTTGGGATAGGGCGACAAATAACAAGCTCCAGCACTTCGACCAACTGTCAATGATTATTATTATTATTTATTCGTGTTTAAGGTCACACATTTCTGTACAATGGCTAATCATTACAACTACGGGTGGAGGAAGCCGGAATACTCGGAGAGAACCACTAAGCAACGGCCAGCAACTGTTGGCTTCCCAACATACTAACTCCACAAAAGCAGGGTTAGCATTGGCTTAAGACAAGTGCACCATCGACGTACAGTACGCCTTAGTACACAACGCCACCGTGCCCCCACATGAACAATGTGGGTGAAGTATCTTGCCCAAGGACACAACATGATTGCCGCAGGTGGGATTCGAACCAAGGACCTCTCGGCTTGCAGCCTGCACCTCTACCTACTGAGCCACCGCGCCCCCTTCTCTCTGTCAATGATAAATACCCTTCTTGTAACCTTGTAGAAAGGATCGTGAAATTCTGACACATGTCATATTAGTCATACAAGATGTACACATTCCTTTTTATTATAGGATAATATGCGACTAGAATCTGTTCCTTGCCAACAGGTGTTCACAGTTGAACACATTCCTTTACATTGCCCTGCTTTTAATCATGTAAAAGGGCTGAATGTCACTGTAGCATCTCTAACAGATCTTTTTATCATACGAACCTGTACAAAATTCTATAATTTCTAAAAGTAGTCAACCATTTTAATAAATTTTAAAATTATTTTTATTCCTTTAAACTAGACTCTTCAAGTCCCAAATCGTCAGGTCGATTTATAAGGTATTCACTATTACAAGTATCATCGCGCACTCCTGTTCAAACTACTCCTGTCTTTGACATTCTGTTGTAATTAATTCCTATTTTTAATCAACCATTTTAATCATAATTGACAATGACGTATTTTACTTTCTACCACTTTCTCGCCACGATATAGCTCTAGCTGCTGATGTGACGTTAAGCACCAGTAAAAAAATAAATAACATGTGTATACAGTTACTTTAATGCCAACAACCCATTTGGGTTCTTGACAAGGATGTTTGACTCAATGATGGGTGATCTTAAAGAAGATGTGGTGTGCAATACAGCGATCAGATGAGGCTCAACGTGCATCCATTTCATTTGCTTCTGTAGATAAAATGGTCAAATGTGACGCACTGTTGTAAAAAGTAAAAATTAAAAATGTCAATGATTCCATGTGTTTCTCGTGGACAATTGTGGTAGGAACGTTTTATGTCGATAAAGCTGAATAATGAACTTTGGCAAAAGAAATGGAAGAATATTAGATGTTCTGACAGAACAATACAAGAATGTGAGGAAAAAATATTGATGGGCAATGCAGGTCTTGATGACAATAAACCTGCTGTGTTGAGGAATATTGTAAAATTCAAGAATTTCTTGGCCCCTACAATGTCATTAAAATACATCCACAATATGCTATAAAAGTTGTTTTTTTTATTTGAACCACCGAAAACTACAAACGATAGCAAAGTTATTCATATCTACGAGCATGACCGCCATTTTGACACCATCACCTCAATTAGTGGGCTCTTAGAATGTGAACACTATTGTGAGTTTGCAATATAGGATTTAACAATAGAGATCGTCATACATGTCCCAATTGTGTTTGCTATGCTCAATCACCATGCACTCTCGTACATCCATTAATTTTTTACGCTTGTAATAAAGAGTTTGTAAGTTCAACCTGCCATAAAAATCACACAGATAAAACACAGGGTCAGAAAAAAACCAATTTGTCAATTAGGAAATATCCAACATGTAAAATGATTATTTATTCAGGGAAAAGTGAACACATTTGTAAAGGCTTAAAATGTGAAGACTGCCATCAAATAGTCACAGCTAAACACCAATGTTACATTCTGAAGAACACTTCCACCAGAGATGAATAAATGCTAAAAGTATCATTTATCTTTTATAATTTTGAAAGTACTCAAGATTCAGGAGTTTAAATTCCAAATTAACGTGTTGCTGGCTATTCTTGAGTGTAGTTGTAAAAATGTACTGCTCACTATGTTTGTGAAGATAGTATTTGTAACCTATATATCAAATAGGTCCCTCCGAAGCTTCGAGATACGATTCGATTTCGATTCTTAAGTTGATATTCTATTCGATTCGAAATCAGCTGCCCGATTCGTTTCCTTTAGAATCTGTGAACCGAAGGTTGTGAACTGAAGTCTAACATTAAACTAACTCTCTGACCCTACTATATTTTCACTACATTATTGCGTGGAATGCGTACTGGCGCGTGTACATAACTATATTCAATTTGAATGGGGAAATTGTAGAGAGTTTTAAAAAAATGAGTGACTGATATAACTTACCTCGATTGAATAGCTTTAAATATTTCCTCATATTTTGTTCAGAATATATACACAACGGAGGAATATATATAATGTATTATGTGTTAGTTTTTTTCTTTTTCTATGTATTATTAAGTAGATGGAAACAAAAAAAATATAAAATAGAAAAAATAATATCATTATAAAAAAAACATGTTATTTTTAAAGATCAAAGCTCCTAAGGAGAAAGCAGAGAATATGAAGAGAGATCTTCTGGGCGAGAAGTTTCTCAAAGATGTCTTCTGCGGTGTGCGTGTGCCCATTTCCTGGTTTTAAACATTCCTAGAGTGATGAGTGAGAGATGTCCAGATAGAGAATAACCGACTCAGAAGGATCAAAAAATTCCGATATATAATAGGAAATAAAATATATATATATATATTATCAAAAATTAAAAAAAATAATTATTCAAAATAAAAAATTGATAGATTCATAGACGAAATGAAAAAAAAAACGAAAAGGAGAAGAGCATCACGAATTTCTCCTAGAAGTGTTTTACAGAACGTTTGCCCATCTCTTGAAAGAAAACATTCCCAGAGCATTGAAGGAAAGATATTCCAGTTGCAAGTTTGGAGAGGACTATGGTCACGCTGTCAACATGCAAGACACAAAGACGGGAACATCCTGTGTTTCATGCCGGTGTGACAGGAATGGAAGTCCGTAGGAACGTTAGTCCCTCTGGACTATTATTCTGCGGAATTATAGTCCTAGGTCTAACATTTCTAGGAATAGTAGTCCGGCGGACTACTATTCCTAGAAATGTTAGACCTAGGACTATAATTCCGCGGAATAATAGTCCATAGGGACTAATTTTCCTACGGACTTCCATTCCTGTCACACCGGCATTAAATAAGGTCAGCAAGTGCGATGTGATGAGAATTTGAACCGAGACGGTCTTGCGCATTGGAGAACCGAGACTCACTGAATTAGAGTGTTTGATGTTTTGATTGGGGACAAGTTATCTGACAAATGAAAGACGAGAGTACATTTTGCATTTTATTACAGGATAAAGAATATCCGACTCAGATCTCGTGAAATAGAAAAACAATTTTTTTTTAAATTTAAAAACATAAAAAAAACATTTTTTTTTAATTTAAAAACATAAGAAAGAACACTGATATATTATAAACATTTATTTATAAAAGAAAAAATTAAATTAATACATTTGTTTATTTTTTTTGTTTTTTTCTCTTTTACAATTTATTTATTTTTTGTATTTTTTCACAATTTTGTTTTACAAAGACGAAGTCATATCTTTTATTAGCAGACAAGCTGTCACTCTTCACTCTTTATTTTTATGTAAGTGTTCATGCCAATTTTCATTAGTTTTTTCACATTTTCCAGAGCTTCTGTTCCGAGTCGATCTACAAGACCTTTCTTGATTTCGGAAATATCTTCTTCTTGCCACAGATCAGAATAAAGTCTACATCCTCAAAATCTTCTCTCTCTTCTTCTTTCAGGATTTCCAGACACGAATTTTCCAACTCTAAAATGACTCTACTTGATCTTCAGTCAGTTTTAATCCCACGTTATAATTTTCATATTTACACTCATACTTTATCACCTCCGTTCGATTGTATGAGGTTTCAAAACAAAAGATTTACTTAAAAATTTCTTATAAGGAATGATTCTTTTCAATTCGATTTTTTTTATTGCCATTTTTTTGTGATTATTATTTTTGTTTTATTTTCGTTTTTTTTATTTCCTGTCATATATATGAATTTTTTATAAAAACTTTTGAAGTTTTTTGTTTTTTAAATTAAATTAGATCTTCCTTGCAAAAAGAAAATGTTAGAATTAAGCAAATTGTTTTCCCTTCAATGTTTTTTTAGTTTCCTGTAATATAAAATTCAGTTTTGTTTTCCATATATGAGAAATGATAGAAGAAAAAAAATAAACATTTACAAATCAAATCGAAATTGTGAAAGTTCGAAAAAAAAAATTGAAAATTTACATAAAATTTAAAAAGTTTTGTAGATAAAAAATTGAAAATTACAAAAATTTCAAATTTATAGGAAAAAAGTTGTTTATATACATAATTTTTTTTTTTTTAAAGTTTGTAAATATATTTTGAAGTTTATGGAAAAAAATGTCATTTTTATTAGAAGTGTGCAATTTAGCTCAATTGAAAAATTATGTGAAGAATTTCGGCACCATGAAATCATCGATTTATAGTACTTAACCACAAATGAAAGTTCTGACTTGTGAGAAAACGGTGTCAGAATTGAGATCTAAAGCACGTCAGATGGGTTTGAAAGGTGTACAGTCACAAAATAAAAATGAGTTGATAAAATCGATGCTTGGAGGAGGAGGTGATGAGATGAGGAAAACAACAATGGGTGGAAAAAGGAAACGAAAACAAAACATACCTATTCAATCAGTCAGTGGAAATAAAAAAAGCGAAAAAAAAGAAGATGATCAAATAATGACTACCGTAAAAGCAGTGATGACTGACCTTGAAAATAAATTGATGGTGACATTGTAGAAATACTACCTAAAGTCATGCATGAACAATTGTTGCCCACTCCCGTAGAACGAGAGCAGGCCACATCAAGGGATTTTTCAAAATGTTTCTTGTCCAAGGTGTAAAAAAAGTTTCACCCCTAAATATCTTGAATGACATAAAACCCAGCATGTTGTATTAAAACGAAAATGGTATTGAAGTGCTGGATGGAGAAGATCGATCTGTGCATGGCTGAAGACATGGAAAAACGGTTTATTTTCAATCTTGCACAAAAACCATGACCGAAGGCTTTTTGTTTGTCTGATATCTTTGACAACATGAAAGAAAAAATAATACAATCTATGGTGAAGTATAAAAATGAAGGTAGTAATTGGAGATTCAGCAAAGTAATGAATCTAGAAATTCATATCGACAAGTACAATCCATTGCAAACATCTTCATATACAAAATTATCTAATTTCATAGAAACTAAAAAGCTGTGATCAACGTGGAAAATAAAGAAGACAGTCAGAGTTTCAAATGGGCTGTCATGTCTGCCTTATATCCTGTAGAAAATCAGCCGAAGAGAGTATCAAAGTATGCAGAGAATTCTACGAATTTAGATTTGTCAGTTACGACTCGGCTACATGGCATCAATTGTTTTGAAAATCAAAATCCTACAATCGCCATCAACGTTTTGGGATATGACGATTAAAAAAAACATATTTCCTCTGAGGATAAGTTCACAAAAAAATGGTGAGAAAAACATTAGTTTATTACTAATTTCAGAAAACGACAATCAACATTACTATTGGATCAAGAATATGAATCATTATTAAGGAAACAGACCACCAAACACCATGGTGAGAGACTTTTCTGTTTAAATTCCTTCCAACACAAAGAATCGATGGAACGTCATGGGGAGTATTGCAACTCAAATCAATGTGTTGCTGTTGACATCTCCAAACCTCACACTAACATTAAATTCATAAATCACAGCAGAAGACTGAGAGTACCTTTTATGGTGTATGCCGATTTCGAATGTCTCACGATGGAAATGGGTTCGTGTCAGCCTGACAATCAGCAGAGTGACACAAAAAATACCAGAAGCACATGCCGTCTGGTTATTGTTTTGCATAAAATATTTTTTTCGATGACTGATATTCTTTGGGTCTGTACACCTACATGAAACAGTCAGACGATGACGACGTGGCTCAAAAATTCGTGGAAAGAGTTGGAATCTCAAATCAAAAAAAATATACAAGCAATTTAAAACTGCTGAAAAGATGATTATCACAGATGAGCAAATGAAAGACAATAAGAGAGCCACTGAATGTCACATCTGTGGAAAACTGTTCACCAAAACTTCAGCATCTGAACACAAGAAAGTAAGAGATCATGATTACTACGTGGGTAAATTTCGAGGTGTCGCACACAATAATTGCAATTTAATATATCAAGATGCTAAGTTCTTACCCATGATACATCACAATCTGTTCTGTTCGTGAAGAATCTTGGTAGTATAAGTGAAGGATATATAAACTACATCGCGAAGAGCAAGGAACAACACATTTCTTTCGTGAAATGGATAGTCATAGACAAAAAGAAAAAAAATAGATGGAGAAATGTCAGCAGTCGATATCAAGAGAGAAATACGTTTCATAGGTAGTTTTAAATTCATGTCAACCAGTCCAGGGGGGGGGGGGGGTCTTCCAAAAAATTCCGGACACAAGACCTAAAATATTTTTTTCCACCTTTTGACCACCACCCACCTACCCACGTGCAAAAAAAATATTTTTTTCCTCTGACCACTTGGACACCCACCCCACGACCTATATTTTTCCAGTGTATCACCACAGTGGGTAATGAAAAATTATTGCACTGAGCTTCCAGTTGTCAATCCTTTCCTTAATTTGAATCCTAATCTGATAACTGTTTTTTTCACATCTTTATGTTCTGGTGGTTCTAATACCTGATGACAGAACTTTCAGTTGAGCATTTGTAATTCATGCATTTCAATAATATGCCTATATACACTATGGCGTAGTGTATACTGGCATATTATTGAAGTGCATGAATTACAAATGCTGAACTGAAAGTTCTGGTCTCAATGCTCTCATAATAATTATCATTCATGTGTTAAGTTCAGAGACTGAAGAAACAGTTTAAATTTAGTGAAGAAGTTTTAATTTTAATGACCTGACTACAGGCTAAGTGTCTTGGCTTGAGGTTTCAGCCAATTGTCATTACTCAAAAGATAATAGATAGCGTAGGAAAGCTGAAAATCTGTCACCTAACGCTATTGTAAATCTCACTGTCCGTCCTGGTCCATCTCCGAAAAAATGTCAGCATTGATTTCTGCATATAACAGCATATAATGTAAGAATTAGACTATTTTTGTGAACATCAAATAGAGGATTAAAATAATCTTCTTTTGCTGCATAGTATTATGCTCAGCTACTCATCTATATACTCTGGCTCAGTCAGGGTCAGTTTTCAATTCAAATATTAACTGTAACTTTTTTTTCATGTTTTCGCGAGATAGCCAGACAAACCCTCTGTGAAAACCCTGGTACTATCACTATGAGCTTGAATTAAGTAAGTGGGGTTTTATATTAAAGATACACAGTGAGAATTTTCATTAGTTTCAGGTTACAAGAGCTCTACTCAGAGAAACTGGGCATTTAGATTCTTTTCCGTAAATTTTTTACATTATTTTAGATGTTCTGCTAAACACATTGCTACTCATTGTAAAATCCAAATTGTGCCGTAATGATTCAGCTATGAAAATTATGTTAACCATTCCCAAATTAAAATTCATAAATTTCCACTGATTGTTTTTAGTCAAACTGGAGTACACAATTCTTTAATGCATCTAATTTAATTTACAAAAAAGAGAACAAATCCCCTAATCAGCCTAGAGGGGCCTTATTCACTAACCCTACCTGACAAACAGGTGCCTATTAGACTACTAAACAACAATATAGCCTTGTTATGTGAAAATAATTTGAAAAAAAAACACCAGGAAAAAAATTGCAACTCCAGGAAAAAAGGTGTTTTGGCCCCCATCCGACCACCCACCCACCCCGGCCTTGTGTCCGGAATTTTTTGGAAGACCCCAGCCCCCCACCCCCACCTGACCAGTCTGGAAAAATTAGTCGGTAATTTAGGAAAGGAGAAATTCTAGATCACGACTGAACACTTTAAAAATAAGCACCAATTGGAGACGTGTTTGACCTGTATTGTGATCCGTAGCGCTATTTTTTCATATTCTGGCACGATATGCGTTGATATCAACATCCATGGCGTCAGTTAATATAAATCATACATGCGGATTTTGCCTGGAATGGAAAACACAGCGCTCCGAAACAAAAGTAAGGCTCCATCCAGTTTCACTGTTAAGATTTAATAAAAAGCTGGAACATCAGATTCAGTCAACTTCCTGTGTGGCTTTAGGTGAGATAGGTATGGACCTAACTAGCATCTGTAAGTGTAAACCACAGTGCAAGAATAGAAATTAGTGCTAAGCAGGAAAGACAAAAGCCCAGAAATGTTTTCTGAAATTGGTGCTACCAATGGCAGACAGGTTTCAAAAGGTTCTAGTTCTGCACTGTTGAGACAACAATACAGATGAGGCCGCAGAAATTGTTTTACAACATTTAATTGAGCTTAACCTGACTCGTTTGCCAATTCATCGCCTTTCTTTTATTGGTGCCTTTGAGGAAATTCAGAACTGGCAAGCTGCTTTACCAAATGTTTACTTTGTATTCACCTCCAAATCTATCGGTGATGCTCAAACTCGACTATCATTCAGTAAAATGAATCCAAAATATATTTTACTTGCATCAGATTCTCCATACCTGTCTACTATACCACATGCAAAATCAAACTCTCCATGAGAAATTTTAAGATCTATCACAGAAACTGCAGCTGTCAAAGACGTATTGATTGCCTACTTGCTAGAAATACTAGCAAGTTATACAGACTGTAAAAATGTAAAATGCTTATCATTGTACAAATTTCAAATACTGGAGACAGATCAGATGTGGAATCTGTTGTGTTGGAAGGTTTATATCATTGCTTCATTACAGAGCACTGTATAAAATCACATTTGATTTATATCTGCGCATTACAATTTTATTTCTTGTCAGTTTCTTTAGAAGAATGTAACTATCTGTACCTTACAGAAATTTACTCAAAATACTGGCTTTTATTATTTAAAAAATGGAGATCTATTAAGGATGTCTTTACTGCTTGCTTATGAATGAACACCTCATCAAGGTCAAAAGGTTTTTCAATTGCTTCCTTGCAAAATTTTTGAGACAAAAAAGAAACCCATACAGTATAATGAAACAGCCTTGCTCTTTTCTGTAATAACCATTACAGCATTCATTATTTGAATTTTACCTTTAGAGCATGATACATCCTAAATAAGCAGGGGTGGAGTGTGGTACCAATAGAAGCATCCAACTGGCGAGAGTCATCATTTGTACACAGTAGGAATTGAATTATCTCCCTTAAACGGTTGTTATACAATGAGGGGACGAGATTGATTCATTCAACGACTGGATTTGCATATGAAGCTACTTCTTCTCTCGGGATCATCGTCACCGACTCCTGTGATCGTCGTTGAGTACTGGAAAGGCATATTTTATATATTTAATGTTATATTCATGGGGATTAGAAAGATAGCATTAAACTCTGACGACGCCAAACATCTATAAAAAGACAAATATAAATTAGTTTGGCGAAGCCTGAATGTTATTGAACTATCCTGTAGGAGGTCTTTTGTCCATTTCTTCTCGAAAATTTAACACTCGTAATTTTCTGACGGTGTTTGACTCATATTGGGAGGAAGGGTGTTTACGGGGAAAACAGGGGTGCTAGTCCTTGTGTTGTCTAAATTTCTGACCATCAGGTCAAGATCGAAGCCGAGATCTTTCAGCTTATTTTCATATTCAAATTTCAATTACAAGATTGTGGTCGTGTGATGTTCTCTACTCCATATAACTTGAAGTTATTTCAGGTTAGTAGGGGTTAATGTTAATACTACGGGTACATTAGAAATCAGCAGCCCTTCCCTATCGGGGGACACGGGACAGTTAACACAACTCACCTACACTTGCGCATGGCGTTTCTTCAATTTTATGGCGGGAAGTTCCTTTGTGCCAGGAGTCTTTTGGTATTTGCATTGGGAAGTTGGTATATTTGGTTGGAGATTTACCTACCAGTATCTATCTAGTTTTGTCGGCAAACCGAAGTCGTAATGAACTGGGTTCAGTCGTAGACATCAAATATCTGTTGTACATATGGGGGGGGGGGGGGGGGTGGAATAAAGAGCGGATGGTGTAAATAAATTTCATAAACTGTTTTTCTTAAAATATGTCTACATCTTATCGAAGATGGCTCGAGGGAGACCCACGCCACCTGCGATAATAATTCCATTTGAAAATCACACTTCATTCCATTTCCTGCTCCCTGATTTTATCTTTGGTGGTTTCTGCATTCTGACTTCTGAAACAAATATTTTGAATACATTCAGTAATTGGTTCAGGGGCTAATAATGTGTGGAACTTCGTACATTTGTTCAACTTGCTAATGTCAGTTTCGAGCTTTCTAGAATAATTATCCCTCGCCGGGGGGGGGGGGGGGGGGGGAGGGGTCAAGACTGTAAATCTGAATGACGCTGGGGTGGGAGGGGATATCCTCTGCCATAGCTGGGTATTCAGGGTGGGGGCTCTCCCGAGAAAGTTTTGGAATTTTGGTATCCAAAGAACGAACTTTAAGCCTATCTTTAGCGGGAAGTCGTCACTAACTCGTAATCCAGAAAAGCCTGTCTCCTGCCCGTGTCACACTGGACCAGACAGATTAACACTGGGTGGTTATAACTTATAAAAGCGACTAAATGTGTGAGTAATGTGCTACACAGTCCATAAGGCAATCGCACATAAGCTCGGTTCCCAGATGCATGGTACCGCAGTTTTTCTTCTGAACGCGAGTTTTCGGAAATCTCGGGTCATTTCCGCAGGATTACTCTCTAATATGATAAAGCGCGTAGGTCGGTCCAGTGAATTGGTTAATCTATTAGGTGCCAATTATTTTCCATTGAAACAAATGGTGTCAGTCCAGACCGTAACATTTTAGGGCTGACTTCTTCAATTAAAGACGAATTGGATGTCGATTTCTGAGGTAGCTTGACAAAATCTGAGTGCCGTTAGATCCTGCGGCCTCACGTTTTATTACATCATCAAGTGATTTCATCTTATGTCCAAAATTTCTTTCTAATACGCTGTGACATAAAAACTTTTGATTCCTGGTTTGGGATCGACACAACATTGTATTTTTCAGACTCACCAGTCTAGAGTCATAGTCCTTAAACATTGCGACATAAACAGATTTTGCAGATGACGGGCTTTTCCATAAGGTATCATTCGGCAGGGCACATTCAGGTAAAGTGACTGTTGCATAGTGGTGGAAGCTAGTTTCTGTTAGTTTTCATCTTAAACATTTTGAACTCCAATAACTGAACAAGTTTTCTATATTCGATGTTCGTAGAAACAAGCTGATGGAACAAAGTGGAAAAAGAATCCTCATTTTAAATTCCGCTCAGGAGTAACGTCCCTTGATGTGCATTCTTTCTCAAACCAATATCATTGTGAAATTTGCTTGTGATATATATGCGATATTTTTGGTGGATATGATTGAGGAAAGTATTGAGATGGTCCCCAGTGTTTTCATTACCTCTCTTGTCAGGCAGACTTTTCGTGATAGTCATGGAAAGCATGTGCCCCTCGATTTTCATGATGTTTTCGTGTACTGTCTACATGTACATGACATGTGTAGGATATTCAATCTTCATTTCAACACAAAACATTTAATGACTGAATATGGCAAATGCGAATGTGAGAAGACATTTGTCTGAAGCAGAAATGTGGCGGGCTGTGGGGATGGCGGAGCAAGGGGCTACCCATCGTCAGGTTGGTGAAACCCTTGGTGTTCACCATACGGTGATCACCAGAACCTGGGCAAGATTTCAGCAGTTTGGCACACCAGTAAGACGGCATGGTGGTGGCAGAGACAGGGCAACATCTGCAGCTGAAGACCGGGTTTTGATCATTCAGCCCGTAGGAACCGCTTTGCCACAGCAAACCAGCTTCGCAGTGACCTTCAGAATGCATCCTGGGTAAATGTTTCGACGCAGACTATCCGGGCAAGGTTGCATGAATGTGGTCTCCGATCGAGAAGACCATGTATTCGCATTCCGCTGTCCCAGAACCACCGCCAGGCACGATATGAATGGGCCATGGACCACGTTGGATGGACCAGAGAAGATTGGCGACCTGTCGTTTTTACAGACGAGTCAAGGTACTGACTAGAGCGATTCCATGCAGCTAACATTGCTGATCATGACCGCTATGGTGGAGGGTCAATCATGGTCTGGGGCGGCGTCAGCAGGGATGCACGTACAGAGCTCTGTGTCCTTGAACGTGGTACATTGACTGCACAGCGGTATATTGATGAGATCCTGGATGTCCACGTCAGATTGTATGCAGGTGCAGAGGGTGATGGATTCATTCTGATGGACGATAATGCCCGTCCTCGTGTTGCCCATGCTGTCGGGGAGTAACGACAGAGGGAGAGGATTGAGCGTATGGACTGGCCAGCAAGATCCCCTGACCTCAATCCAATCGAACATGTCTGGAATGAGTTGCAGCTTGCAGTTTCAGCCCGTCCAGTCCATCTAAGAAGTGTCCAGGAGCTTGGTGCCATACTGGTCCAAGAATGGAACAACACCCCACAAAGGACCATCAGGAACCTGATTGGGAGCACGAGAAGGCGTTGTCAAGCTGTAATTAACAGTAATGGGTCTCATACTCGATATTGAACCCATACCAGTTCGCTCCGTCAACTTTTTGGCAAATCGAAAAAATTCCTCTTTACCAATAATATCCATTTTCCATGTTTATCGTACTCAAAACAGGGAGGGGGGCACCAAAAATTTGCAAGACGTGACGTGGGGGTGGGTGGGTCTCTTGAGTGCGCCAAAAATGTGCATTTCCAACTTTTGCAATTTTGTGAATTTTTAAAAAATATATCAATATATCAGCTAATATATACCATCATTTGTGTTTCAAACCTTACAGATGATGCTGTACATCACACTCTTAACATAAATACAACATCGGGAGGCTTTATATGTGAGAATATTGGGCTTAATCTGGGAAAATGTCACACGTTAGTAGGGGTGGGTGTCTTGTTCGAAATGTAGAAAATGTGCAGATAATATTTTGGGAACAATTCAAATGAAAATTTGTTCCCGTATATGTACACCTGCTCTGGCCAAGGCTGATAATGAACACTCATCTGTAGATTGGGGCCCACAGCAGCCCACAGAGGTTTAAATTGGTGGTACCAGTTTAAGAACATTATGAGAACCCCCTAATCAGTTGTGCCTATTAAGTATATAAGTTTATTTTGGATTTTAATGGGACAGTGGGGGTGGTTGTCTGAGAACTGTAGTAGAAAATTTGCACGTAGGGATGGGTGGGTGTAAAAAGGAGCCGAATAAAAAATAGGACGTCACGTCTTGCAAATTTTTAGTAACCCCCCCCCCCCCCCCCCCCCTGCTCAAAAGCTAAAAAATAATGTCAAACACAAATAAAATCATAATTTCTGTACTTAAAGATATAATTAAATAAAAATTATATACACTTTTCATTACAATATTTCAACTAAAACGTAAAACAGGTAGTTGGATACACTTGGTGCTTAGCAAACTTTGAGTAGTATATTAATAATACGCCCTGCCATTTTCTGCAAATGACGTGTCTACTTGTAAATGGGTTCCATCGACAAAATGCAGTAGCCGAAAAGCTAATGGGTATAGTGGGCATGCTTCTGGGGAAAATTCAATTTTGGAAGCATTTGTTCTGCGATTTTGTTGATGTTGTCATGTAATGATTGAAAAAGTGTCCGAAATAATCGATAAAGAGTGCGTTAAAGTTTACATATTCGAAAAGTACCCAGAACTGTAAAAATGATGAATTTCATGCCAATCAAAGCTGCTTCAGTCAAAATGAATGATATTGCCGGTGGTTTTCTTCTCATTTCCAGAAGGGTCGCGAAAAGGGCCCATTGGGGTTGAGAGTAAACCTGATTTGTCTCCACTGTGATTGCTGAGTTTCAACTGATAAAATATGCCTTGATGATGTAACTGGAATATTAATCAGCTGGGATTATAGTTAGACAAGAGATGCGCATCGGAGATGCAGGCATCGAGTTGCTACGGCAATCGGAGAGTGCTGCATGTGCCAGTTGTCAAATCGGAAAATCTTTGTTCAAGTGATAATGCTAATAAGTTCTGAATTCGTAAAAATTAATCAAGGCCGATAACTCTGTAACGAAAAATCGTGCTGGGTGTTTTTAACCCGCTTGAAATATTATTACAAAAGACCTGTATGGCAAATATTAGTTAAATCGGAGAACGTTTGTTCAAGTTATTGCGCTGACGAGCTCAAAATTCGTAAAAATCTACTAATTAATGCCCATAACTCTGTAACGAAAAATCGGACCGGGCCAGTTTTTTAACTTGCTTGAGATGTTCTTGTGAAAGACCGGTGTAACAGGAATGGAAGTCCGTAGGAAAATAAGTCCCTCTGGACTATTATTCCGCAGAATTATAGTCCTAGGTCTAACATTTCTAGGAATAGTAGTCCGCCGGACTACTATTCCTAGAAATGTTAGACCTAGGACTATAATTCCGCGGAATAATAGTCCAGAGGGACTAACGTTCCTACGGACTTCCATTCCTTTTACACCGGTATGGCAAATATTAGTCCAATCGGAGAACGTTTGTTGAAGTTACTGCGCCAATGAGCTCAAAATTCGTAAAAATCGACTAATTAAGGCCCATAACTTGACGACGAAAAATCAGGGCAGGCCAATTTTCGAACTTGCTTGAGATATTCTTGCAAAAGACCTGTATGCTGTATGACAAATATTTGTCCAAACTGAGAACGTTTGTTCAAGTTATTGCGCTAATGAGCTCAAAATTCGTAAAAATCGATTAAGGCCCACAACTCTGTAACGAAAAATCGGGCCGGGCCAGTTTGCGAACTTGCTTGAAATATTCTTGCAAAAGACCTGTATGAGAATTATTGGTCAAATCGAAGAACGCTTGTTCAAGTTACTGCGCTAGCGAGTTCAAAATTCGTAAAAATTGACTAATTAAGGCCCATAACTCTGAAACGAAAAATCGGGCCGGGACAGTTTGCGAACTTGCTTAAAATATTCTTGCAAAAGACCTGTATGAGAATTATTAGTCAAATCGAAGAACGTTTGTTCAAGTTACTGCGCTAGCGAGCTCAAAATTCGTAAAAATTGACTAATTAAGGCCCATAACTCTGAAACGAAAAATCGGGCCGGGACAGTTTGCGAACTTGCTTGAGATATTCTTGCAAAAACCTGAATGGCAAATATTAGTCAAATCGGAGAACGTTTGTTCAAGTTATTGCGCTAGCATTGAGAGGACGAATGCCCACCCGCCCGGACGCATACCGACCATCGCCAAACCATAGTTCTCGGTTGTTAACACAACTCCACCAAAAAGATATACACAGAAATATCGATTAGCTGTCCTCCAACTTCGAAATTCTACCCCATGCAGTAGGATGTGCATAAAAAAAAACCCTGAGTAATTTGGGGCTTAACAGGCCAAGCCAACTTTATTCACATTGACTGTTTATTTATTGTTGGTGTTTCAAGTCATATATTTTGCACAGCGGCTAATCGTGACCACAAATAAATATATCTAGCCATATTGAGCAGAAATTTGGTACATGGGGATAACTTTTTAACAGGAGTAAAAAATTAGCTTCGGCATCCGGATATTCTCAAGTCGGATACGTCTATAGCACTTACCGGCGCTGACCGGTTCATGCACCATGGCCAGCTCTATAACGAATAAAATACGTGTTGTGATACATGGTCGGGCATTGTTCGGCTAATTCGTGCTTCGACAGATTGAGACAGAAATTGGCACCCAGGGGTAATTTGACCAGGAAGAGGGCATGGGTCGGGCCTCGTTTGCGTCCTAAGCTGCTTTCCCTCGTTGACCCTTCAACCTGTGTAACGTTGAGCATGGATCGGCTCGCCCCGTGCCTCGAAGACCGTGTTTAGTACAAAACTGGACACCTAGGTGTAATTTTACCAAGAAAGGTGCATGGGGTGGCCCGCCTTGGTGTCAAACATTGACTTTTGAGGGTCCTCCCAAAGAACGAACAGAAACGAATAGAAACGAACACAAGTAAAACACAAAAGAGGGGGGAGGAGGATATAAGTTAATAAAGGTTTAAAAGGGGAAGAGGGTATGTGTAATGGTATATTTTACTCGTATAAAATTTTATCCGATTCTGAAGAGTATTTTGATGATTGAGAGGATTTAAAATGCGTTGCGTGGCGCAGAACTTGTATTCGTTAAATCGTCGCTGTTGACCAACCCTTCGAAATATCGAACACAAGATGCGACAGTGGGTAATTAATTAGCTGTCAAATTGAGTTGGATTATTGCTTACATGAATGGCACCATGGTCCCCTTTTAAATCTCCATTAACTTATATTTTCCCCCTTTTTACTTGTGTTCGTTTATGTTTGTTCTTCAGTGGGGCCGACTTTTTATGTCAGCTCCTCAACCTGTGCAACATCAGATATATAGTTCGACTATATCATGCCTAGACTGGTCGAGACAAAATTTGGCACCTGGGGTAATTTGAGAGGGGGCATGGGATGGATTTTGACTTCCGACATCACGTTTTGAGACCTATCAAACAGAGCGACACCGGGTATAGCTCACCCGTCAAGCTTCAACCAGGCCTGCAACCAGGGTCGGGCATCAGGAGGGGGGGGGGGGCATGTAAGGGGGGGGGCGGGGCACCTCCCCAACCTGGACATAATCCCATCATTTTTCCATCCAGAATCATTTTACCCCCCCCCCCCCCCAAGTGACTAAAGTTCACTAATTTGGATACATCTTGCCCAGCACATGTGCACCGGGCCGGCATGGAAAAATTTTAAAATTTGGCTTTAAAAAGAGCAATTTCCTGTCTTTTGAAGGATCAATTCCTACTTCAACATACTTCAGAAAGTTTTATTTTTTCTGCTCAAATAACAAGATTCATTATTTGAATTTTTTTTATTTCTGTCCACTAACTTTGGAATTGACCATCCTGAATCATTTCATGCCCCCCCCCCCCCCCCCCCTCAGAGTGACTAAATTCCACTAATTTGGACACACCGTGCCAAGCACATGTGCGCCGGGTCGACCATAGTTCGACCCGGCATGGGAAATTTTTTTAATTTGGCATTAAAAGGAGCAATGTCTTCTGAAGGATCAATTCCTACTTCAACATACCCCAACATTTTGCATTAAAAGGAGCAATTTCCTGCCTTCCGAAGGATCAATTCTTACTTCAACATACCCCAAAAAGTTTTATTTTTTTCTGCACAAATAACAAGATTCATTATTTGATTTTTTATTTCTGTCCACTAACTTTTGAACGACCATCCAGAATCATTTTATCCCCCCCCCCCCCCCCACCTCCTCAAAGTGACTAAATTCCACTAATTTGGATACTCATTGCCAAGCACATGTGCCCCGGGTCGACCATGGTTCCACCCGGCGTGTAAAAATTGTGAAATTTGTCCCCCCCCCCCCCCCCACAATAGTGACTAAATTCCACGAATTTGGATACACCGTGCCAAGCACATGTGTGCCGGGTCGACCCTGTTTCAACCCGGCATGGAAATTTTTTGGCATTAAAAGGAGCAATTTCCTGTCTTCTGAAGGATCAAATCCTGCCTCAACATACCCCAAAAAGTTTGATTTTTTCTGCTCAAATAACAACATTCATTATTTGCATTTTTTTATTTCTGTCCACTAACTTTTGAAGGACCATTCAGAATCATTTTATCCCCCCACCACCCCCTCCACCTCCTCAAAGTGACTAAATTCCACTAATTTGGATACTCATTGCCAAGCACATGTGCCCCGGGTCGACCATGGTTCCACCCAGCGTGTAAAAATTTTGAAATTTGGCATTAAAAGGAGCAATTTCCTGTCTTTGTCCCATGGAAAGCCTCTGTCTGCGCGAGCATTTCTCCTACTTTCAATTACCAGTAACCACTCCTCACTTGAAATTTAAGGGCCTATATAAGTAATGAAATGTTGTTTATTTTGAAAATTCACACCTCTGATATTCCTTCAATTCAAATTAAATATACACAAAATATACATCAAAATCAAAATTGAGATGTATAGAACACGAAACACATGTGTAATCAACTCATAGAGTCGACTGTAGGCACCACGAGTTCCTGGAAGTCTGCTACCGTATTCGCACCAGATCTGATAATTTAATAATATTTCACGAAAACAACTCGTGGCCAAATGTGCTTTACATATCCAAGAACAAAGCTATAGGGGATCAAAATTCTTCAAAACACGGCGACAGAGCTGCATGGGGGTAAATTCCAAAGCCTTTGCTTTTGTTTACGTATGAATATACTTTCGATCTCAGGTCTACGTCATCGGACGGAAAAAAGCATGTAAAAACAACGCCGTGTAAAATCAAATAATGAAAAAGATCGCCTTCATACAGTATACTGTTATTAGATAGAGATTGCACAGTTGCCATATTCAACGCAAGGTATCATGATACTTGTTGAGATTTCTGAGAATTACGATTTTGTTTTTCGATGGAAATTCGTGGTATCGAGTGATTTGCGCATGTCTGTCGAGCATGGAAACCATCTTCAATAAAAAATGCAGACAGTGTTGTCCTTTTCCCAAATGCAGTCCAATCGCTGTATGAATGCCTAGCTTTGTTCTTGGATATATGAAGCACATTTGGCCACAAGTTGTTCTGATGAAATGTTATTTTATTATCAGTTCTGGTACGAATACGGTAGCAGACTTCCAGGAACCAGTGGTGCCTACAGTCGACTCAATGAGTTGATTACATATGTGTTTCGTGTTCTATACATCTCAACCTTCATTTTGATGTATAATTTGTGTATATTTAATTTGAATTTAAGGAATATGAGAGGTGAGAATTTTCAAAATAAACAAAATTTCATTACTTATACAGGCCCTTAACCTGCTATTGAAGACAGATAATCTCTTCTGTTAATTAGTTAATGTTTCGTATTGTCATAGTTGTGTATAATCTGTGTATTGAATAAACACCTCAAATATAACAATAGAAACTCAGCCTTGGGATTATATTCAATGTAATTACAGGTGTGAATTGACAACTCTGAGTTAATTCACTGGTTGATAAAATGGATCAAAATGGTGAAAATTGAAAAACAGTGTCTGAAAATTTTCTAGGGGGGGGGGGGGGCGAAAATGTTCCCGTGTGGGGAGGGGGGCTTGCCCCTCGTGGTTGCAGGCCTGGCTTCAACCGATCAAGACAAAATTTGGCACCTCTAGAGGGATATTTATCCAGAAAAGGGAACTGGGGTGGGTCCCGAGCGCATTTTGACGTTCACCCTCGGGTAGTTCCTTCGTCATGCCTCTACTGTAGGTGTTCAGCACAAGTCGAGAACTCGGAAATAATGATATTTGATCACTTATTTTTCATAAATCCTCTTCAAACCCTTAAGAGATATATAAGAACTCTATCAAGGGGTCAAAGAGAAAAAATAAGTTATCAAATATCATTTTCCCGAGTTCTCCGTCTGTGCTGACTGCCTGCGGCCTCTACCAATCAAGCTAAAATTTGCACCCATGAGCAATTTGTCCAGCAAAGGGACGTGTGATAGACCTCACGTCATGACCAGTGTTAAATTCTGACATCAACCCTTCAACCAGTGCAGTGCCTAGCATACTTTGGCTAATGCTGTGCCACGACCTGGGCCAAATCTCTGGGAAGTTCTTCAAGAGAGCTTCACAAGACTCCGGTACGGATTTTTATCTAAACAAGCCATGTAATTCCCTATATCTTTTAACCCTTTACCCAACGTAACGACCAAAACCGGCCAGCGCTATTCTCAAAAATCACCAATTAATTTTCATTATTTTTTTCATTTTTTTTTTTGTCTCAAAAACGTAGGTTATGACCCCTCGTTAGAACGAGCTCGTTCCAACGAGGGGTCATAACCTATGTTTTTGAGACAAAAAATGAAAAAAATTAGTTATTCAAGAATTATTTTTGCAAGTGTCGTCTGCTTTTCAGGTTAGGTAAAGGGTTAACTGGCAAAATGCTGAATTATTTTAACCTTCAGAATTGACTCACAAGTCTTTGTGTTGTTACAATTTATTTATGGGAGAGTGTCTGTAGGAATACACTTTGGAATAAAGTCCAAATATGGGCTACTAGTTAAAGAAACAATAAGCCGGTAATTTGAAAAAATATCGATTCTCGGATTTTGCTTGTATGTAAAAAAAAACATGTAAAATAACCACTGTGTGCGAAGTCTAAGACATCAGAAGCAACACGAAATAACATAAATTGGGAATGAATTAAAAAACAAACTTTAATGCAGTCAAATTTTCATAAGATAAGACATTATGAAGATGTAAACAGGGTTGCTCAAAAGTGATTAGAAGTAAACACAACAGTGTGACATATTTTTTGAATACACGCATAACTCATTTTTTTACGTTCACTGTTGTCCAAATAAATGACCACGATGACCAACACTTGTGCATTATTTTGGTGATAAGTGGGCATTACCAGATCAAAAACTTTATATTAATTTAAATATAGCACAGTTATGCTTCCAATAAAACTCAAAGCACATGTATATCCACTGACAACCAGGTCAAATTGCATGCGTCCATATGCTATAAATAGAACACAAATACAAAAGCTTCACCTTCGTCTTTCTGAGAAAGCAAATGGCACCAAATATGGAAAGTGAAATTGTTTGTAGTAGGCGCTTCTGTGGTCTGTTCTTCAGGTGTGTAAAATCTGCTACTTATGAGGTGAGTAGTGATTCCCATTGACACTCATGGAAGGCACTTGAGCATATGCGCAAGTGCCATCCATGGGTGTCAATGGGGATTTTAGTGTTAAAAATTGTTTATGCTCAATCACCCCCGCCTCTTAACACTGAATTCCCCATTGACACCCATCTTCCATGGGAGTCAATGAGGAATTCAGTGTTTGTGCTGTCCCAGAATTTCCCATGAGTGATCAACTTACCAGGTCAAGATGATGAAATGCTGCCTGCTATTTATGAAAAATCCAATAGATTCTCACCAACAAATTAATTTATTTAAAAGATACGAATGCTTTCATCAAATGAAAGTGCCAATGACACTGCCACTCAACTTGTCCAAGAAGGGTCTGAACTAAATAGAAAGATGCAGTAATGCCATTATCATTCACTCAAGTTTCTACAGAAATGACATCACACCAAAACTACATATAAACTCTGACAAAAACATCAGGTGAGGGATGGGACCTGTTGGGTGTACTAATGGAATTGTTGACAATTTGTATACCAAATTCAAGATGGCCGGTGGAGGCCATCTGTTTCAATGGAATGCAGAAAAATTTGATAGCTCCCATCTAGACACTGCCCCAAAGCTACATATGAATTTGGGACTGATCGGGTGAGAGCTGCGTCCTGTAGGGTGTGCTAAAGGAATTGTTGGACAATTTATATCCAAATCCAAGATGGCTACTGGCAGCCATGTTTTTCAATGAAATTCAACAAAAATAGACAGCTCCCATCTAGACATTGCCCCAAAGCCACATATGAAATTTGGGACTGATTGGGTGAGAGCCACGTCCTGTAGGGTGTGCTAAAGGAATTGTTGGTCAATTGATATCTGAATCAATGATGGCTGCTGGAAGCCATGTTTTTCAACAAAATTCAGAAAAGTTCAATAGCTCCCAAAGCTACATATGAAATTTGAAAAAGATTGGGTGAGAGGTGTGGCCTGTAGTGTGTGCTTATGGAATTGAAATTTATATTCCAACTCCAAGATGGCCACTGCCGGCCATGTTTTCCAACAAATTCAGAAATTTTTATTTTATAGCTCCCATCTAGATATCACACCAAAACTACATATGAAATTTGAAAAAGATTGGATGAGAGATGTGGCCTGCAGGGTGAGCTAATGGAATTGTTGACAATTCATATGCCAATCCAAGATGGTTGCAGACGGCCATATTTTTTAACAAAATACAGATAAATTAGATAGAACCCATCTAGACATAACACCAAAGAAATATATGAAATTCAAAAAAGATCAGGTGAGAGATGCGACCTGTGGGGTGTGCTAATGGAATTGTTGACAATTTATATACGAATCCAAGATGGCTGTTGGTGGCCATGTTTTTCAACAAAATTCAGAAATATTTGATATCTCTTATCTAGACATCACACCAAAGCTACATGTGAAATTTGAAAAAAGATTGGGTGAGAGATGTGGCCTGTAGGGGGTGCCAATGGAATTATTGACAATGTATATGCCAAATCTAAGATGGCCATTGGCGTCCATGTTTTTTAACGAATTTGAAAAAAAATAGCTCCATCTAGACATTGCCCTAAAGCCACTTATGAAATCTGGGACTGATCGGTTAAGAGCCACGTCCTGTAGGGTGTGCCAAAGGAATTGTTGGACAATTTATATCCGAATCAAAAATGGCTGCTGGCAGCCATGTTTTTCAACAAAATCCAGAAAAATTCAATGGCACCCATCTAGACATTGCCCCAAAGCTACATATGAATTTGGGACTGATCAGGTGAGAGCTGCGACATGTAGGGTGTGCTAAAGGAATTGTTGGACAATTTATATCCAAATCCAAGTTGGCCACTGACAGCCATGTTTTTCAACATTAAAAAAAATCCATAGCTCACATCTAGACATTGCCCCAAAGCCACATATCAAATTCGGAACTGTTCGGGTGAGAGCTGCAGCCTGTAGGGTGTGCTAAAGGAATTGTGAACAGACAAATGTATGGACATACAGATGTACAGAAGTACGGATGGACGACAGATCAATAGCTCATACTTGATGTTGTCAAGTTGAGCTAATAATATATGAAACATAAGGGTACTGATGAAAATTATGATTTTGTCAAATGGTCAACTTATTTTTTTTAAATTTGTGGTTTATTGTCCCTTCAGGGACTTTCCATGACTTTTTCCAAGAAAGTCCGAGTTTAAAGAACTTTCAAGGTCCAGGAATTAAAGTTTTAAATTCAAACACCTTTTAAGCATTTTTAAGATGGGGACATAGCCAGGATTTTCAGTATAAGGTGGCACACATCCCACTGTGGTGGGGGGGGGGGGGGAGGGGCTAGAATGACATGCCATAGTCATGTCCCAATGGACGTAGGCCTCAGAAGTTGAACATTAGAGAAGGGCACCCCCTCTCCATGGTGGGGGTCTGGGGCAGTGGTCCCTGGGAATTTTTTTAAGTCTTAAACCCCTGACTTCAATCTGAGGCCTTCTGTGCATTCAAATAGAGCTAATTTATCACAAAGCAAAATCAATTTCCTATGACAGGCAATGAGTTTTTCCTGAGGATTGCGACTGACCAATAAGGAAAGTACCACATTTACGTGACTAATTCCTTCAGGGCCTGAATATTCGGAAGATCCTACATTTGTGAGATCGAATCAATTAGAAATTTACCATTTTGGTAAGATATGGGTGAACATTTTCTCAAGAAAACTTTTGTTTTTTTGTGTTTGTTTTGAATCGATCCTGTGAAAAAACCACAACCCGGTCCGACCAAGGAAATTGATTGATTCTTGAACAGCACTTGAGAAAATTACACGGGACTCAGGAACAAGAGCACCACCTAGCGGGGCAAGATACGCCCATGGTGATCACCATGTGTGCAAAGTTAGAACAATATTGCATGTAAAATGTTGAAGGAGTAGGCGACACAATACTGCAATGTTTTAAGAACTAAAAGGGGGCATAACTCTGGAAATACAAAACAGAGTTACCGGCTCTTGTAATATGCCCAACGGCAATTGGTGATCAACAGGTGTGCAAAGTTTAAACAACATAGAATGTAAAATGTTGAAGGAAAAGGCGACTCAATACTGTAATGTTTTAAGTACTAAAAGGGGCATAACTCTGGAAATACAAAATGGAGTTATCTACCCTTGTCACATGCACAACAGCAATTGGTGATCACCATGTGTGCAAAGTTTGAACAATATAGCATGTAAAATGTTGAAGGAGTAGGCAACACAAAACTGTAATGTTTTAAGTACTAAAAGGGGGCACAACTCTGGAAATACAAAAGAGAGTTACTGCTCTTGTCACATGAACAATGGTAATTGGTGGTCAACATGTGTGCAAAGTTTGAACAATATAGCATGTAAATAGTTGAAGGAGAAGACGACACAATACTGTAATGTTTAAGTACACTAACATAATACGTCCCGTTTTTATAAACGGGCGTACTGAAAATTTGGTGTCAATCCATCAAGGGATTCGGCGATCCGTCAAGGCGTTCGACTTTAAATGAATAGAAACCAAATTGCTTATGGACAGACAGATGGACGGACAGACAGACTGATAACATAATACATCCCGTTTTTATAAACGGGCGTACTGAAAATTTGGTGTCAAATCCATCAAGGAATTCGGTTTTAAATGAACGGAAACCAATTTTTTTAAAAAATTGTGTTTTCAAAGGGCCATAACTCTGCAGCGGATGGACTGAGAAACACCAATATCGAACTTGACCTGTATTTTATTGCTAAAAACAACTTCTGAAAGTTTGATGTCGATCCATCAAGGTGTTCGACTTTAAATGAACGGAAACCAAATTGTTTACAGTCAGACAGACAGACAGACTAATAACATAATACGTCCCGTTTTTATAAATGGGCGTATAAAAAATGGTTTGTGATATTGTGTTGAATAGGGCTTTTAGCAACATCGAGTTAGAAAGTTGGGAGGGGGCATGGCCTAGAGTTGGGTGTGCCCCCCCCCATGACCTAGAGTTGGGTGTGACACCCCCCCCCCCCCCTCCCTGGCTATGCCACTGTTTTAAGAATCTGTGAAATGTGCCAATAAACTCTCCAATGCAAAAGAATTGAAGCAAAACAAAAAATAACAAAACTGAAGTACTTTATTAGGTATTGCATATGTATTCTGAATGAGAAACGTTATTCAATATATTTATGGTAAGTATAATCTTGTTCTGTTTACATCTTCTTACATAGGTTAATATATCACAGAATAACACTTTTCAAGTCATCACATAAACATCAAAAAGTAAAATGAAACCAACAAAGGGAAATAACTCCCTCAATTTTCCAGAAGTCATTGTAATTTTTTCATTTGTCCAACATATTATTAATAGAAGGGATGGTATTAAAATTTATTGAATTTAGATGTTTACTGTTCAAGTTACTGTACAAACATTGGAATTTTTAGCAAAATTCAATAAAGGGCAATAACTTTCTCTCTCTTTGAGAAATTTCTGTGGCTTTCGAACTTGCCCAAGACGATGTTAATATAAAGTAATCAATCAAATTTTATTGGAATTTGGGGTCTACTCTTCAAGTTATTGCATAAACAATAAAATTTTAGGTCAAATTCAACACACACAAAGGGCAATACCTACCTTAATTTGCATTGAATGTTAGTGGTTAGTGAACTTGTCAAAGACATTGTTAATATATAGCAGAACACCTAAATTAATTAAATAGAGAGTAATCGCTTGACTGGACTGGTTATGTGAAATAATTCATGAGAGGTGAGGGATGTTATACAAACAGAGTGCACGAATGCGCACGAGTGTTTTACAATATAGTCCCTCACCTCGAATGAATTATTTCACGTAACCAGTCCAGTCAAGTGATTACTCTGTTTATTACTTTTCATGATAAGCGATAATTATATTATTTAACCCTTTACCTAACGTAACAGCTAGCGCTATTCTCAAAAATCGCCAATTAATTTTCATTATTTTTTCATTTTTTGTCTCTAAAACATAGGTTATGACCCCTCATTGGAACAAGCTCGTCGAGCTCATTCCAATGAGGGGTCATAACCTATGTTTTTGAGACAAAAAATTAAAATAATAGTTATTCAAGAATTTTTTTTTGCGAGTGTCGTCTGCTTTTCATGCTAGGTAAAGGGTTAAAAAAAAAAGCACTAAAAAACCCAATGAAGTCCCATTACACCCACGGCGAAGCGTCTTCGTTTGTGTGCATGGATACATGACACAATTGTTGATTGCATAATTCACTTGTGAAGTTATAGTTTATAATCAAACCCGGAAATCCCAGTAAATCACACTTTGGAAAGTAATGAAATCTGATATTTATTTATTTATTGGTGTTTAAGGTCACATATTTCTGCACAATGGCTAATCATGACCATGACAGTTTTATGGGTGGAGGAAGCTGGAGTACCCAGAGAGAACCACCGAGCAATAGCGAGCAACTGTCAGCTCCCCGACATACCAACTCCACACAAGCAGGGTTAGCATTGGTTGAAGACAGGTGCACCAATGACGTGCAGTATGCCTTAGTACACAACGCCACCGTGTCCGCCCCCCCCCCCCCCTCCCCCTTCTATGCTATCCTGATGTTTAAGTCACCAGAAAGACTGTTATTCGCCCTGGTAAAGGGGCGAATATGTCATGTTCTGAAAATGTGACAATCAGAACATGACATATTCGCCCCTTTACCAGTTAGTCTAAGTGATGAAAGTCCATAGTGGTCACTAGACCAGTTCCCTCCCTGTAAGATAGTTTGATGCACACAGTAAAACTGGTCAGCCAGTTTTTGCTGGGTCTTGCAATTCGGTTTTCCAGTTTACCACAAAAAGTGGAGCTAAACTGAAAAACAAACAAAAAACGCCCAGCCCCAATTCAGACAATGGAAAATCTACAGTATGTCACTTGTGCAAATCTAGCATAAAATGATCTGTCCAAGTATTTTATGCAAGATTTGCAAATGTTATATTCTCGGTTTTCAGTATCAGCATCCACTATTACAAAATATGTCAATCTAGACGGTTCAAAATCCTAGCATATGTATATTGTCTGTTCCCAAGTAACAGGCAGTTAATTGGTAACAGAATGGTTATAACTAAACTGTTAGGGGGCGCGGTGGCTCAGTTGGTAGAGGTGCAGGCTGCAAGCCGAGAGGTCCTCGGTTCGAATCCCACCTGCGGCAACCGCGTTGTGTCCTTGGGCAAGACACTTCACCCCGCTTGCCTACATGGGGGCACGATGACGCTGTGTACTGAGGCGTACTGCACGTCGATGGTGCGCATGTCTTCAACCAATCTAACCCTGCCTGTGCGGCGGTGCAGAGTTCAAGAGTTACGATGTTGGAAAGCTGACAGCTGCTCGTCGTTGCCCGGTGGTTCTCTCCGGGTACTCCGGCTTCCTCCACCCGTAAAACTGTCATGGTCACGATTAGCCATTGTGCATAAGTATGTGACCTTAAACACCAATAAATAAATAACTAAACTGTTAATTGGTTACAATATTTCCTGACTGTTTCAGCAATAATCAATGTATATATACATAATTAAACCTTTTTTCTGTTCATGCATTTTCAGACAAAATGATTGGCTAAAGTATTTCTTTTTTTTCTTTTCATAACACAATGAACCAAAAACAACGCATTTAGGCCTGCCCTAAACCACGCCCCCAATGTCTGTCTTAAAGATTACGTTGCACACTCTGAATGGAAAAGAACCCCTGCACGCTTATATTGTTTCAACATGAAAAGTAATTAATATTTATCTCATCATATTAAAAAGACTTTCAAATTAAATTTAATAAACAATTGAATCCTTATTATGCTTTTTATTCCATGTTCAATTTGTTTATATGCAATAGATGATTATCTGCATTCATCGTTTTACCCAAATCAAATGTAAACAATGGCCGTCCTAATAATCCACAAACGAAACTCATGCCAACAAAACTTTCCAATTTCCAAATAGCCTGAATGAACTCTTTCTGAGACAAAGTTAAATCAACTTCATGTCATCTGGGTTTATATCGAACTCCACATTTACAAACTGTGTTTTCAGTTTCTCAGGAAATGGTAAAAATCAGAATTAAATTTAATTCAGTGTTGAACTTGAATGACAGCGCCCTCATGTTAAGTGGAAAAGGAGATTGAAGTTTTGTGTGGTGTTGCATTTCTTTTAACTTATGCAATTCATTGGTCAATAAAATTTTTAATGACACAAGAACATGTTTCAGTGAAATGTATCATTATTTCAAACAGAATTTTAGAAAACTATGCCTTTTTATTCACTTATCACTAGGAAGTGTGGTGCAATCTGGTTTCCATTTTAACTCCACAAAGTAGAGTGTTTAAATTTCTTGCCCCTCAAGTTTAATTATAAGGAATGATCATTTGTTTCTGTCTATTTCTTGAGTATGAACCCCAAAAAACAATGGCCAAACAAAATGTAAATGGGCTATGCTCATTTACACAGTTTGGCCTTGTTTTGGGGGTTCATAACTCAAGAAATAGACAGAAACAAATGATCATTCCTTATATGCTTGTTAATCTATACATGTAAAGCTTTTGGCCATCTCCAGAATCAAACAGAATGCATAGACACAATTCATAACTCTTCTTTCTGTGAATCAGCTGTCTGAAAAATAAACAAGATAAATTGCTATTTCAGGCTTAAAAATTAGGCAAATTAAGATAGTTATTTCATAATTCTCCAGTTTTGTTTAAAGTAACAATTCAATGATGCTGCACATACCAAACAGAGGCAGGAAGAAGCAAAGATGTGACTGGGGTTGTCCCACTTTCAAAGATGAGTTCCTTGGGGACTTCAATAGGAAATTTGGAAAAAAGTTTCATTTCGAGACCTTCTGGACACATCATGCATCAAGGGCCCCCTTCATTCCCTCCTTAGAACTCTCCCAAGAGGCAACAAATTGCAATGAAATATACAGCAAACCACTGTTTTCAAATGTTCTTCTCTGCACATTAACCCCCTTCCATTTTTCTGCAATGAAATGTTGATTAATGACAGTCAATTTCAGAGTTCAGTGAACGACTGACATTTATTGAGCATTCTAATATGTGAGTTCATCAGAAACATGTACTGCCATCTTATTTCAAACACATCACATCACCCATGCAGATTTGGTATGTACCAAAGAGTCCAGGAAAGTTACTTGGTCTCCAGATGGAAGTGTACTATTGACTCTTTGCCTGCTGCAGCAGATTTTCCTACCAGTACAAAAATACTCTGTTACTGGGAGAGATCTAGTTCTCCCTCTTGTTACAGGCCTGGAAATAAAGAGCTTATATTGTAACCCGTTTGCAGATTACACTAAATAACGTGGTGGTAACCCATAGAAATAATGTGTTGTGGTGCTTTTCCACCTTGTTCATTTTACTATACTATGCCAGCCATGCTGTTTACAGCCGATTTCTACCAAAATAAATAGCAACTAATGCACAATCTTGGTTTGGCGAGATTGAGCATTAGTTTTTGCTATTAATTGTGGTGGAAATTCTGTTAACCCTTTACCTAACGTAACGGCCAAAACCGGCCAGCGCTATTCTAAAAAATCACCAATTAATTTTCATTATTTTTTCATTTTTTTGTCTCTAAAACATAGGTTATGACACCTCATTGGAACGAGCTCGTCGTGCTCGTTCCAATGAGGGGTCATAACCTATGTTTTTGAGACAAAAAATGAAAATATTCGTTATTCAAGAATTTCTTTTGCAAGTGTCGTCTGCTTTTCATGGTAGGTAAAGAGTTAAGACATAAATGGCATTCCATTCTACTCATGTGGAGACAGTGGGCAACCAATGAGACAAGATAGTCCACAGAAATTGTCAGGTCTAACAGGCAAAACATGCCAGATTTGGAATTTAATTTATCTTGTATTAATTTGTTATTGTATTAATTTGTTGTGAGCTGTAGTTCATTTCCATATTTCGCAATTGATGTAACCTCTGCAAAAACTAGACGATCGTTTGAAGGTTATTTCCGGGTCTGTTGTTAATATACTCTACAAATGGAAGTAATCCCTTCATCAAAAATATCTTCATGACAGACTCTGTTGAATTTTTTATCAAATCAAGTCACGGCTGCTGGAAAGCAGCTGTAACTTGATTCCATGAGAAATTCAAGAAAATACTCAGCAGGTTATGAGTTAACAGTGGGTTAATGTTCAACTGATGATTGGAACTGGCCACCACAATCGGCCGATTATGGACAATCGGATGACAACGGCAACGGCTCCTGGAACATCGGTTGAACCAATTGTTGCCAAGCAATTTGTGATTTTTCTGAATCGCATTTTATTATCTTCTGCAATTGTTCAATTGTTAATGTAAAATGATGTCGATGATACCATTTAATAAAGTTGAGAAACAACCACAATGTGTATCCCTAATCTCTCTAGAAGCCCCTTTACAGGATATATGTGTTAAACGAATGTAAAGCTTACAACTGAGAACACTTGCAGCAATCGCCAGTTCATACCGCAAAAGTGAAGGATGCACTCCATTGACACAGGTCGCAGTAAAATTACCAGTCGCACGCACTTGGGCGGTAAACGTGGCTCTGAGAGCCATGTTTACCGCCCAAGTGTGCGCGACTGGTAATTTTACTGGGACCCCAGTCTATGAAGTTTAACACTTTGAAAAATGTTCAGTTTAATGTAGTTCTTTCGAGCCTCGACTTGTCTTGTAGTGCACGGTATTACAATCGGAATCGGCATCAGAATCGGCCGATTGTGGGCTCAAATAACCGGTAATCGGTCAGCGACCATTTTTGGTAATCGATTGGACACTACAGTGGGTCATTTCATGCACAGGCTGAACTGAATGATCAAAATGTAAACTAATTTACTCTGTGTTAGAGATTCTATTTCAATCTGATTCTCTGTAATATTAACTTGGATTTTATCTCTCGACAAAGATTCTATTTAGGCTTTTCCCTCTGGAAAAGACTATTGTTTTTCTATGGATTATTATTATCCCCATATTTTAAAAAATGCGGGGATATTGTCGTTATCTCCGTCCGTACGTCTGTACATCCGTACTTCCGGTTTTGTAATTTGAAACGCTGTAACTTTCTACAATTGTTCAATAGGGTCTGTGCAATCCAAAAATACCACTTTTAAAGTTTTGCACCACCAGATGGCTTCTGTGGAGCCACTTGAAAAATGCACTAATTTTTCACTTTTCTTTCGAATAATCCCAAACTATGCAATTCAGAGTTCTATAACTGCACTAGGGTGTTGCTAAATGATCTGCAGATGCACACGAAGGTTTCAGATTTTTCAGGTGCCATGTGGCTGTGCCACCGTTGCCACTTTTGTGTTTTCTTAGACTGTTTCCAGCGAAAGGCTCCTAGGGTATGTAATTCGAAATCCTAAAACCATGCTCAAATGTTGCAGTGGGGTCTGTAGATGCGCACGAAGGTTTCGGATTTTTGGGGTGCCACGTGGCTGTGCCACCGTTGCCACTTTCATGTTTTCTTAGACCGTTTCCAGCCAAAGGCTCCTAGGGTATGTAATTCGAAACGCTAAAACCATGCACAAATGTTGCAGTGGGGTCTGTAGATGCGCACGAAGGTTTCGGATTTTTCAGCTGCCACGTGGCTGTGCCACCGTTGCCACTTTCGTGTTTTCTGAGACCCTTTCCGGTGAAAGGCTCCTAGGGTATGTAATTCGAAACGCTAAAACCATGCTCAAATGTTTCAGTGGGGTCTGTAGATGCTCACAAAGGTTTCAGATTTTTCAGCTGCCAAGTGGCTGTGCCACCGTTGCCACTTCACATTTTCTTAGACCGTTTCCGGTGAAAGGCTCCTAGGGTATGTAATTTGAAATCCTAAAACCATGCTCAAATGTTGCAGTAGGCTCCTAGAGTTTGTAATTCGAAATGCTAAAAGCATGCTCAGATGTTGCAGTAGGGTCTGTAGATGCGCATGAAGGTTTCGGATTTTTTTGGTGCCACGTGGCTGTGCTACTGTTGCCACTTTCATGTTTTCTTAGACCGTTTCCAGCCAAAGGCTCCTAGGGTATGTAATTCGAAACGCTAAAACCATGCTCAAATGTTGCAGTGGGGTCTGTAGATGTGCACGAAGGTTTCGGATATTTCAGCTGCCACGTGGCTGTGCCACCGTTGCCACTTTCGTGTTTTCTTAGACCCTTTCCAGTGAAAGGCTCCTAGGGTATGTAATTCGAAATGCTAAAACCATGCTCAAATGTTGCAGTGGGGTCTGTAGATGCGCACGAAGGTTTCGGATTTTGGGGGTGTCACGTGGCTGTGCCACCATTGCCACTTTTGTGTTTTCATAGACCATTTCCAGTGAAAGACTCCTAGGGTATGTAATTCGAAACGCTAAAACCGTGCTCAAATGTTGTAGTAGGGTCTGTAGATGTGCACGAACGTTTCGGATTTTTCAGGTGCCACGTGGCTGTGCCACTGTTGCCACTTTCATGTTTTCTTAGACCGTTTCCGATGAAAGGCTCCTAGAGTATGTAATTCAAAATGCTAAAAGCATGCTCAGATGTTGCAGTAGGGTCTGTAGATACGCACAAAGGTTTCGTATTTTTTGGGTGCCACGTGGCTGTGCTACTGTTGCCACTTTCGTGTTTTCTTAGACCGTTTCCAGCGAAAGGCTCCTAGGGTATGTAATTTGAAACACTAAAACCATGCTCAAATGTTGTAGTGGGGTCTGTAGATGCGCACGAAGGTTTCTGATTTTTCAGCTGCCATGTGGCTGTGCCACCGTTGCCACTTTCGTGTTTTCTTAGACCCTTTCCGGTGAAAGGCTCCTAGGGTATGTAATTTGAAATGCTAAAACCATGCTTAAATGTTGCTATGGAGTCTGTAGATGCGCACGAAGGTTTTGGATTTTTCAGCTGCCACGTGGCTGTGCCACCGTTGCCACTTACATGTTTTCTTAGACACTTTCCGGTGAAAGGCTTCGAGAGTATGTAATTCGAAACGTTAAAACCATGCTTAAATGTTGCAATGGGGTCTGTAGATGCACAGGAAGGTTTTGGAATTTGGGTGCCACATGGCTGTGCCACCAATGCCACTTTCATGTTTTCTTAGACCCTTTCTGGCAAATGGCTCCTAGGGTATGTAATTCGAAACGCTAAAACCATGCTCAAATGTTGCAGTAGGGTCTGTAGATGCGCACAAAGGTTTAAGATTTTTCAGGTACCACGTGGCTGTGCACCGTTGCCTCTTTCATGTTTTCTTAGACCGTTTCCGGCGAAAGGCTCCTACAGTATGTATTTCAAAATGGTAAAACCATGCTCAAATGTTGCAGTAGGGCCTGTAGATGTGCACGATGATTTCGGATTTTTCAGGTGCCACGTGGCTGTGCCACCGTTGCCACTTACGTGTTTTCTTAGACCGTTTCCGGTGAAAAGCTCCGAGAGTATGTAATTCGAAATGCTAAAACCATGCTTAAATGCTGCAATGGGGTCTGTAAATGCACAAGAAGGTTTCGGATTTTTCAGCTGCCACGTGGCTGTGCCACCGTTGCCACTTACGTGTTTTCTTAGATCGTTTCCGGCGAAAGGCTCCGAGAGTATGTAATTCGAAATGCTAAAACCATGCCTAAATGTTGCAATGGGGTCTGTAGATGCACAGGAAGGTTTCGGATTTTTGGGGTGCTACGTGGCTGTGCCACCGTTGCCACTTTTGTGTTTTCTTAGACCGTTTCCGCTGAAAGGCTCCTAGGGTATGTAATTTGAAATGCTAAACGCTTGCTCAAATATTGCAGTGGGGTTTGTAGATGTTTACAAAGGTTTCAGATTTTTCAGGTGCCACGTGGCAGTGCCACTGTTTTGCTTTCGTGTTTTCTTAGACCGTTTCCGGCGAAAAGCTCCTAGAGTATGTAATTTGAAATGCTAAAACTATGCTCAGATGTTGCAGTAGGGTCTGTAGATGTGCATGAAGGTTTCAGATTTTTCGGGTGCCACGTGGCTGTGCCACCGTTGCCACTTTCGTGTTTTCTTAGATCGTTTCCGGCGAAAGGCTCCCAGGGTACATGTATGTAATTCGAAACGCTAAAACCATGCTCAAATATTGCAGTGGAGTCTGTAGATGCGCACAAAGCTGTGTCACCTGTGCCACTCAATATGATTTTAGTGTGTCATATAATACATTTCATCTTTGTATCAAGCATTCATACAAAGTCAAGGATGCAAATGTGGGGATACACCATAGTGTGCATTGCACACAAGTGACACTATCTAGTTTTCTGTACTGATGAGACAATGTTTACCAAATTCAGTACTTCTCTCTTCAGTGTACTTATGTCTATTGAGTCGTAAGTACTTGATTCATATAAAAAAAATTGTCCTGCATCTCTGTGGGAACCCCAGGAGCTAAAATAGAAATATTTTCCAAGCAGCAATATTTCCTAAACTGCACAAACCAGAGATCTGTTATTTGGTATGAAAATTGGCATCGGTTGTGTCAAAGTACAGTGTAATCTAGTAAATAAGCTCTGTTTTAGGCCCCACAAAGTAGCTCTTCTGTTTCTCAGGCCATTTTTTGTAAAATTTCATACATGCGAGAGGGCGGTTTTTTAATTTATTTTTTATTTTTGGAATTATTTATTTGCCATCAAATGTCATGTTCTTGGTTAGTTTTATGTTTTAGGCCTCATAAACTACAGAATAGCATGGGTAGTGTTGTGTTTCGACCCTTGAGTGCAAGAAGGCTTTGTAATGCTAGAGCATTGCAAAGCCTTGTTGCTCTCAAGGGACAAATTTATCAATTTTATTAACTTGGGTAAAATATCAGACGCAACCCATTTAATTTTTATTTTTTTAAGTTTGCATTGGTTGTGAAAAGAGAGCATGCGGTAGCCAAAAGGACCATCTGGGAGGGCCTGAGAAACAAATTTTAAAGTTTTTTTGGCCTTACTGGTAAGAGGGCACCAGTAACCAATGCCTGGATTGGCAGTCCTCTAAAATAGTCAACATTGGTATAAATTGTTGGCTGGACTTTTTTCCATGTTTTGGTCACAATTAAGCAGCCATTGTGCAGAAATATGTGACCTTAAATAAATAAATAAATAAATAAATAAATAAATAAATAAATAAATAAATAAATAAATAAATGTCTTTTGTGAAAACAAGTTTAGAGATATTGTGATACAGTTAAATCCTGTTAATTGAATAGCCACTTTGCCAATGAAAATTATTCAGTTAACAAGAGAATTCAATTAACAGGGATTGTGTCACTTTTCTGTATTTTAGAGTAAACTTAGCATTTATTCTTTTATATCTTGTTTGAGAGAGCTCCATGAATATAATAGGTTGAATGCCTTATTGGATGTACTGAGGCCAAATAGGTCTCTAAAAAAGGAAAACTGGGGAGAGACAGGGTAATTTCTTGCCAGGTTACAAGATTTTTTTATTCAATTAACAGGAGTTTACTCTATAACCTATATTCAATTAACAGGTCAAATTTAAATGGTTCTGTGTTGGGAAATTATATTCAATTAACAGGATTATTCAGTAAAGAGATATCCAATTAAGTGGGCTCCACTGTACTGCTTAATTTAATTATTACTCTGTGTATTGGTGATGAGAAGAAATGTAGGAGGCTTATAAAAATTATAGAAAACACTCTTTGGGAAAAATTGGATTGAATGGAAGATAAAACCCCAATCAAACAAATTCTACAGAGAGTTGTTAATTGATAATACAAAGACATAACTATGATTTAGTTTTTGTGCATGTGTTTCAGAAAATATTTTGTATGGAATCTATGATTTATACAGGCATGCAGTATGTTATTGGCTGTAGATCCAGCTAATTAGAGTGTTGTATTTATTTTTAGTGCTATGATCACAAAAACGTTTTTTTGTTTTTGTTTGCTCTAAGATCGTGATTAGCAGTGCTTGTTTACTTCGTATTAACTCTTAGATTGAAGACATGCGCACCATCTATGTGCAGATCGCTTTAGTACACGGCATCATCGTGCCCCCATGTGAACAATCGGGGTTAAGTGCCTTGCCCAAGGACACAACACGGGAGTCCAAATCGATTGCTCAGACTGTCACCCATCCGAGGACTAACTGGGTTCGACATTGCTTAACTTTGGTGATCTGATGAGAACCGGTTACCGAAAATGTATTTTCTTTATTATTGGCTCTGAAAATGGGTCAACTCCTTTATTGGGCTAAGAGAATACACCAGTTCATGTTTTCTTCCTCATCCATTGAAATGCCAGATTATTGCCTCATTTTTTCCAGATTGCTTTAGAAATAATGAGGCAATAGTCTGGTGTTATTAAGGATAAAATGTTGACTAATGGTACATTTTGTTATAGGCTGTTTTTAGCTGCGACGAGCAGCTCTATATGTGGCAATGTTGGTCTGTCGGTCGGTCTGTCAACAACAAGTTTAACAAGACCAATACCATGTCTGGACCTGCGTCGCTGCATTCAACTGATTGAGATACATGTATTAATCTCTTTCGACTCTTTTTGCATGTAGATAAATCAATTCCTTTCACAGAAGACAAGAAATGTTTGACGAAAAATTCAATGTTCAGTGGGTCCCTTTCATACAAGCAGAGAAACTTTGACTGAAAATTTCAATGTTCAGTGTCTGCAGTAAAATTTCAAAGTATCAGCAAACAGGAAGTGGCTGCACGACAGATCTGAAAATTGCATACACAATACAACTCAACATTATCAAGCTCCATATGAAATAAAAAATCAATCCCTTGCATAGAAGCCGAGAAAAGTTTGACGAAAAATTTCAATGTTCAATGGGTACAGTCAAATTTCAAAGGATCGGCAAACAGGAAGTGGCTGCACGGCAGATCTGAAAATTGCTTAAACAATACAACTCATCATTATGAAGCAGCAGACCAAATATAAAATCACTCCCTTTCATAGAAGCCAAGAAAACTTTGACGGAAGAAGTGTTTCGGACAGACGGACGGACTGACGAACGGACTGATGGATGGAGTCAAGCGGTTACTAGACCTGCTCTGCCACTGGCAACGCAGGTAAAAAACACCATAACTCCTAAAATACTTGATGGAATGACACCATACTTGGTATGTAAGTGTATCTTCAGGATATCTACACCCTCTGAATAGTGCATGTCATTCGGATAATTTCTGTCACATTTATGGACTTGTCACCAACAAGTTTTTTTTGTCACCAACAAGGTTTTTTTGTCAAAACAAGGTTTTTTGTCACCAACGAGTTTTAAAACATCATTGGCATTGCACGAATTGTCGCAGCTTCGGCACTGTGACAGTGCTTCTAGTTTTTATAACCCTGGCCTTTGAAAATTCTACTATCTGAGTCTGAGACAACCAACACTAGTCTTGAAACAGTCAGCTACTTTTGGAAGTAATTCAATCAAAGTCGACTAGTTGGAACGTTCCTATCAGTAAATAAAATTATAATGAGAACCATAACTGTTTCAATATTGATAGTTATAAATACGCAGAGCTCCAAGTTACTTGACTTAACGAATTGGCAATCACATTATTATCCCCGCATTTTAAGAAATGCCGGGATTTAGTCGAGATCTCCGTCCGTCCGTCCTTCCTTCCGTCCGTCCGTCCATCTGTCCTACGTCACACCCTGAAAGACTCCTAGGGTATTCAATTTGAAATGAAGGTTTCGGAATTTTGATTTGGCCCCAGGTGGTTCCAGTGGAACCACTTTTATCATTGAAAAATCAGTTTTCATCGAAAGGCTCCTAGGGTATTTAATTCGAAATGTCTAAACTATGCTAATGTGTTCAGGTAACATCTGTAGATGTGCATGAAGGTTTCAAAATTTTGATTTGGCCCCAGGTGGTTCCAGTGGAACCACTTTTATCATTAGAAAATCAGTTTTCATCGAAAGGCTCCTAGGGTATTTAATTCGAAACGTTAAACTGTGCTAATGTGTTCAGGTAGCAACTGTAGATATGCATGAAGGTTTTGGAATTTTGATTTTGCCCCATGTGGTTCCAGTGTAACCACTTTTATCGTTAGAAAATCAGTTTTCATCGAAAGGCTCCTAGGCTATTTAATTCGAAATATTAAACTGTGCTAATGTGTTCAGGTAGCAACTGTAGATGTGCATGAAGGTTCTGGAATTTTGATTTTGCCCCATGTGGTTCCAGTGTTACCACTTTTATCGTTAGAAAATCAGTTTTCATCGAAAGGCTCCTAAGGTATTTAATTCGAAAAGTTTAAACTATGCTAATGTGTTCAGGTAACATCTCTAGATGTGCATGAAGGTTTCAAAATTTTGATTTGGCCCCAGGTGGTTCCAGTGGAACCACTTTTATCATTAGAAAATCAGTTTTCATCGAAAGGCTCCTAGGGTATTTAATTCGAAACGTTAAACTGTGCTAATGTATTCAGATAGCAACTGTAGATGTGCATGAAGGTTTTGGAATTTTGATTTGGCCCCAGGTGGTTCCAGTGGAACCACTTTTATCGTTAGAAAATCAGTTTTCATCAAAAGGTTCCTAGGGTATTTAATTCGAAATGCTTAAACAATGCTAATCTGTTCAGGTAACATATGTAGATGTGCATGAAGGTTTTGGAATTTTGATTTGGCCCCAGGTGGTTCCAGTGGAACCACTTTTATAGTTGGAAAATCAATTTTCTTCGAAAGGCTCCTAGGGTATTTAATTCGAAGTGTTTAAACTATGCTAATGTGTTCAGGTAACATCTCTAGATGTGCATGAAGGTTTTGGAATTTTGATTTTGCCCCAGTGGAACCACTTTTATCGTTAGAAAATCAGTTTTCATTGAAAGGCTCTTAGGGTATTTAATTCGAAATGCTTAAACTATGCTAAGGTGTTCAGGTAACATCTCTAGATGTGCATGATGATTTTGGAATTTTGATTTTGCCCCAGGTGGTTCCAGTGGAACCACTTTTATCATTGGAAAATCAGTTTTCATCGAAAGTCTTCTAGGGTATTTAATTTGAATTGTATAAACAATGCTAATGTGTTCAGGTAACATCTCTAGATGTGCATGAAGGTTTCAGAATTTTGATTTTGCCCCAGGTGGTTCCAGTGGAACCACTTTTATCATTAGAAAATCAGTTTTCATCGAAAGGCTCTTAGGGTATTTAATTCGAAACGTTTAAACTATGCTAATGTGTTCAGGTAACATCTCTGGATGTGCATGAAGGTTTTGAAATTTTGATTTTGCCCCAGTGGAACCACTTTTATCGTTAGAAAATCAGTTTTCATCGAAAGGCTCCTAGGGTATTTAATTCGAAACGCTTAAACTATGCTAATGTGTTCAGGTAACATATGTAGATGTGCATGAAGGTTTTGGAATTTTGAATTGGCCCCAGGTGGTTCCAGTGGAACCACTTTTATCGTTAGAAAATCAGTTTTCATCGAAAGGCTCCTAGGGTATTTAATTCGAAACGCTTAAACAATGCTAATGTGTTCAGGTAACATTTCTAGATGTGCATGAAGGTTTCGAAATTTTGATATCATTGGAAAATCAGTTGTCTTCGAAAGGCTCCTAGGGTATTTAATTTGAAACGTTTAAACTATACTAAAGTGTTCAGGTAACATCATTAGATGTGCTTGAAGGTTTTGGAATTTTGATTTGGCCCCATGTGGTTCCAGTGGAACCACTTTTATCGTTAGAAAATCAGTTTTCATCGAAAGGCTCCTTGGGTATTAATTCGAAACGTTAAAACTATGCTAAGGTGTTGCTAAGGAAATGTGGGAATACACCATTGATCTAGTTATTTTTTGGGGGGAGGGTTTCCCCCACACATTTTGTCTGTACGATTCAAATGCCATTTTTAACCGACTTTCACAAAATTTTGCACACTCATAGAGGGGCACAAAATCTAAAAATGTACTGAAGTTGAATTTTCAATTTAACCCTTATTTCGTAAGAATTGGCAAAAAACTAACCAAAATTAGGGTTTATCAGCACTTTCTCAAAACTCGTCCTGTAGATTTTTTTTAAACATTCATCATTGCTAGACCTGCCTGTGACACGACCATTGCTACACAAGACATATTAGGCAATGCATATGGTAAACCTCCACAGGCTGCCAAACATCAAAATTTTGATGAAATGGGTGTTTTCGAGCCTCCACAGCACCCAAATGATACAAAAGAGATAAACATAACTTCCTTTATTGGAAGTGGAATTCATCGAGGATCATTTTTGTACGTAATATGGGTGTTCAAAAAACTAAGCATTAGCCTGTTTTGGGCTGGTTAAACAGCAATACCCCCCAAAAGCTAAAAAATTCATGTTTTCCGTGGATTTCTCTAAACGAGACTTGTAGATTTTCAAGAAAAATTGGTCATTCCCAGGTCTTTGTGTGACATTGCAAGCTGCATGGACAAAATATTCTGGTCAGCATTAGTTAACCCTCCCCAGTTGCTAAACGTACCAATTGTGATAAAATGGGCTGTTTTTGGACACCAACAGCACCCAATGGGTATACCAGAGAAAGGCACCTTCTTTTATCGAACGCAAAATTGATAGGGAAACATTTTTGTAAGTGGTAAGGGTATTCAAAAGTCGAAGTCTTAACCCATTTTGGGCTGGTTAAAGAGAGATACCCATTAAAATCTTAAAATACCTGTTTTCTGTGGATTTCTCTAAGAACATCATGTAGGTTTTCAAGAAAAATTGGCTATTCACAGGTCTTGGTGTGACATTACAAGCTGCATGGACAAAATATTTCGGTGAGCATTTACTAACCCTCCACAGGCTGCCAAGCATCGTAATTTTAAGAAAACTGGCCATTTTTGGGCACCCACAGCACACTCTGTGTACCTGAATAAACATAATCTCCTTTGTTGGAAGTGGAATTCACTGAGGACGATTTTTGTAAGTAATAAGGTTATTAAAAAAACTCAAGTGTTAACCCGTTTGGACTGGTTTAATAGTGATTCCCTCAAATGCTTAAATAATCATGTTTTACGTGGCTTTCTCTAAAAATGTCGAGTAGATTTTCAAGAAAAAAACTGGTCCTTTGCAGGTCTTGGTGTGGCATTACAAACGGCAAGGACAAAATATTCTGATAAGCATTTGTTAAACCTCCACAGGCTCTCAAATATCAATACTTTGATAAAATAGGCTGTTTTCAACCCCCCACAGCACCGAACCTGCAGCTGGGAAATAAACATAACTTCCTTTACTGGAAGTGGAATTCACCGAGGATAATTTTTGTAAGTAATAAGGGTATTCAAAAAACCAAGCCTTAACCCATTTTGGGCTCGTTAAACAGCGATACCCATCAAAGGCCTAAAAATTCATGTTTTCCCTGGATTTCTTTAAAAACATCTTATAGATTTCAAGAAAAAATGGCCATTCACAGGTCTTAGTGTGCCATTACAAGTTGCATGGACAAAATATTCCAGTGAGCATTTGTTAACTCTCCACGAGCTGCTAAATATCAAAATTTTGATAAAATGGGCTGTTTTCTGACACTAACGCATATGTAACAGAGAAACATAACTTCTTTTATCAGATGCAAAATTTATAGGGAAAATGTTTGTATGTGGTAAGGATATTAAAAAATCCAAGTCTTAACCCATTTTGGGTTGGTGTAAGAGAGATACCCCTCAATAGCTTAAAATTCCTATTTTCTGTAGATTTCTCCAAACACTTCTTGCAGACTTCGAAGAAAAAATGACCATTAGCAGGTTTTTGTCTGATCTTACATTTTGCGTAGACAAAATATTCCGTTAAGCATTTGTTAACCCTCCACGGGCTGCTAAATATCAACATTTTGATAAAATGTATTGTGTTCAGGCAACAATAGCACCCAATGGGTATGTAAACGCTAAACAAAACTTCTTCTGCGCATAGAATTCACAGAGGATCAGTTTTGTAAGTAGTAAGAGTATTTAATCAGTAATCATGAAATTATAAATATGTAGTTGTCAATAACAAAATTGAAAGCATGTCGGCCAAACTTGCATGACGTCAGAACTTGACTTGGATGAAATACTGCGGTGATGCAGTGAAAGGACGAGAGTAAGGAATGATGTTATTGAAGTAGGCTTTAAACTGTCCATGGAATGGTCCTAAAATCAAGTTTATATTTGCAGCTTTACTGCAAATAGGTTTCCTGTTGTTTCGTGTTGAAATGATGTTTCCGTCAAGGCTAGGTGCCATAGAAAATTTGGAATTCTGGGCAATGGTATACGGACACCTGCCCCATGAACAACTGTTCCCTATTAAAATTAATTAATGGGGAGAGGGCGCGGTTGGGAGCATAGCCGGCATACTGCCCTGGGGAAAAAGCCCAGAAAATATGGATTGCCCTGCCCTCTGGTGTTCCCGGTGGCCCTGCGAAGCACCTCTAGTTGTCGTTATGTTTGATTTTGGGTGAATAAAGTAAAAACAAGAGGCCGGGACCTTAGGGCACTCACCTGAGATGGTAGTCCAAATATCAAACCAGGGACTTGACTTGAATAAGCTGCATAAGAAAAGCATATACCAACTAGATGAAGCGATTGTGCCCACACAATACACAGGATTTTCCTTCTATTTTCAGTTCCTGCACTTTTACGTCCCAAAATTGAGATAAACGCATAAAAAACAGATTTTTTTTTTATTTTTGTTCGGAAATTTTCGAAGTCCCAAACAAAATATTTTAGGATTAAAATTTTTTTTTCTTCTTAAAATTGACCAAAACGCATAAAAAACCAAAAAACTAATTTCCGGATTTTGGTCCAAAATTTCTAAGTCTGGATGGGACCCTAAATTTTCAACCAAAATATGAACCCAACGATTTGGCTTGAACAAACTTGAATCTCACCTCCCTAAGCATGCTGCATACCAAATATCAAAAGAGTCCTATTGGTAGATCTGAAGAAGAAGATTTTTAAAGAATATTCCTCATACTGCACTAATTTAAACATTTGGGCTCCCATAGAGATCCCAAATATGGACCCAGGGAATTGATTTCAATAAACATGTGAAACAATCTTCCAAAGAAAGCTTTTGGAGCAGTGGTTTGGGAGAAAAGTAGGGTTAAATGTTTTTCCCATTACCCACAGTGTTAAAAAATACTGACTCAGCACTTTTTCAAAGTCCCCAAACAGTACCTCATGATAAAACCGATAGCAATTTTTTTTATCATTCCATTTTGTTGGTCCTAAGGAAGCTTCACACCAAATAAGAATTCTCAGTGCCGTGTAGTTTTGGAGATATGGGTGTTTTAATTTTTTTCTATTTTTAGCTCCTGCGGTTCCCATGGGGCGACGGGAACAAAAAAATTGGGCATAAATTAAGTACTTATGACCCAATAAGCTCTCATATCAAATTTGGTGCAAATCTGCCTCTCGGTTTGGAAAATAGAAATTTTGGGCTTGGCGAAAATTCTTGCCCCTCCCAGAACAAAGGCAAATATTGCCTGTCAAATTTCTCTTGAACAAACTTGCATCTTCACCTCAAATGGAAGTTGCATACCAAATATCAAGTCTCTGCTACGGCTGGTTCATGAGAAGAAGATTTTAAAAAATTTTGTGCATTTTGGACCCACCCCTCCTCAATATGAGCAGAAACCCAATTTGAAGAAAAACCCAAATGCCCCTATATAACCGCTACTCATGTGAATTTTCATTGAACTGCAGCCAGTGGCTTGGGAGAAAATGACCCAAACACCACCTTCATGACGTACGACGGACAAAAAGTGATCAGAAAACCTCACCCTGACTTTCAGTCAGGAGAGCTAATAAGTTTTTAGCGAGCCAGAATTCTGGTGGGGAATCATGGGGATATTTTTTTAATGAGAAGTCTGAAGTGCAATTCATAGGATGAGGAGCAGAGCATAACTGAGAAGTATCGGTGGTCGATATACGATTTCCAGTGAATTCTCTCCAACATGAACTCAAAAGTAAGTGTATATTTATTATCAAGAATAACCGCCCATAAGTGCCACTCTCACTGTGTCCCATTTCATCAGTCAATTCCACGGTGTCCCACGCCAGCAGTCGATTTATCCCAACAAAATTACCGAGCTTACCACCCCCTCCCCCCCCCACCTCTTTCTCCAACCAAACACACATTGAAAGGTACGCCTCACCTTGTATTCCACAGTGCACTGCATGATACTATTTATTATTTATTTATTGGTGTTTAAGGCCATATACTTATGCACAATGGCTAATCATAACTGTGACAGTTCTACGGGTGGAGGAAGCCGCAGTACCCGGAGAGAACCACCGAGCAACAACGAGCAGGTGCCAGCTCCCCAACATCGTAACTCCGCACTGCAGCACAGGCAGGGTTAGAATGGTTGAAGATATGCGTACCATCGACGTGCAGTATGCCTTAGTACATGGCGCATCGTGCCCCCATGTGGACAATCGGAGTTAAGTGTCTTGCCCAAGGACACAACATGGGAGTCCAAATTGATTGCTTAGATGGTCACCCATCCAATGATTAACCAGGCTCAACGTTGTTTAACTTTGGTGATCTGACGAGAACCGGTTACTGCAACGCCACCGCATCCCACCACTGCATGGTAACAAAGCAGTAAATAACGTTAGCTACAATGGGATCAGTTACTTATAATATCAAATACAGTTTTGACACTATAGCATTTCCCCGACAGTAAGTCCAGGTATACACTAGTCTGTAAAACGGCTATATACTGCCCCTCCTCTGCCCCAGGGTCGTGACGTAGCAGTATATAGCCATCTTACCGATGCTATGTTGTGCCTAAGGAACCATACAATAAAAAGGGAGGGGGCTCCCCAATATGGGAAGGGGGGCGGGTATATTTACTACTCTGTAAGGCGGTTATCAAATGCAGTGGTGCATGGCGCCAACATTTCCCGGCAGTGGGGCCAAATATATACTAGTTTGTAAGACGGCTATACTCCCCCTCCTCCATCCCAGGGTATATTTTATCTACACAGATGTACAAACAACACTTCCTATTTACATATGTAATTATTGTTGTCTATAACTTCATGTTTCTCATTCTTGTCACTAACTTCATGTTTCTCATTGTATGTATGGATATCTTCATTGTAATAATTAAAACTAATCCTACCTAATCCTGATGGGAAAAACCAATTGGAAAGAAAAGTAGTTCTGCTATTAATAGACAGGGTGAGCTGTACAAGGTGTGAAAAGATGACATAATCATGCATAACAACTGTGGTCTAATAGGAGATAATTGATACAGGGACTATACATGACATGCTTAAGAATTTAAAGTTCACATTTTCTGTGGATATCTTCAAGTGGTACTTACAGATTTTCAAGAACAATTAACCCTGGAGAAGAATTACTCTCGCAAGCCTTCATTAACCCTTCATTAACCCTCCACAAACCGTCAAATATCGAAATTTTAGATAAATTTGAGATATAATGGGCTATTTGCATTAGACGCTGATTCTCAGACGGTGATATTGATATTAGCCCTCTCCACAAACAATGATGATTTAGCCAAAACTTTCATCACACTGGGTCATTTGAGACAATTATACCCACTTTTCTCAAGGCATCGATAAAAAAATACTTTAATGATACAATTAAAAACAATTCTTCAGACACTCCAGGGTCATAAAAAATCATCGAATCTTGTTGGGAAAAGCCATGTTTCTCCAGAATCATAAAGTCTAGTTCAGACTGATTCTCTGTAATATTAACTTGGATTTTTTTCTCTCAACAAATGTTTCTGAAGTCTGCATGAATAATTAGATGTTCCTCAAGATTTTCATTTGCACAGCTTCTTAAACACTCCATATTTGGAGATCTGCTATTTATTTGTGTTTAAGGTTACATATTTCTGCACAATTGCTGATCGTGACTTAAACATGGAGGTAAAGTTAAGTTCAGCCAATTGTTTAAATCCATGTTGCTCATTTTAGAGGACTTCCAACCCAAGAATTTATGACCAGGCCCCCTTTTACCAGTAAAGCAGAGCTTGCTTACCACAGTAAACAAGCTCTGCTTCACTTCCCGGGGTTCCTGTTAAATGAATAAAAAATCTTCTTCTGATATGTTGAAAAATTACCACAATAATCACCAAATTCTGCTTGTTGATAGACTTATCTGGCATCAATTCATCCAATACAGGCATTTAATCTATTACATCTTGTTTGACAGGGCTCTATGAGCCCACTTAATTGGATATCTCTTAATTGTATAACCCAGTTAATTGAACATTTACAAACACAAGTCCATTTGCCATACCTTCAGCAAAAATTTGACTTGTTAATTGCATACAGGTTATCAAGTAAACTTCTGTTATTTATCAGTGCCAACCATTCGGAACTTTGGATCACTGATTGAGCACACCCCAGCATTGTTTTCTATGGTAACAGCTGTTTGATAAATATTGATCACCCACCTTCTTGATTCCGTTCCATGTATTCTGTCCTCATAATTTTAGAGATTGAAATGTTCCTTCCAAATATTTGTTACTTTCAAAGCTGATATTTTGTCTCATGATTTGTAGAATGTCACAAACACAACAGTAAACACTTTTGAGTTGGCTTTTATTTGAACTCTTACGTCACCCGAGTCACAAATCAAACACACAAAGTAAATTCGATCATGGCAAATAGACTGAGATCGAAAATGAAATTGTTTGGTTGTTTTTCTTCAAATATAACAGATTTGGAGAATTTTTTCACTTCTAACGATGACAGGAATTACAATGGAGATAAATGCCTCTTGTTTTGTTAGACATTCAGGAATTTGACTATGGAATACTATTTGTTAACTTGCCCCTTCGGATCTCAATAACAAATAATTTTCCATAGTCAAATTCTCAAATGCCTAACTGAACAAGAGATGTTTATCTCCTAAGTAGATATCTGTGTTTCCACTTGGACAGGTGTGATTTAGTGCCTTGCACAAGAATACAAGATTGATGATGTGGGTCATGACTGACCTTTCATTCTGAAGTCCAATGCACAAATGGATGAGCCACTACCCTCCCTTCAGTTATGTGATGGGGAAAAAACGTCTGCATAATACAGATGGACCCAGAGATGCAAGGACAAGCTGAACCCCAGCCCACCCCTCCCAACTCACCCCAAAGATGTACACAAATGAACACAAATAATTCATATAGTACATAGCAAATATTGTGCTTATAATATGAAAGGTGTTCCTATACTAACCCCCCTTTCTAAACTGCTTTGCTCTTGTTGGGAGGAAAGGACCCCCTGTACTCAATCCTCCGTTTTTATGTAAGGGTTCTATATCACTCTTTTTGACGAATCAGCTCTCTGACCCACAACACTCTGACAATGGACAGCTTCCTTCCCCTAATATAAGGTTTCTTGCCCGACTCATCTGTTTCCAAAAAATGTAAAGGACTAGATGGCAAACCTTCCTGAAAATGCACTACAGATTTATGATGTTCTGGGCCCTCATTATTACTAAATAACTAGAACTATCACTGAAGGTGATTAATACCCCCGCTTTGGGTTTTTAGAGGAATGCACTTCTGATCATGTAGGCGAAGGCCATAAGGAAATGTATACATAAAGATCATTTTTTGTTGTTGAAATTTGTATTTGCATGTGGCCTTCCACAGAACAGCACTGAATACTTAAAGAGCCCACACATATATGGTTTACATTTGGAAAAACACATTTACAATGTGCAACATGTATGCAAAATCGGTTCATTAATGTAGGAGGAGTTGCACACACAAGAATCCCATTTGAAAACCCATAATAAATCCAAGTTAAAGGGAGATAACCTGGTTAAAATTGTCGCAGATCAAAAATTTGGGAATATGCGTATGTTCACTTAGTTGTGATAATGTTTGAAAGGTTTCGTCAAAATTGATTGATAAATGTAGGAGGAGTTGCACGCACAAGAATTTCATGTAGAAACCCATAATAAATCTAGGTTAAAGGGAGATAACCTAGTTAAAATTGCCACAGCTCAAAAATTTTGGAATATGCGCATGTTTACTTAGGAGTGATGATGTCTGTAAACTTTTGTCCAAATTGATTGATAAATGTAGGAGGAGTTGCGCACACAAGAATTTCATGCAGAAACCCATATTAAATCAAAGTTCAAGAGAGATAACCTGGTTAAAATTGTCGCAGATCAAAAAGTTTGGAATATGCACATGTTCACTTAGTAGAGATGATGTTTGAAAGGTTTCATCAAAATCGGTTCATTAATGTAGGAGGAGTTGCGCACACAAGAATTTGTTCGAACGGAAATACATAATAAATCTAAGTCAAAGGGAGATAACCTGGTTAAAATTGTCGCAGATCAAAAATCTTGGAATATGCGCATGTTCACTTAGTAGTGATGATGTCTGAAAAGTTTTGTCCAAATTGATTGATAAATGTAGGAGGAGTTGCACGCACAAGAATTTCATGTAGAAACCCATAATAAATCTAAGTTAAAGGGAGATAACCTAGTTAAAATTGCCACAGCTCAAAAATTTTGGAATATGCGCATGTTCACTTAGTAGTGATGATGTCTGTAAACTTTCGTCCAAATTGATTGATAAATGTAGGAGGAGTTGCGCACACAAGAATTTCATGCCGAAACCCATATTAAATCAAAGTTCAAGAGAGATAACCTGGTTAAAATTGTCGCAGATCAAAAAGTTTGGAATATGCACATGTTCACTTAGTAGAGATGATGTTTGAAAGGGTTCATCAAAATCGGTTCATTAATGTAGGAGGAGTTGCGCACACAAGAATTTGTTTGAACGGAAAAACATAATAAATCTAAGTCAAAGGGAGATAACCTGGTTAAAATTGTCACAGATCAAAAATCTTGGAATATGCGCATGTTCAATTAGTAGTGATGATGTCTGAAAAGTTTTGTCCAAATTGATTGATAAATGTAGGAGGAGTTGCGCACACAAGAATTTCATGTAGAAACCCATATTAAATCAAAGTTCAAGAGAGATAACCTGGTTAAAATTGTCGCAGATTAAAAAGTTTGGAATATGCACATGTTCACTTAGTAGAGATGATGTCTGAAAGGTTTCATCAAAATCGGTTCATTAATGTAGGAGGAGTTGCGCACACAAGAATTTGTTCGGATGGAAAGACACAATAAATCTAAGTCAAAGGGAGAAAACCTGGTTAAAATTGTCGCAGATCAAAAATCTTGGAATATGCGCATGTTCACTTAGTAGTGATGATGTCTGAAAAGTTTTGTCCAAATTGATTGATAAATGTAGGAGGAGTTGCACGCACAAGAATTTCATGTAGAAACCCATAATAAATCTAAGTTAAAGGGAGATAACCTAGTTAAAATTGCCACAGCTCAAAAATTTTGGAATATGCGCATGTTCACTTAGTAGTGATGATGTCTGTAAACTTTCGTCCAAATTGATTGATAAATGTAGGAGGAGTTGTGCACACAAGAATTTCATGCCGAAACCCATATTAAATCAAAGTTCAAGAGAGATAACCTGGTTAAAATTGTCGCAGATCAAAAAGTTTGGAATATGCACATGTTCACTTAGTAGAGATGATGTTTGAAAGGTTTCATCAAAATCGGTTCATTAATGTAGGAGGAGTTGCGCACACAAGAATTTGTTCGAACGGAAAAACATAATAAATCTAATTCAAAGGGAGATAACCTGGTTAAAATTGTCACAGATCAAAAATCTTGGAATATGCGCATGTTCAATTAGTAGTGATGATGTCTGAAAAGTTTTGTCCAAATTGATTGATAAATGTAGGAGGAGTTGCGCACACAAGAATTTCATGTAGAAACCCATATTAAATCAAAGTTCAAGAGAGATAACCTGGTTAAAATTGTCGCAGATTAAAAAGTTTGGAATATGCACATGTTCACTTAGTAGAGATGATGTTTGAAAGGTTTCATCAAAATCGGTTCATTAATGTAGGAGGAGTTGCGCACACAAGAATTTGTTCGGATGGAAAGACACAATAAATCTAAGTCAAAGGGAGAAAACCTGGTTAAAATTGTCGCAGATCAAAAATCTTGGAATATGCGCATGTTCACTTAGTAGTGATGATGTCTGAAAAGTTTTGTCCAAATTGATTCATAAATGTAGGAGGAATTGCGCACACAAGAATTTCATGTCCGGAAAGACGTACGGACGGACAGACGTATGGACGGACGGACAGACGGATGGACGGACGGACGGACGGACAGACAGATGGACTGACGGACAGACGGACGTACGGACGTACAGGGCGATTCCTATATAGCCCCCACTTCTTCGAAGCGGGGGTATAACTATCCAGAATTGGCACACAGCTCTCCATATTCAAGCTTTACCGGTGTTAAAGGGCAAATCACAATATTTAGTACCCTCACTCTCTTTTCTCGAGAACCCAAAGAACCTATTTACAGCTGGCTGTTCAATTTGCCCGATTTTATGCGACCCAGCCCCAGACACTGTCATTGGATGGGGTGAACCACAAGGGGCAGAAATGTCTGGCAGACAAAACCCAGTGTTCAACCTTTCTCTCGCACCAGATTTCTTAGGATTTCCAAAAGTAATGAAAGAAGTTTGCATTGGACTAGATAAAATGTCAGTATGTGCATTGTTATAGCCCCCATATTATATCAAGATTGATATGTCCTTAATTGATAATTCTACGCAATTGATATTTTTCTGAAGGCAGATTCTAGCTGGTGTAACTCATTTGCACTAAGTGACCTTTAAGTGCATGTTTACATCTTTGTTAGACATAATCTATTTTTAAATCATTGTACATTTAGCTGTTGATCGTTTAAATTGTTTAAGTAGGTCAAGGACCTTGTTTACATCAATTAAGACAGAATCACCTAGAAACTAATAGAAAACAGAACTTTGGAGAAACTTCATCTTCTTGGACATTCTATCTGAGTACTATTTAAAGGTTTGTCAACAGAATTTAGGAACACAAAGACTCGATCATTTCAGAAAAACTCTTTTCAGTTAAAATAGATATTCTACAACAGAGCAGTTGTTTCCATTGGAGATCATTATTGTTCCAGGACAGTGCATTTATTATAGAAGCAGTGCTTCTTTGTGAATTTGGAAAAGTGATTCCAAAAGAGAATTTTGAAGAGAATTTATTCATCTTGAAAGAGAATTTATACTTTCTGTGAAACAGAAAATATTTTTTTTGGAAAGCCAGGATTCTACTGGATTATTTGGAAATTACCTGTGGCGCCAATACTTATTGGATTTTTACTCCATTTGAATTTGCTGAGCATTTTATTATATTTTATTGGAGACTGCTGAAATTTCTAAGTGAACATTTTATTACCAATCTGCGGGATACTGTTTCTGAAGACACATTCTTGGATTTAATACTACCAGCTGGAAAATTTCTTCACAAGATCCTTCACCACTGGATTACTGGATTCTGTCAAACTGTATTTTGGACTAATTCAATAATTGATAAGTACCACTGTTTTTATTTTCTGTAAACCAATTAGTGCAAAAGATCTTTGTATCATTTTTTTATATTAATTTTTTTTAATTAAATTTCAGAATAATTAAATTCATAGTTATTGTTGCTGATTCTCAGATTTCTTTCTGTTACCAATATCATTAATATTTCCACACCATAACATGCATCCCTATTAAAACTTTAACCACTTGATTCAAGCCAACTATACTTCAACCATATATCCACTCCCGCCATTGCATATATGGGCATATTATCAAAACTGGCAGAACTAACAGAACCAACAGATGGACTAACGGCCAAACTGCTATCCTTCGTACTTGTGACACTCATTTGTGGAACATATCCAGTATTTGTTACTGAGCAGTCTGTGGTCAATGAACTCTGTTGTTCAAAGGAATGCCTGCTTCTCACAGCGTCGAATCCAGGCCTGAATATTTAAAAAATCATGGGAAACCATATTTCCTTTCCATCATTTTGCATCATGGGAAATGACCGATAATGATTTTCCGGTTCCGGCAAATGTTTGACTGGGTAACGATTTTGACAATAGGCCCTAATAATCAAATAGTTTTAAAATCATAATGCAGGTCTTCAATCGTGTTTATACCGTACTGGCTCATGTCAAAGCCCATACTCGTGCCGAAACCCACCCCCCGCTTTTTCAGATTTGTGAACCAGGGTGCCCTACTCGAGTCAAAGCCCACCACCCAAGTTTCAAATTAGAGAATGGACGAAAGTTGTTTAAGACAAGATGTCAAATTTACAGGCATCAAATGGAAAAACAGGTGACTTGTTGCAACACTGCACTTACCAAATAGAACTGTAATACTGTATCATGTATATTTTTTGGAGTTGAGATTTTTGTGTTGTTAAATTCGTCTTTTGTGTAATACATTATGTCTGTGTTCAGTGTAATAAGTCTTTATTAAAAAATTATATATCACAAGCAAAATTGACTTGTTTATTTTTTTGTCGACCTCGTTTTGGAAGCTGTCAAATGAGTGTGCAGGCAGCTGTCAATAGTTGTCTGAAACACACCCACAACATGTAGTTTTCACAGTGGTTGAATATCACCAGAAAGATACTGATTGAACACTGCCACTTTCGAGTGGTGCACAGCTCATTGTGAAAGAACACTGCCACTTTCGAGCGTGCACAACTCATTGTGAAAAACGGGTGTTCAGAAATTAATGAGAAAGTGGAAATTAAAAACAAAAAATAATTACAACTCTAGTATTTGAGAATTATATAACAGTGTAACCAGGGATATGATTTAAGACTTATTGGTTCAATAAAACATGCTCATTTATCATTTCATCATGCTCTGCAACATGTGAAGTTATGACTTTTAGTGTAAAATCAATTTTTCGAATGTTGCCAAGGGAGGCAACTATTTTGTTATTCATATTCTGCTGTGTAACTTTTATCTGGTCTTCATATTATGATTTTTTTTATTTTTACAACACCACATGGTTTTGTGTTTGTTTTATTCATTAAATTGAGATTTAAATCCCTAAATCTGAAAATGAAACGTATGTACAAGATAATTATGTGAATTTTTGAAGCAAATTCTATAAAATTGGTAGGCGGTTTCCAAAGAAACGTAACATACCCAGTGGATACTTACTTGTCTTATATCGCCAATTGAATTTCCGACGCACCCCTACGCGACTTGCAAGCACTATTACTCGACCCCTGGGCATCGACATGAGTCAGTATGGTAGTTTCCCACGTAGTGTCTTTCTGTCACAAGGTCCATTAAATTAAATAGTACGATTTTGAATTGGACACCATATTCCTATAAAATTATGAACACATGGAGTCCAAGTGTGCATAAAATGCATGGGAAACGAAAAATCGTTTCCGTGTTTTTGCTGTGACAGTAACAACAAGGAAACAGAACGATCGTTACCGTGAAATATCAAGGCTTGCAAATCCCATTCAACCAGCAGCAAACTGATTACTTAAATGTGTTTCCACATTTTTAAAACAAGTGATCCAAATCCTGATAACCTTGCCAGATTTTGTAACAGTGTGCTAGTGTTTCACGATAGTGAATAGATAAACGATGATCAGAACCCAGTTCTTCAGATTCATTTGATTTGGTGCTCGTAAAAAAAAGCATGGTAGATAAGTTTTATGTGGTTTATTTAATAACAAAAATCAAACTAAACATAAATAAAAAGAATTCAACAAAATGTATATAAAAAAAAATAAATAAAATTTTAATCATGGCCAGTAAAGAATGGATACCATAGTTTCCCCCTTTTGACAATGGCCAGAAACAACCTCACCCCTAGCTATGTTATTTGGACATCCCCATACCGTAAACAGTACAACAGATCCTAGTAGAAGAAATTGTGCTGCATGGAATATAACATCATAGATGTAACATTCCACTCAGCATTATGGTTCTAATAGAACACATAATGGGACGCCCCTTTTACGGGAAGATATATCCAATAAACCAAACTTACAAGGTTTATTATTTGGCTCAGCTGGGTTAAAGCTTTTATGCCACAAAGGTGGAGCACTTGAAATGACAGAAAGCACAGCTTATTTTGGAAATTTCCCACCAAACAATCCAAATACTGAGTTTTGATTGGGAGTCTTGATTTTGCATAAACCAATATGCAACAAGTTATAAATTTTAAGGTGTACGCTAACTGGTTGAGAAAAATACCGAATTTAACAGGAACCTGGGAATACAAAAATAAACTTCTGTTACAAGGCACTGTGCACATAAACAAATATCCCTACGATAATTATTATTATTTTATTTGAATACGTTTTCCCAAACCGTTACAAACGAAAATGAGTTGTAGGCTAAGGAGCCCTCTGGGAACCCAGGGAGGTGAAACAGTGCTTGCTTACTATGTTAAACAATCGGTTTTACTAGTAAAATGGGACCCAGTCACCAATGCTGCTTGGGGTGAAAGTTCTCTAAAATGGGCAACATGGGTGGGTATACACGATTGACTAAACTTGACTTTATCACCATGTTGCTGTCATGATTTGCCATTGTGCAGAACGATGTGACCTTAAACACCAATAAATAAATAAAGAGATTACCAATATAATGCAATCATTTTTTGCACTGATTGAATGCCACAAGCTCATTCCAAAGAGAGGTCATAACCTATGTTTTTGAGACAAAAAATGAAAAAAATAATGAAAATTAATTGTCGATTTTTGTGAAAAGCGCTGTCCGGTTTTGGCCGTTTCTTTGGCCAAGGGTTAAAAATACACCGAACTTACCTGCTTTCTTCTTTCACAGCTACAACTTCCTTTTCCCTCCTTTTCCTCAACCAACTCAAAACTTTCATCATATTTGGGAGGATACTTTTGCAATTTTGTAAATGCCTAGATAAAATAAAGTTGATTAAAATACATTTGAACCGTCTGTTGTTATGCAACACACTAAGACTGTCACAAGTATTAATTTCATTATTCTGTGCGGTCAATCAAAGATTTGTCATTTGTTTATAAAGTGGAGCCCACTTAATTGGATATTTCTCAATTGAATAACTCTGTTAAATTATATAATTTCCAGTTACTAACCATTTACAATACTGTCAGTACAAATTTGACCTGTTGATTGTATTTTGGTTAAAGAATAAATTCCTGTTAATTAAATAAAAAATCTATCGTAAAATTGTTCTGCCAACCACTGAATTCTCCATGTTTCTAAACCTATTCAGCGTCAGTGCATCGAACATTAGCATTTATTTTATTATATCTTGTTTGACAGAGCTCACAGAGATAACAAGATATAAAATAAATGCTCAGTTTAACACTGTAATACAGGAAAAAGGCCCATCTGAATATTTGTCACCAGTTGGTAAAGTGGCTATTTAATTAACGTAATTATCTCTTTTTAGATTAGTCTATGCTTCATTATTTTACAAGGGCATGCAGTGGCTCTTTGATCAGAGCACTGAACTTCAAACTAAAAGGTTGGGGGTACGATCTTGTCCCAAGCCATCTGAGCTGTGTTCTCCAGCAAGACACTTAATCCTGATTGCCCACATGGGAGTACGGTGGCACTGTGTGCTAATGCATACTGCACACTAATGGGGCACCTACTGCTTGCACCAGGTTAGTGAGTTGGAGAGTCTGGTAGTTGCTTGCCACTGCTCAGTGGTCCTCTCCACCTGTAAAACTGTCTGACATGATATGACCCTGGTTGAAGGTGTTGTTAAACCCCAACAAAGAAAAGAAAATTATTTTAGTATTAGCGAACAAGTTCTGCAACATACACAATACTGTGATTTCAAAAGTGGACAGAGAATTTCAATGCGATTGTGACTTGGTTGCAATCTGGTTCAAAATTCTCTATCCGCTTTCCTCTTCGTAACTGCATGGAACTCACCTGTCAAAAACGAAATAAATCTCATATGCTATTTTCATTTGTTTTTCTTGGTTCTGTCTTGATTTTGTAATAGTTTATTTATGAAATCTCTAATTGTGCTGGGCTTATATTTCGATGAATCTGAGAATCGATTCACGCAATAAAATTGGTGAGAATCCATGTAGATTCGTGCTACACCTTACTGGGATTCACATGAAAAGATTTGAGTCCATTTAACCCTTTATCTAATACAGTGGCAGCAAATTAACCAATACAATGCTAACATGACCTGAAATATCCTGACACTTCGTCAATAAAATTGTCAATAAACTTGTACAAATATCCCCGTCATTAGAAGTCAATGAGCCAGTTCCAATGAGAGCCATATTTGTAAGGTTTTATTGGTAAATATTGTTTATTTTTTTAAAATTATCAAATTTAGTTTCAAGGGGTCTTCCAACCTAATTTTGCTCAATTTGTTGACATTTTTACCAATGTCTCAGAAACAAGTGAAGTGCAGAAATGCAAATAATATATCAAATTAATGAGTAAAGTGCATTGAAAAGGTATATATACACCTTTTCATGAAAAAAGTGAATTGTATGGTTTTGAAGAAGATTAATTTGCAAAAGGCTAAAGAAACGATCCCATAGAACCACAAAATGATCAGTAATTCGAAAGGCTTATCCTCAATGTAGTGATAACATATTACAGACTCAGAGAAAGCAGTTTTGTGACACACCCTTTGGTGTGATAGGAATGTTGTAATGCAAAACCACCAACAAGAAATTTGGATGTTCTGGATGTAGTCACATTGCCCATTGTTGGATCCAGTCGTGTGATTGCATTGTGGTTTTTGCAGGAATTTGCATTTTGGATAATCTGAAGAATGCATGAAAGTGATCCCTTCTTTCATTTGTTTTAGAAAATGTATGAGGGGATTCGCAATGAAGTTACAACAAATGCTTTAGCTGTTGATATCATAGCAGCAGATATATGCTTTGAAATTCCTTCTACCATTATCTATATTCACTCCGTTGTCTTGCACTATTTGTTGATGAAAATCTGAATCATTCCACACTTAAAAGATAACCTGAACCACTTGTAAAAAAAAGTCACTGACTGTATAAAATCTGAAATATACACGTAATATAAAGTAATATTCATAAAAAGTAAGCGGAATGCCCCAGAAAGTACTTCTGCCCAAAATATATTCCAAGTGAGTTTGAACTAAATTGAGCATGTTGATTTCCCCCGATTCTGTGAAGTAATTTACTTCCAAGTAACCATGGATCTCGACCATGATTGAGTTGATGTCTGCAAAGGACCGATGGAGGATGGTGTGAAAATGATGCATTCACACTTCTAAATAGCGTGCGATTGGTTGATGCTGCAAATTAAGGTTTTTCTGTCATACAATCATACCAACACGATCATCGATCAGTGTCTTTTGTCATCATTTTAGACTGACAAATGTGATATATCTACTTTTCCGGAAATGGTCTCTCAATTTGCTTATCATAATAAACTTCAACAGCAGTCAGCATGGCCATGATGGTCAAAACCCAAACAAATTATGAAATTTATGGTCAAAACTACCCGTATTTGAAATTTAAACAAATGCAATACCTGAAATATTTGTGATTTCTTCAGTATCCATGACGAGTAGCTTCTAAACCTTATATGCCAGACCAAATGTGTTCATTCTCGTTTGTCAACATAATAGGGTCTGCAAATTTTTGTAGTAATAGTACGAGAGGGCGACAGAAGCCAAATATTTTCCCATCATCTTTAAATTAATTTAAAATGATTAATTCTGTATATTTCACTTAAAGTACGATTTGATAAGGTGCGTGTATACTGTATTTGTTCTAATTATTATTATCCCCGCATTTTCAAAAATGCAGTGCTACAGTGATGATTAGGGCTGTCACGATTTTTCAATTTAGGAATCGATTAATCGTCGCAAATAATCGATCATAATCGATTAATCGTACCTAGATGACCCCCACCCCTTCTCCCTCTCTTTGAAGTCAATAAAAATGGAGTTCAAGTCAGCTGACCTACCTCAAGTAAACAACAAAGACGATCAACTTTTAGGTACATTCAAAGCTTTGATGTTCTCAACTTTTGAACCGTCAGTGTAATAATCAAGACCGGTCGGCAGTTGCGATCTTCGCAACTGCCGATCGGTCTTGATTATTACACTGACGGTTCAAAGATTCAGAACATCAAAGCTTTGATGAATGTACCTGGAAGACAAATGCTTCCAACGGCTTCTTGGGGTTTAACATCGATGTTCTTAACTCAATACCTTTAGAAGCAATAGTTTTCCATCAAATTTTCTTTTAATTATTAAACATCTAAAACGGGATACAATTTACAGATTATTCGACAACGAAAAATACTAATCGATTTCGCCATGACCGATCAACAATCGATTAATTGATTGATCATGACAGCCTTAGTGATGATCACCGTCCAAAAGTTCATATGTCCCTTTTTTTTTACATAACATAATTATTTAGTTCTTTGAATACAGTTAACTTGAAAAATGTACAAATATTACCAAAAAATGTAATATTCCTCATTTTTTACTTTCTCATTTGTTTTTACACCTCTTAGCTTTGATAATAAATTTCACATTCTTGGTGGCTAGGCCCTTTTTAAACTTATGCAGGTCTGAAATGAAAATGATAAGAAAATTACAGCAACATATTAGAAACAGATTCCCATTATAAGTGTTGGACCCCTATAACAGGTTCTGCGGGGTTCATGGGCATCAAATTCATGGAACCTCTTTTCACAAAGCATCATTTCCAGAAATCTCCATGCCTGCATTCTGATCATGGAATTACCAATTATTATTATTACTTATTGGGGTTTAATGACACTTTTGACAGCCACAGTCACCTCTTGTCGGACAGTTTTATGGGTGGAGGAAGCCAACGTACCCAGAGAGAACCACTGAGCAATGACAAGCAACTGTCAGACTACACAGTGTACTAACTCTACATAAGCAGAGTTAGCATTGGTTGAAGACAAGTGCACCATCGATGTGCAGTTTGTCTTAGTACACAGCGCTACTGCGCCCACACATGGGCAATCAGGATTAAGTGCCTTACTCAAGGACACAATGCTGTTACTCCTGGCAGGGATCAAACCGTGGATCTTTCAGTTTGAAGTTCAATGCTATAACCACTGAGCCACCACACTCCCAGAATTACCAATGATAGGTTTGATTAAACAAGTATGTTTAATGATGACAAAGTTGGCAGTTATGAAATGCAAAGGATGAACAATAAATATTTTAAAAAGAAAATGAGTTACTTAACTGATAAGAGTGATAGATTACTTTTAGTAGATGTTCTTGGTTTTGTTAAAATTTCTTGGAGAGTGCCTGTAGGCACTCCCTAAGAAATTGTAGCAAGATAAATGCAGATGAACAAAATATTTGTTTGATCATGGTACCCAAACTTTTTAATGGATCTCAAACCTGGCAAACAGTCTCAAACCTGGCAGTTAAGGCAACACTCAGCTTGGGTAAATAAGCATTTTCTAAGACTCAGAAATTCCTCTGGAAAGTTTTTTTGTTAAACATAATGGGAAAATATAGTGGTAAAATTACTGAAAGTTACTCATTGTTGGTTGATGGTCGAGACAAATGTTTTTCAAACATGTTTAATCAGATGACCTCTGGAAAAGGTAAAAAGGACTCCGACATGAAAGTGTCTCTTTTATTCCAAAACATGCAAAAAAAGTTTTTTTTCTAAGATGCACAATAGAAAATAGCCTACTTCTAATATTCTATAAATATCATACCTCAAAGAGTTTCACATGGTAGCAGTAGATAGTTTCTGGCATCAAGTTATCTCTCACAAAATTTCTTGCATTCATTGCAATCTGTTTGCACTGGAATATTAAAGATTATATTAGCAGACACAGTATTTGTAGGGTGTGGGGGTTTTTTGTCACAACATAAAAGTATGTATTGGCCATTTTTCCACATCAAGAAAGAATCATAGTGCCAGTGGAGCAGGTTTGATGATCCCAGGCAAGTGTTGGAGTTCTGTTCAAACAGTTTATTACATGTGAAATAAACTGTGGATCATAATGACCTATTCTGTGGTATCTGACACAACATCACTGGGTGTGGCAGGAAGACAGCCTTATGGATATGCCATTACCCTGGAGTATCACGCACATGGTCTCATTATTTTGTCATGTCCAATTATGTATTATTCTGCAAAATAAAATATTCTTTCATTCTTTAAATTACATTCATTTCCAAGATATAAACTTTTGTATTCTTGCAAATGAGAGCACCTGTTGCATGGTGCAGACAAGGATTCTTAGAAGATTTTCTGAAATATGCAGCTAACCATGAAATAAGGCTAACAGTGACTTAATTGGTTGAGAGCTAGATTATTTGATTTTGGTGGTCTGAAATTTTATTCAAAAGTTGTTTTCTTACAAATCATTGGAGAGTGCCCACAGGAACAAACAAATTTATGTAACAAAATATTATTTATGTCTGACTGAGTTTGAAACAAGAGTAAATAAAATGTTGGCTTTTGCTCTGGTACTCTCAATTTTTTAAAGCCCTGATAGTGGCTTATAGCACTCAACCAGTTACTTTTGGTGAATGACAAACCCTCCATCCCATGCTGCACCAATAATTCAAGTTTGGTGAGTCTGGGTCTAAAAAATTGTTGAAGTAATTTTCCCGACAAAAGCTTTACTTACATTTGCAGTTAACCATGACATATATGGGTCATAGTGACCTACTTTTGGTTTGCTGCATTCCAAAATAAAACACATCAAAGTTTGGTATTGCACCAACAAAAAGCAGCCCAATATGCTCCTGACACGCAATTGTATGTATGTACATTTTTAGTCGAGTTGTGTCGATGTCAAACTTGACTTATAGTTTGATGAATGGCGGTTGGGCAGGCGTAAACAATTGGTTTCTCGACGATAACTTGATAATGGTTCGACCCACATTTATGAAACTTCATAGATAGGTTGGCCTCGGTGAGAGAAAGAACCCTATTTATTTTGGACTTGCTAGGTCAACAGTCAAGGTCACAGTGACCTTGAACATACTAAATCGTAAACAATTGGTTTCCGAATGATAACTTGACTATGGTTGAACCCACATTCATGAAACTTCATATGTAGGTTGGCTCTTTATTTTGGACTTGCTAGGTGAAAGGTCAAGGTCACAGTGACCCAGACCTTAGTAATCAAAACAATTGGTTTCCAGACGATAACTTGATAATGGTTTGATCCACATTCATGAAACTTCATAGGTAGGTTGGCCTTGGTGAGAGGAAGAACCCTACCTATATTGGATGCAGACATGTTAACCTCCAGAATAATTTTTCAGGGAACCTGAGGGTGATTTTCAGGGAAATGGGATGGATTTCAGGGAAAAGTTTGCACGGGGACAAAATAAAAGAAAAAACTTGTGAATTTTCAGCTCATCAACCACTATTAACACCAGGTTATATCCAGAACTAGTTGTCAACTATGCTGATGCATTTATGCTATGTTAAAAAATCATAAAATAATTGTTGCTTTGACACCCTTCCCCCCCCCCCCCCCCCAGGATCCTCTTCTTCATGAGCCCACCCCTCCCCACCACCACCCACCCAAACTGTCCCACAGAGCACCTCCACCTGTGGTTTGCTCTTATCAAAGTCTACTTAACTAATAATTTCCCAAGTCTGGAAATGTTAACAGGAAAAGATGTCCTAATGTTCAGTTACTTCAAGAACATTAGTACTTAGAAAGTATCTTTATCAAACTCCATGCATGTGGGACGTTTGTGCCCTACACAAAACTTTTTTTTTCATCATTGAAGCATTTTTTTTTTAATTCCATTCGAAATTTTCTGGGTACAGATGACCAACAGTTAACAGTTCTGTAGTCAGCACAACAGAATAAAAGTAGTGTTAGAAAATAAGTCCATTGTGTTTAAATATGCAGTCATAATTTTTCGGCATCCTAAGCGACTTTAACCTACTTTTAAACTGTGCTAAATAGGCCTAGTTGTTGTTTACGTTTTGATTTTGGAAAAGGGATGAGAATTAAAGCTATTCTATGAAGGAATAAATAAATATATATTATTTAATTCCTTTTCATATATTTTAATTTCCCAAAACTGCATTTAAATGAAGGTGGAGTTTTCAGTTTTTTGAAAGTAAGTCACCTATTTTCACTTCGACACTCGCACATTGATCACGAATCTCCGAAGAAAAAACCCAGAGATAAACATGAACACAGTTGAAATATATATCATAAAATACCCTTTTCTTAAATAAATTTAACTTAAATCCATATTTTACTGCTTTGTGAGTTTTTACCAGAGTTTGAAATTTGACTCCGAACGTTTTTCATAAGTTACAACAGGAACGAAATATTTGACTGTTATTTTCCGGGATCTTTGGTCCAAAACTGATTCCCATCTGGGAGGCCGGGAACTACACTGAAATTCCGGAATTTTCCTGGGCATTCCGGGAGAGTTAACATGTCTGATTGGATTGCTAAGTCAAAGGTCAAGGTCACAGTGACCCTGAACATAGTAAATCATAAACAGTAGGTTTCGGGATGATAACTTGAAAATCGTTCAACCCACTTTCATTTATCTTCATAGGTAGGTTGGCCTTGTTGAAAGGAAGAACTCAATTTATTTTGGAATCAGTAGGTTAAAAGGTGAAGGTCACAGTGACCCTTCACATAGTAAATCGTATACAATTGGTTTCCCGATAAGTTGATAATGATTAAACCCACTTTTGTGCTGTCACAACTCGACATTGGATCGGTGATTGGTGATCCTATCGGCATTTTTTAATTTTTCTTTTATTGGGATTTAACAACAATTTCGACAGCCATGGTCACCTTATGTCAAACAGTTTTACAGGTGGAGGAAGCTGGAGTACCCGGAGTGAACCACAGAGCAGCAGCAAGTAACTGTCAAAGTCCCTAACATACTAACTTTGCACAAGCTGGGTTAGCATTTGTTGAAGATATTTAAGTTTAAACAATATTTTTATTCAATAAGTGTTATTTGTTACATAATAGAGACATCAGTGTGTTATCAACTCAAAAGTTAAAAAATTTACAGTAATTTATATATTTTTTATACTTACCAATGACCCAGACATAGCTGGTGCTAACTCTTAAAAATCTAGGGCCAAACACAAATTTTGCCCCCCAATCCCCAAAATTTGCATCTAAAACCGAAGAAAACATGTCCTGAATGGCCCTCCATACTTCGCCTCTACTGCACATGCGCAGTGTCAAGGACGTATTCAAATGCTATACTTTAAAACTATGACATGAATGAATTTTTTAAAACATAACTTTTCACTTTAAAACCATCCCAGTAACAGCTCAGAATTACTGACTCCGGAGGAGGTATCCCCTTGTTTTCATAATAAAACAGGTGACCCAAGGGAACACCCTCCCCCCCCCCCCTTTTTCTTGCCCTGGGTCAAATAGCCCAGAGCGAAGAGGGCAGCAGGACGAAGTCACTGCCGTAACGTAAAGCCTACATAGCTATAGTTGCAATTGTTAAGTGATCGACATTCTGAGCAGTCGATAATGGACCTAAACAATGCAGGCCTCCAGATATGAACTCGATATTTCTGAGATAAAAATTCGTGAATGTGGATGGCTGAGACCAACATGCAGCCTTCTTTAAATCTATAATAGCAACACTATTTACATAAGCCCAAGATGTAGAAGAGCTCTTACTTCATGGGCCGAAATCTTAAGCACAGACTGCTGAGTTAAGGATAGATTATCCTAAGCAGTACCGATAGTTAATTGAATGCATTTAGCAATAGAATGGACCGTAATGACCTTTCTATTAGGCATCAGAGCCAGAAGAAGCTTTACGTCCTTACTGATAAACTGAGATCTGTTAATAATACATAAAGGTCTAACCGGACAGAGTAAAGGCCTATGCCCGTTCGAAGACGGAAGGACCTTAAAAACAATAGGTTCCGGATATTTATTAGGAGCCTGATTCTTAACCAAAAATCCAACATTAGTAGTAAAGGAATAGAGTTTCCGATACTACGAAAGTGAGAATCGTCCACCGATAGTGCATGAAGCTCACTGACTCTTCAGCAGAAGAGAAGACTAAGAGAATTGCTGTCCTAAAAGGCCAGAATTTGAAAACTACTGTCTCAAGAGGTTCAAATGGTTGCATTAGTTTAATAAGAACCCAAGCTAAATTCCGTATAGGAATTAATCTAAGGATTCTAGGTCTATTTATCGAAAAGTTTCAAACTAACTTAGATAAAGAGACATTAGGCTCAACTGTAAACTATCATGGTGTGCATAGGTATCAGATAACATAGACCTATAACCTTTAATAGTAACTGGCTGCAGTTGATCTCGTCAAACAAGTATACTAGAAAGTTTGCAATGTCTGGTATGGAGGGATCAAAAATATCAACATAAAGATCCCTACACCAACGACGGAAGACCCTCCACTTTAGCCGCATAGTATAGCGAAGAGGAGGTCCTCCTACAGTTAGAAATCGCGTCCACTGCTCGTTCTGTACAATGCTTGCCATGCAAGAAGGACCGCACAACGGAATACGTGAAGGTTGAGACCTTGCAGGTTGTGATGAAGTTGACACGATTTCCCCAGCGAAAAAAGATCCTCTCGTGGAGGAAGTTTTCGCGGTAAGTCCCACAGCAGACACTTAAGTAAATTTATCCACAGTCTCTGTGGAGACAGAGATGCTACCAACCGAATTGTATTGTGAATGTATTATCCTAGCAATACTTGCTGAATCAACAGCACTGGAGGATACGCATATCCTATCATTCCGTCGTACTAGATCGATAGAGCGTTAACTACATATGCTCGGGGATCCGAACACGGTGACACATACGTCTGCAATTGATTGGTGAGTTGTGTCGCAAAAAAATTTATCACTGGGCGCTCCCATTGGTAGCAAATCTGATTGAATACCTGTTTGTTGAGAGTCCATTCTGATGGCAACAATCGACCCTTACGTGAAAGGGAGTCTGCTAATACAATCCGACGACCCAGAATATGACGGATCGAAACAGAACTTGGTGTTCTATAACAAACAGAAGGATTCTTTCCGTTAAATTCAATAACGGAACCGAATGAGTGCCTCCCTGGTTCCGGATATACGCAACTACTGTCGTATTATCGGACAGGATTTGACATGCGTTTCTGAATAATGTTCATCCAATGACGTAGTGCAAGCCAAAATAATATCATTTCTTGGAAGTTAAGTGCTTGCCTAAAAACTGCGGAACCCAAAGACCCTGGCACTTCGAATCCGTTGGGATCAATATTGTGCCCCAACCTGTTTGACTGGCATCCGTCATAATCGAGAAACTCGGATCCGGCAACTACAGTGGAACTCTCTGAGTCAACCACCGAATGTTTGCCCAAATCTGAATCTCTTGTTACACTTGATTGACAAGAGAACATGTATATCGAGCAATTCATAGATTGCTGAAAGGTTGCCGTCGAAGAGAAGCTTCTCCGAGACCGAAGCGACTCTGAGAGAGTTCTTCACCTTACTATCCACGCGCGTGGATGTAGCTAGGGCTGCGTCACGTCTAATCAACTCCAGATTGCCACTGAAGGGCGGAGTTATACGTGGAAAACTACTGCCCTTGAAAGAAATCTCATTAAGAATCATATCCTGGAATTCTTTCTCTTGAAGACGTAATGATAACCCCTCAGTAAGGTGGTCTACATATGATAAAGCGTCTAAGTTAAGTCTATTAGACATCATTGTCGTTTCCAACATCGTGGTTGGAATTGACATAGACGGCGAAAAAGACAATACCCAGTCTTCAGCCTCGTCGTCTAGACGCAGAGGAACTCTCAGTATGCCCTGTCCTGCCATTTCAAATTATTCCTAGACTTGATGAAAGGCAGATTAGAGCATTTGCGGACAAGAAACTAGACTAGTGTGTTTTGGTAGCAAGCTTATATATATATAGCGTCGTTCAATAATTCGAAAGTTCTAGTGACATTATTGGACTGTGTCGGCAACTCAGGGACGATGTCCCTGAACCGATCAAAAATAAATTCTGTGTCCAATGACGCTATTAGTTTCTTATCCAGCATCGCAGCATTCTAGTTCGACGGAACAACCTCTGGAAGATAATGCCGGAAGAAATGTATGGCATCTTCTGTTGTTCCAAAAGGGAAAGCTCGAAATCGTCCGAATTCCTTTCGCCATCCTGTCAGACCCTATGAAGTGTTCAGTCGTCCGTACCTGATGCATCAGCGGAGTGAACAGACCCAGCGTCGTCTGATTATTCCTCATCCGACAGAGATTCTGTCGTTTGCTGGGATGCTGCGATAAGCTGTGCTATTTTGGATAGCACGTCCGTCACTGAGGCCTGTGGAGAAGCGGTCTTACGATGCTTTGCCGCTGGAAGCTCCGTGTTCGTTACCCCGTGTATACTTCTATTATGCGAGCGACCGGAGTGTACAGGCCTCGTGTCCCTTGGCTACCAGATGGCGTGATCTGTTTGCCGTGGAATCACTGAATGACGAAGCTGGCAGGATACTCGAGGTCACATAGCCAAGTTGCGGTCGTGTGCGCTGCCGTGAGGATGAGGAAGCATTATCGACAGTCTCTCGGACTGTCTATATAACGGAGCGTCCCGAGCGGCGGACATATGCTCCGAATGCGAAACGTTTGTACCACAACATCCGGTCACAGATGTTGTTGTACGAGAGAGGGACCTCTCTCGCTCGCAGCTCGGACGGACCTGGACGAGCTAGTAACCGGACTAACAGGCTTCTCTCCTCTAATCCGTCATCACTGGGTGTGTACTATTGTCTATTATAGTGCTCGCATCACCCAAATCTCCTTCCTGGACCGCAACGGACGAACCCGGCTGCCGAACCATTCGATGAATGGACGCTACACCGGGTGAGCTAGCGAATGTCAACGCCGTCGATCCTACTAGGAACCTCTTAGGCGATTGACGTATTCCATGAGCACTTATTGCCGCTAGCTCATCATTTAACTATGACGACAGAGGCACACTTTTGAAAGACATCTCAGTAACTTTGCGAACAAGAAACCAGACTTGCTTGTTAATAGCAAGCATATATATATAAATAGCGTCGTTCAATAATTCGAAAGTTCCTGTGACATTATTGGACTGTGACGGAACTGAGGGACGATGTCCCTGAACCGATCCAAAAATTTTTGTGTCCACCAACGCTATCAGTCTCTTATCCGGCATCGCAGCATTGTGGTCCGACGAAACAACCTCTAGAAGATAAAGCCGGATGACATATACAGCAGCTTATGTTGTTCCAAAAGGGAAAGCTTGAAATCCTCCGAATCCCTTTCGCCATCCTGTCGGACCCTATGAAGTTTTCAGACGTCTGTACCTGATGCTTCAGCGGAGCGTCCCGACCCAGCGTCGTCGGATATTACATGATGCGACAGAGATACTGTCGTTGCTGGGATGCTGCGATAAGTTGTGCTATTCGGGATAGCACGTCCGTCACTGAGGCCTGTGCAGTAGCGGTCTTACGATGCTTTGCCGCTGGGAGCTCCGTGTACGTTAACTCCTGCATACTTTTCTATGCGAACATCCGGAGTCTACAGGCCTCGTGTCCCTGGCTACCGGATGGCGTGACCTGGTCTCCACGTATTCTCTGATTGGCGAAGTTGACTGGATATCGGAGGTCATGTAGCCAAGGTGCGGTCGTGTGCGCTGCCATGAGAATGAGGAAGCCTTATTGACAGTCTCTCCGGACTGTCTATATAACAGAGCGTCCCGAGCGGCGGACGTATGCTCCGAATGCGAAACATTTTGTACCACAACATCTGGGGCCAGATGTTGTTGTACGAGAGAGGGGCCTCTCTCGCTCGCAGCCCGGATGGGCTTGGACGAGCTATGAACCGGACTAATAGGCTTCCTCCGTTCTCTCCTCTAATCCGCCGTCACTGAGTGTGCACTTGGTTGTTTTATAGTGCTTGCATCACCCAAAACTCCTTTCTAGACCGCAACGGACGAACCCGGCTGCCGAACCATTCGATGAATGGACGCTACACCGGGTGAGCTAGCAGACGTCAAAGGCCGTCGATCCTACTAGGGACCTCTTAGGCAATTGACGTATTTCCATGAGCACTTTTCCACTAGCTCTTCATTAATTGTGACGACGGAGGCACACTTTTGGAAGACATCATGGATGCATCACCCTGTTCTTGATCATCTGAAATAGAGATTGATAAACTAGAGTGACCCTGCGGGGAAAGGACCGGCATGGCCATTTCCCCGCTAACATACCGTGACAGACGCATCCCATGTTGTCATCGAAAATAACACATACTGAACAGGAGTTAGTGCGAGTACACTGACTACATTTATGCAATGATTATGAAAGTCAGAGGAAGATTTCCTCTTAATCCAATTGAACAATATCCTTTCATTGTGAAAAGAAAACAAAGTCCTAGTACTCGCACCAACCCCTGCAAATCAAAATACATAATAACATGATCCATTAACATAGAAAAAATAATTGAAATCAAAACAATTTTTTGAAAAAATATTTTTTCAGAAAAGCCCAAGTTTCTGAAAAGTAACGTTGAGCCCCAATGGATCCCAAGCCTAAGTGTGGACAAAAATTTAAAAAATATTTTTAAAATTTAATGCAACACTTACGAATAATAATAATGTATCTAGATATGATTAAACTAACATCAAGATATTATTTTCAAGAAATCCCCCTCACACAGAGGCTGTTGTCAATGTAAACAAGAAGTGTAAAAACACCAGAAACATGACTCCAGGCACTGATAACCCTGGCCCGAAATCAGTTACCAATAATACACTATCTGATGCAAAACAGAGACTTCCAGGGAAGAAACTACAGAACATCAGCTGGTAGATGCAGAACACTACGCCTAAACACCCAAGGGTGAAGACGTAAACATGGGGAAAAGAACAGAATTCATTCTGTTATCCAGCTAAAACTCCCAAGGAATTTTAGTAATAATATTACAGAAAATATGCCAAAAGCATGGGAGAATAGCAAGGGGGGACTTAAAGGAAAGGGAGAGAGGAAAACACTGAACAAGCAGTGTAACTTTATAGCAAGAATGGCCACAACAGGCCGTTGCCTCAAAAATAGGTAACTTAACACAATTTCATTAAAAAATTTTAAGTTACAGCCCTGATTATTTTCTGTCACACATTTTTCCTCTCCTCCTTCTATATCCTCCTTAGAACCACCATTTCTCTAATATTTATGTGTCTGGCATCATTTAAACTGAGATTTACAAGCACAAAGATCAGTCAGATGTTAACTGATGAAGGGCCAAACAAAGAATGATTAATGGCGCCAATTTCGGGACGTCCTTGACACTGCGCATGCACAGTAGAGGCGAAGTATGGAGGGCCATTCAGGACATGTTTTCTTTGGTTTTAGATGCAAATTTTGGGGATTGGGGGGCAAAATTTGTGTTTGGCCCTAGATTTTTAAGAGTTAGCACCAGCTATGTCTGGGTCATTGGTACAGTATAAAAATATAAATAAACAGTAAGACAATATAACACAATAAGCAGTTGCATGGTACAAAGTAAATGAGGGATTTGACAAAAAGCTTGTAGTTTATTTTTGGTCATCTCACAAGATATTTGAACCATCGACGTGCAGTAAGTCTTAGCACACAGTGCCACTGTCCCCCATGTGTTCAACTGGGATAAGTTCCTTGCCCAAGGATACGATGCAGTTGTCCCTGGCAGGGATCAAACCATGGACCTTCGGTTTGAAGTCCAATGCAGTAACCACTGAGCCACTGCACTCCCATGCATGTATAGATAACCTGAAAACAGGCTTCTGAAAACTGTCTGTAACAGTATTTCCTCTCGTCTGTTAGTTTTGATCATGTGATAAATACTCAGGTCTCAAATTATGGATTACGGAGATCAGAAAAAGGTAGAGCGGAAAGTTTTTTTTTGTTTTCTGGTTCATTTCCAGTTTTTGCAGCACACCGGAAAACTGAACTGGTAGACCCAGCCAAAACTGGCTGAAAAGGTTTTACTCTGTTTGTGCATAACTAATCAAACTACCTTACTAGGAGGGAATTGGACTAGTGGCCTCTATGGACATTAGTCACCAAGTCTATTTGGCAAAGGCGCAAATACTGAATGAGTTACATATAGAGAAACTGTGGCAATGAGAACTGAACATCGATTAGATGAACTTTATTCATTTGTTACCCTAATTTATGGGTTTTTTCTGAGTCAATTGGCCTAGCAACTGATCTCCTAGAGTGCTCAAAGGGAAGTTAGGATGAACTTGTGATATTTACAGAAAGAGCTTTTTTGTGGTGGGTGGTGTCGTACAAAATATTGTGGGTATTTCCAAGTTAAGGAACCTGAAGTATTGTTTACTCCTCGTTTTTAACACATAGAAAAACTGAACCGAAACTGAGGTTTTTTCCTGAAACTGAACCGAAATCGAATCTGAAAAATCAAACCCTCCCAGCTCTAGAAAAAGGGTGACCTAGATTTTTCAGGCAGCCTGTTTTAAGGTAAACCGTTTTCTGATTTTATTTTTTTTCACCAATAGAAAGACAAAGTAACACCGATATATTTACCAGTACAGTGCAGCCCACAGAATATGATATCTCTTAACTGAATAACCCTGTTAATTGAATATAATTTCCCCACACAAAACCATTTACCATACCTCCAGTACAAATTTGACCTGTTAATTGAATAGAGGTTATAGAGTAAACTCCTGTTAATTGAATAAAAAATCTTGTAACCGGTCGAGAAATGACCCTGATTTGCCCCAGTTTTCCTTTGTTTGTAGATTTGGCCTCAGTACATCCAATACAGGCTTTTAATCAATTATATCTTGTTTTACAGAGCTCACAGAGCTCTGTCAAACAAGATATAATAGAATAAAAGCTAAGTTTATCTCTAGAATACAGGAAAGTGACACAATCCCTGTTAATTGAATACTCCTGTTAATCGAATAATTTTCACTGGCAAAATGACTATTCAATTAACAGGGTTCCACTGTATTAGTGAAAAGATTGAGATGAATGGCATAAAAAAATGCAGCTTATTTCATCAAAGTATCTTATGGAGCCGGTGAAATGCTGTGATGTAACACAGTTGGAAATGGCTCTGAAAGCCTTTTCCAACAGTGTTTTACATCACAGCACTTCAATGTCGAAGTCAAAGAACACTACGTTTTACCATTAATATAAAGTAAGCATTAGTTCTAGAAGAGCTAAGGAAAACAAAAGGCAAGTGGACTGTGTGTTCTTGAAAACTGGTTGCCTAATTTCTTTTTAGGTGAAAACTTATCAGTCACTCAATTTTTACAGGCCTGATGCTGTACCAGCTGTAAGATATATTGGTATTTATTATTGAGGTTTAGGATCACTTTCATCATCTCTGGCTATATCACTATCAGATTGAGAGAGAAGTGCAGCAGCTGAGGCTTGAACCTTCAACCTCTAGCACACAAAGCGACCGATTTACCATGAGACTAAGAGATCCACACCAACCAGGTTGGTTGGTAAATGCCCCTTATACCTCAACTGCTACACTACTCTCACGTTCTTTTGAGATTCAACCACAGTGAATCTCACCCCAGTTTCCATCTAAGAGCAGTCGAAACATCCATCGTGCTTCATCACAGCATCCACAAAGTCACCAACTGCTAAGGGCTGGTCATGGCACCAATGTAACAGATTGAGAGAGAAGTGCAGGAGCTGAGGTGCGAACTGTCACCCTCTAGCACACAAAGCGACTAATTTACCATGACACTAAGAGATCTCGACCAACCAAGCTGGTTGGTACCAAGACAGCAAATTTCTTGCCATTAGAATGAATAAAACTTTGGACTCGTTCAACCAAATGTTTTCCTGTAAACTGAATCAAGTTTTAACCACTAATTTTTTAATTCAGTTTTTATGAATTTTTCATCAATTTCAGTCATGGCTGCATCACATCAGCCATGATCAGATTCAGTGAAAAATATTTTAAAAAATACTCAACAGGGTAGAAGCTAACCAATTGTTAATAATTATGTTGCCAAGGATGCTTCTGCCCTCTTTGGGAAAGGGTCTGGGGCCCATGCCACTGGGAAACTTCACGATGTGAAGGATCTATTTTAGAATTTGTGTTGGAGAAGAAGAAACATTCAAAGAAATGAAAGAATAAGATATATTAGGCCACACAAAGTAGATGTTCTGTTTCTCAGGCCATTATTTGTGAAATTGCATGTGGGCGAGCGGTTTTTTATTTTATTTTTTATTTCAGTAATTACTTCTTTGCCATCAAAAGTTCATGTTCTTGCTTCAAGTTTTAGGCCTCATAATCTACAGAATAGCATGGGTAGTGGTGTATTTCATCCCTTGAGTACATGAAGGCTTTGCAATGCGAAAGCATTGCAAAGCCTTCTTGCACTCAAGGGACAAATTCAGCAATTTTTTTAACTTGGGTAAAATATCAGACATGAACCATTAAATTTTAATTTTTTTTAAGTTTAAATTGGTTATAAAAAGAGAGCATGCGGCAGCCAAAAGGACCATGTGGGAGGGCCTGAGAAACAGATTTTTTATTTTTTTTGGCCTTACCTTTGGATTAAACTGAGAACATTAATATAGAAGCTAAAACATGTATTCTACATGTTGTAAGTTTTATCTCGGCAGTCATCTTAACCATAACACTGCATTGCAATGTCATACTAGAGTTATCCCTCCTTTTATGAACGCAGCAAATATGTCCAGTGATACAATGCGTTCCCATACTCTTTTGAATTCACTTTTTCAATGCTTTGCAGGGCTGAAGTTTTTAGTTTGAATGCCCAGTTCAAGACACCAATTGTGCATTAAATATTTTGTTTGTGTAGGTACTGAGGAGGGGAAATTTGGGGTTGGGAATACGGAAAAACCATGCCTGAATGCTATTGGGAAAGACTCCCATATTAGGCCCCTGTAGACTAGGGCTGAAACGGTTGGCTCATTTTCGTAACCGACTAACCAAGAGCTATAACCGGATAATATCCGGTTATCCGTGGCCATTATTTCACCGAATATGGGATCAAAGCTATAGGAATTGGAAAGCAGTATTTTCAAACTATTCCGTAGTGTGTATACAAACGAACATTGTCGAATACTCGACAACGTTCGTTAGTATACACACTACGGAAGAGTTTCTGCCATTACTCATTACTCACGGAAACTGCCGATCAGTAACGAAGTCTAGAACGCCAAAGTCGATTATTTCTCACTATATACAACGCGGTTTCGATGTGTAATCTGTCACAAAGGAGAAGCGGCAGATTTACTACATTTGAAACCTGGAATGACGATCACTACCGATATTTCGGATAACCGGTTGACGGTTTTTCTAATCGGTTAGATAGCTAACTGGTTTCAAACCGATTATCCGGTTAACCATTTCAGTACTACTCTAGACACCAAAACGGATCCCTGGTTGCCCACTTTTGAGGACTTTGGACATCAGTTCCTATTATATGATTAGAGCTGATTTTGTCTACCACAGTAAATAAACACAGCTCTATGTCCTGTGGTTCATACAGGGATACAAGATATATAGGATCTTTAATAGATCTAAAATTACCTGCTCATCATTCTCCTTCGCCCAGCTTAATTTCTCTATCAAATCACTTAAATCTCTCTTAAATGGAATGTAATGTTCAAAGGGAATCAACTGTTTATAGAAGAATTCATAAAATGGTGAATTTTGTTTCAGTACTACAGAATCTCCAGCCAGTAAATATGGAAGTCGATATGCTGCAACTGTGCCATCTATGTTTATTTGATATTTAAACTGTAATAGAAAACATGGCATAAAAATAAGAACTGTATTTCATTGTATGAAGTTGGAGCCTTTCCTTATTATATTTCTATGCTTCATGACATCATTTCACTAACAAAATCTTTTTTTCCCAATACATTAGTTTCAAATAATTAGCAGCAATTTTTCAGATGAAAGATGAGCAACAAGAATTATCTGCTATTGTTGCCACCTTTGTAAATGAAATGATTCAGTTTGAACAAAAAGTTTACAAAAAAAACTGTCATTATAAATCATTGATAAACAGATTTCATAAGTATGCACAATGATAATTTTTTATTAGATCAGCTCGAGCCTGAAAATAAGCAATCTGACATTTGCAGAATGAGGTCCCCAGAGGGTGAATTTGCTGATGCTATCCCACACAGTGGGCCAATTTATCCTCTGGGTACCTCTTTTTGTTTTGGTTTGAGACCCTGATTCAGATTGGGGTTCACAGAGGGTAAATCTGGTGATGCTACCCTGCTGTGCAGGGTAGCATCACCAAATTCACCCTCAGGGGACCTCATTTTGTAGATGACAGTCTGCTTATTTTCTGGCTGGGATCAGCTGTTTTCATCATAAGTCATTGACACAAGGTGAGAACCCAAAAAGATATTTGACAATATTTTTTATCTGTTCTGTACATTTTGTCTTCTTGGATTATGCCATCCATTTGTGATTACACAAATGAGTGTATTCTCTTTAGAAAGATCAACAAAGTTTAAACCTTTTCCTAACAAATTGGCTGCATCTACCCACTTAATTCAATTAATTCAATTAATTTGGCAGTGGGGAGGTTCAAACGATATGGTTTTGTTGAATTTTTTTTTTTAAATAACAAGTTTTTATATAGTGTTCATTGGGAAAAGGGTTAAAATGAATTTGTACAGTACTGTTATTACAAAAGTAAACTATTTTGAATGGAAGGCGACCGCTTCAAAATGTGGTTGACACTATCTGTCTGCATTCTTGCCCACAATGCAGTAGAATATTACCTGTTAAAAAATAAATATGAAAACAATACGAGTAGGGAGTTTTTTTTATGTATTTAACAACTGCCAAAGGCTTTACTAATAAGACAGAACACAACAAGGGTGGAGTATGGAGGACTGAAATGAATGATCCGAGTCGGGAGTTCTTGTATTTCATGAATGCCAAAACCTTTAATAATAATACAAAACACAACATGGGTGGAGTATAGGGGGGCTAGAATCAACAATCTGAGTTGGGAGTTTTTCTTTTATATCACAACTGCCAAAGGCTTTAATAATAAGACAGAAAACAACAAGGGTGGGGTATGGAGGACTGAAATCAATGATCCGAGTTGGGAGTTTTTCTTGTATTTCACAAGTGTCAAAGGCTTTAATAATAAGACAGAACATAACATGGGTGGAGTTCAGGAGGGATGGAATCAGCAATCCGAGTTGGGAGTTTTTCTTTTATTTCACGAGTGCCAAAGGCTTTAGTAATAAGACAGAACACAATAAGGATGAAGTTCGGGACTGGAATCAATGACCTCAGGTGGAATTTTTCCTGTATAATGATCACCAAAGGCTTTTGTAATAAGACAGAACACAACGAGGGTGGAATATAGGGGGACTGGAACCAATGACACAAGTTTGAGTTTTTCCTGTATTTCACAAATGCTAAAGGCATGCATAAAATAGAGGAAAAACTCCAACAAGGGTTGTGGATTCCTATCCCCCAGACTCTATCCAAGTTGTGTTCTGCATTTATTACACACCCATTTAAAATTAAGGTTTGTTCACGACATTCTAGGATGTGTGATAAAAATAAACTTTTATTGCACACGTGTGGGATACAGATTTTGGCACTTTTTTAATGTAAGAATGGAACCAGTCATATTTCTGGGGATACAGTACATGGGCCCGTTTCGATGCAATGGATCATTTATTTTGATGTTGTAAAGTGGATGTTCGTGGTCTATAGTATCTGAGTTTATATTGTTTCTGATGAAACTCATGTCGTATACACTGATCGACCATCAAAAGAAACTTTCTAATTTATTTTCTTAACGTGAACAATACTGACTGACTGTTGATTAAATAACCCAATGGATTAAAGTATGGCATGGAAATGATTGACAAACAGTTCAAACTAAAGAACAATGTAGACAGAATATGAAAGCATCTATGAGTGACGTCATTTCGAATGAATGACGTTGCGCGAGCAAGTTTCTAGGTCATCAAATCGAAATACAAAACAAATTGCCTGTCGATATTCACTTGAATTTGTGTGGATTCTGTACCCCTGTTAAAGCCTATAACAGGAACTTAATAAATTTTGAGCATAGTGAACAATACTATCATTTCTCTTGGATAATAAGGATATAAATTTAATTTACGTGGGATGAATTGACAATGGCTACTGTAATCTTGACTTAAATCTTAACCTGTCTGTCTGTCAATCAGTCGAGTAACAACAGTCGCATGGAATTTGGAAGTCAGATAAACTTTTATAATTTCTCATTGATGGATTTTCCGAATTTACACCTACAGTTTCTTGTGAATGTGTGGTAACTTTTTTGGCGGGGATCACATCAACCGTTCAGAATTCGCGCTGTAAAATTGAGGCATAAAAAGATGGTAAACTGTATTTCAGATGAACAGTGTTTCATCGATCAAAGTGGTGACGCATTATAATTTGCAAGTGAAACTATGAATGAAAGTTCAAACGGCGTACGAAATAATAATAAGACTGGTCTCCTGCTTGTGAAGAATAATTTGGATTTTTGTCATATTTTATTTCCTTTACGTCTCAGAAGGATAGGTTAATTCTCACTTAGTATTATCGTGAAAGGCCTGTTTCAGAAATTTGCGAAGGTGTGTAATAAATACTGAACCACACAAGCGTTTGAATGGGTTAAAGTTTATCGCACTCGTTTGGTTTGGCGCAGAATACCACTCGAGGCTTTGCCTCTCGTGGTATTCTTGCGCCCAACCAAACTCATGCGATAAACATTAATCCATTCAAACGCTTGTGTGGTTCTGTCTATTTATACCATGATTAAACTTGAATTAAGTGAATGAAGCTGATATTATTCAGGAAAAATATCACCTTCGGCAATCTGATAACCTTCTTGCTTGACACTGTTTTGTGTTGAAGCATTTCATTCACATCATAACGTCACTCTAACATGTGATGCTCAATCAGATATGCTTTTACATGTCAATTCCAAGCATGGTGTTTCCCAATGTCTGTATTGTATTGCATAACGTTGCATACATGGGCATGAAAATAAGGAATCAGATTCATAAACTACTTACATGTTACACGAAATTTAGTGGTTGTGACCTGTTTTCTTAAGTTGCCCATGATTTAGATTTTATCACTTTTTGTGATATTTTTTTCTAAATAAGGCTATTGAAAAAAATTCTTGTTTCTCAAGCTGCCTCACCACCTTTTTTTCACCTGGAAATCTTTTCTATGACACTATTTTGCACTTGTAGGGCAAATATTTAACCAACTATATCTTGTTTGACAGAGCTCTGTGTCACAGAGCTTTGTCAAACAAGATATAGTTGGTTAAATTTTCAACTACATTATGGGAAATTTTCAATGCTAAAAACATTGGTTTACCACATAATAGTGTAAGTAGTTAATTTCTGACTCCAACCATTTTCAGAACTGTTTTGTGAATAAACAAAAAACAGAAAAAAGCCTTCCTCTCTCATCATAAAATTGAGAGAAAATTACCCGAGAAACAAGAATTTTTTTTTTATAGGCCTAAAGTAGATTTTACTTGGAAACTAAAGTGTTCATGTGACTTTTACCCCATCATGATGTTGAATGCCAACTCTAGCACAATTATTGAACTGTGATGAGTTTCTGGGATAAAGACATTTACAGACCAATTGAGACGTAGGATGAATCAAACCCTGAACAATTTGGATATAAAAGTCAAGGTCTGAATCTTCTAAGCAAGGTATGAATCATCTACAGCCCAAACTATCCCCAATAAGAACCGAATCGTGCAAGGTCTGCATCATCCAAAGCATCCATAAGGATCAACTCATAACCAAAATTGCACAACTCACACCCACGGTTGCTATCACATTAAAGTTTGAATTGCTGAAAGTTTGATAGATAATTTTTCAGGTTTAATACTGTTCGTCATTTGTGAATTACAAACTGAAAAACTGCTCTGAATCTTTGTCATTTTAGCAGCCAGAAGTTGTAACTTAAATGATATTTTTGGAGGAGAGTTAATTCCAAATAACCATCCTTCTGCAATTTTCCCTGATGGCATTGTTCCCTTCTTTTAACATTGGTGAAAAGTAGGTGCACCAGCATGTTAAGGGAACTAACAGTGAGTGAAACATTACAACAACTCAACATGGAAAATGACCATTTAAATTTAATTGAATGGACTTTTCTTTTTTTTTTCAAATTTTTATTTTCACATAATAAAGCAATGTACAAAAAGTACACAAATTAAGTACAATATATACATAAATACATTTCAAATTTATTTACCATATTTGAACATTATATTAAATTTAAAAAAAAAAAAGAAGGGCAGGATGAGGGTAAAGGACAATTTGTTAGAATGGGGTGGGATGTGGTGGGGAGGGTATGGTGTAGTGTGGCCACATCGAGAGCCATAACAGGATAAAAACAACATGTGTATCATTACAGGAATGAACTGAGGATCAGGATACTTGACGTTACTTAATGTTTCTATGAATTTGTATCCACTCTTTAAGTTACAACATTATCAATCTTAACTGGTGGAATGTTGGAAATCCTTGTAGGAGCTTTACCTTCACCAATAATTTGACTGATGATTTGCCAGTGTTCAATGTACTTTGATCACACATATTTAAATTGATTCAGATCTCTGGAGAAAGCCTACAGACACTCTCCAGTAAACATAATTGAATAGACTTGGTCATACTTGTCAGTAGCATTTGTCATAGAAAGCCCTTTTGGGTGATGGGGTAGGACCATAAAGTTTCCAAAGACAAGTTGGTCAAGTGTTTGATTGCCACTTGAAATTAATAAGGTGCCTGTTTGATTTTTGTTGCTTATCCCAAATGTAACTCACTGTGTCTGACTTCTGAGTAATTAGAGAATGATAATACTGCATTATTATGGTACCACATCAATTCTCATTAAATACCCATGATAATTTTGTTTGACCCAATAATGTCTAGCCCTACTGTGTAGGCTACATCAGCAAGAGAAATATTTGGACTCAGATTCACCCAATGTTTGGATAGAACAGTGAAGTCATAATCACTTTTCAGTTCCGTCCATGGTCAAATGCGATCACAAACAGTTCACAGGTTATGGTTTTTAAACTGTCGTAACTTCCCTGTAACCTTAACGACCATTCACAACTTATTTCCAGATGTGAATACACACAGGAGTAATGGTATAAGCCTCTGAACATTCTTTCAGCATGCTCCCAATGGGCAACTGAGATTTAGTGTCTTGCCCAAGGACACAAAACAGATGAAAAGTGAAGATCAAACTTTCAGTCAGAAGTCCAGAGGTCTAGCCAATGAGTCGCCATGTTCCTGCATATTTTCTATAAGCAAGGCAGGTATTCCATTAACCCTCTACACTCTGATATCAAAATGGCAAAGTTTTCAGCAGCAAATATTTCACATAATGCAGTTTGATATTTAGCTGGTAAAGTTATTTTTAGTCATCAAAATTTCTTCATGTGTCTTTGGCTTGTTATAAATGAAGGGAGAGTGCCTATAGGCACTCTCCATTAAATTTTAACAATGCAAATCCTAAGAGACAAAATACATTTACTTCAAAGATAACCTGAAGCACATCCACAGAATACAAAGCCTTCAAGCTGAGGTACCCACACTGCAAAATAAAGCCCAAATATTGGCTTCCAGCACTCTACCAGTTAACCAAATATACCTTGTTTGACTGAGTTCAGTGAACTCTGTCAAACAAGATATAATTGCTTAAGTTCATAGTTAAACAGGAGAAAAACAGAGTGATTGGAGAAGATTCTGTTGCATTACCAGCAGTGCCAGGAGTTAATTGAGTGTCCTTGGGCAAGGCACTTAACGCCGTGTATTAAGGCATACTGCATGTCGATGGTGCGCATGTCTTCAATCAATCTAACCCTGCCTCTGCTGCCGTGCGGAGTTACGATGTAACAGCAGCTGCTCGTCATTGCTTGGTGGTTCTCTCCGGGTACTCCGGCCTCCTCCACCCGTAAAACTGTCACCGACATGATATGACCTTGGCTCGTAAAGTGTTGTTAAACCCTAATAAATAAAGTTAATTGAGTTCTACTGAATTACCTTACCTACAGAAGCAGTTGGATATATTGTTAACAATAAATTCAAAGACCTACAGAACTGGCTGATGAATTTCTGAAGAAAAAAAACATATCTCATCCACTCACCTTGAAGAAGTCAAAAAATGAAATTGATTTTTGAAGTTCACCATATTTATTAGCATCCTTTGGGAAAAAGAACATGTGTGTCAGTGCTGCATCAATGAGCTCAGGGTGTTTTCTTGACATGATTACTAAGTCCAACCTCTCTTGTCTGCTATCTCTTCCTCGCCAAAAAGCCTTGGAAGTTTTGTTTTCCCATGAGGGACCAGTATTGCACTGTGCACTCATTTGGTCCAGAACCACTCTGAAAAAACATTTGATATTCAGATAAAAGTTTCCCCCACACACCCAACAATCTAAATATTTATGATAGACCATTCTACCTGATCAGCCTTCAACCTGAACATTCAATGAAAAAAATAAGCTCTTATAAATATTAAAAAACTTACTTCAGACAGAGTAATCTAGAGGTTACACTTCATGATGTTACCAAGAACATGGAACAGAGATGATAGTGACAAACCTGTAAAAAGCCTGTAGATGATGCACTGGTCTAACTAACTAGTCTAATTAATACAGATTTTGAGGTAGTCTTCACTATTAACTATCATTTTTGTTTTCTCACTCTCTTTTGGTCTAATCCCTCACAATAAAACAAAATGCTATGGAATTTGAACAAAAAGGAAAAACAATGCATTGGTTGTAATATATCACTGGAATTGGCTCAATGAGCCAATTCCAATCATCTGTCTCAACCAATGTGTTTAAAATATAGAACATTGTGCACTTTTATACATACTGAAAAACACTTTGTTGTTTAGAAAATGACAATCCTTGCAATCTCATAAATCACACATTTGTATTTATATATACAGTGGAACACTGTTAATTGGTGGCGTGCTAAATTATTTTTATTTTTATCAGTTTTTTTTTTTATTTTTCAAGCCAGCATCATCTCTTGATTCTGTGGCACATAGGAAATTTGAACTAGAGGCTCTACAGAGCCTGTAATTGCTCACCTGGAACTACATATAACAAGAGCGCATGTATCGCTGAAGCAATACAATGTCCCCTACCGGACTAATGAGCTTTAATAATTATACAAATGTTATAAGCTATATGTGATCAGCATGAATTCCGTTGAAGCATTTCCAAAAAAAAGTCCAGAAAACTGATATTTTGGCACTTTTCCATATTTCCATGGGCCATAACTCACACAAGAATAATACAATCAGCATGAAACTCAAACTTGAACTGTAAGTCATTGTTCTATAGTAGGTTACCAAGAATGAAATCAATCAGTTGAAGCAGTTCCAAAAAAAGTCCGGAAAACTAAAGTATGACTGACAGACTGACTGACAGACTGACGGATGGACTGAGTGCAAATGAAACTTGATCTATAAGTCATCGTTCTATAGTAGGTTACCAAAAATGAAATCATTTCGTTGAAGCGTTTCCAAAAAAAGTCCGGAAAACTAAAGTATGACCGACAGACGGACTGACAGACTGACAGACTGACAGATGAATGGACAGAGTGTAAGTGAAACTTGATCTGTAAGTCATCATTCTATAGTAGGTTACCAAAAATGAAATCATTCCGTTGAAGCGTTTCCAGAAAAAGTCCAGAAAACTGATATTTTGGCACTTTTCCATATTTCCAAGGGCCATAACTCACACAAGAATAAGGCAATCACCATGAAACTCAAACTTGATCTGTAAGTCATCGTTCTATAGTAGGTTACCAAAAAATGAAATCATTCCGCTGAAGCGTTTCCAAAAAAAGTCTGGAAAACTGATATTTTGGCGCTTTTCCATATTTCCAAGGGCCATAACTCACACAAGAATAATGCAATCAGCATGAAACTCAAACTTGATCTGTAAGTCATCGTTCTATAGTAGTTTACCAAAAATGAAATCATTCCGTTGAAGCGTTTCCCCCCCAAAAAACTCCGGAAAACTGATATTTTGGCGCTTTTCCATATTTCCAAGGGCCATAACTCACACAAGAATAAAGCAATCAGCATGAAACTCAAACTTGATCTGTAAGTCATCGTTCTATAGTAGTTTACCAAAAATGAAATCATTCCGTTGAAGCGTTTCCAAAAAAACTGTGGAAAACTGATATTTTGGTGCTTTTTCCCATATTTCCAAGGGCCGTAACTCAAACAAGAATAATGCAATCAGCATGAAACTCAAACTTGATCTGTAAGTCATCGTTCTACAGTAGTTTACCAAAAATGAAATCATTCCGTTGAAGCGTTTCCAAAAAAACTCCGGAAAACTAAAGTGTGACTGAGAGACTGACAGATGGACAGACTGATGGATGGACGGAGTGCAAACCTATAGTCCCCTCTGGCGATGCCGGTAGGGGACTAAAAATGTGATTTCCCATAGGCTTTCCATGGTAACTTTGAGCTGCAATTGTGGCCATGTTTGCAACATTACATCAACATTACATGAGGATCATTGGTAGAACATTTGAATCTATCAAACAGAATCATAGAATGTCTCTGGTGGCCATATTTTCCAACCAACGGGAACAAAAAGAGGATCATTTGTAGAGGGCCTCCTATAGATCATTCTTGCCAAGTTTTGGTTCCATCGGCTCAGCAGTTCCAGAGAGAAGATGAAAATGTGATTTCCAATAGGTTTTTTCTATAGTAACTATAAACCGCAATTGTGGCCATGTTTGCAATACGATCAAAATTAAAATGCGGAATGTCTTGGAGGGTGTCCCAGTTATCAACCATGCAAAATTTCAAAACATTTGGCCCAGTGGTTTCAGAGGAGAAGAGTTTTCAAAATTGACTAATCAGAATCAAAGAATGCTTCTGGAGACCACGTTTTTTCATGCACCAGGAATAAAATGAGTAACAGTGTAGAGAACCTCTCATAGACAATACCTGCCAAGTCTGGTTCAAATTGGCTCAGTACTTTCAGTGAAGATGATTTATTTATTTATTTATTTATTTGTGTTTAAGGTCACATACTTATGCACAATGGCTAATCGTGACCGTGACAGTTTTACGGGTGGAGGAAGCCGGAGTACCCGGAGAGAACCACCGTGCAACGACGAGCAGCTGTCAGCTCTCCAACATCGTAACTCTGAACTCTGCACCGCAGCACAGGCAGGGTTAGATTGGTTGAAGACATGCGCACCATCGACGTGCAGTACGCCTCAGTACACAGCGTCATCGTGCCCCCATGTAGGCAATCGGGGTGAAGTGTCTTGCCCAAGGACACAACGCGGTTGCCGCAGGTGGGATTCGAACCGAGGACCTCTCGGCTTGCAGCCTGCACCTCTACCAACTGAGCCACCGCGCCCCCAGTGAAGATGATAAAAATGTGATTTCCCATAGGGTTTCTATAGTAACTATAAGCCACAATTGCAGTCATAATTGCAACCTGATGAAGATTAAAATGAGGATCATTGGTAGAGGGGATTACAGTCATCAGTCACAATAAGTTTTCAAACCATTTGGCCTTGTAGTTTCAAAGAAGATTTTCATGAAAATGCACACATTTATGAATTCTGTTTCAACAAAAAAAAATCAGTAAAAGAAGGTTAAATATTTTGAAAATTACAATTCTTTCAGACAGTATTCTCTTTTCATAATAGCTTTGGATAGGTAAAGGGTTACAGTCAAACACACTCTCCTCCAATATTTGTCAAATCTTAAAAGATAAACAATAATATCTAAGCTGACATGATTGAAACAGAATACAAACACTGTTCATGTCACATATCAGAAAAAAACTGTTATCAGATTGAAGTTGACAGATACAGATGCCTGTAAATTCAGAAGACTGATGATGCAAAAATCAAGGTACAGTTAAAATGGTTTACAGTAAAGTCAAAATAAGTTGTGTAGGATAATCCAACAATTATGTATCTTTTTCTCTTCCTACACTGATAAGACCAGAAGCTAACATCATTTTATGGAAAGCTCTCACTGATAGTTTTCTAGAAAATGTCAGATTCTGATCTTGTCAGGGCAGGAGCAGCAGTATACTTAGTTTATTGCAGTTATGCTGCAGCTTATTTTGACTTGTACTGTATACACAATACTTTTGGGTTTTTTCACAGTCCTCAGAGGAGAAAACTGGAACCAACCCTTACCAGATTCTCAAAAAACAAGTAATTTGCTGACAGTACCGATCTTTTGTGCAGACAGGAGGATCATTGGGTTAAGCATTAGAATATAGCCTCTGGTGGCCACATATTTCCATCCTCTCATAGACCATTCCTGCGAAGTGTGGTCCATGTCGGCTCAGTAGTTTCAGAGAAGAAGATGAAAATGTGATTTCCCATAGGGTTTCTATAGTAACTATAAACCGCATTTGTGGCCATGTTTACAACCCAATCAACATTAAATGAGGGTCGTTGGTAGAGGGGGTCCCAGTCATTACTTATGTGAAGTATCAAAACATTTGGCCTGGCAGTTTCAGAGGAGAAAATTTTTGAAAATCCACCTATCAGAATCAAAGAATGCCTCTGGCGGCCATGTTTTTCAACCCTCAGGAACAAAATGAGGATCGTTTGTAGAGGACCTCCCATAGACTAGCCAGGTTTGTTTTCACGTCGCCTTGGTTTTTCCAGAGAAGAAGAGGAAAATGTGATTTCCCATAGGGCTTCTACAGTAACTATAAGCCACAATTGTGGCCATGTTTGTAACCCAATCAACATTAAATGAGGATCGTTGGTAGAGGGGGTCCCAGTCATCATTTATGTGAAGTTTCAAAACATGTGGCCTAGCAGTTTCAGAGGAGAAGATTTATGAAAATCCACCAACCAGAATCAAAGAATGCCTCCGGGAGCCATGTTTTTCAACCGACAGGAACAAAATGAGGATTGTTTGTAGAGGACCTCCCATAGACCATTCCTGCCAAGTTTGGTTCACACCGGCTCAGCGGTTACAGAGTAGAAGAGGGAAATGTGAAAAGTTTATGGTCGCCGGATGCCAGACGACGGACAATGGACGATGGACGCCAAGTGATGAGAAAAGCTCACATGGTCTTTTAGGCCAGGTGAGCTAAAAAGAGTCCTCATTAATTTCCACGAGGTGCAGTATGTAGAATTAAGTGATGCAATTATAAACATTTTTCAAAGGTGGTTTGTAACACAACTGTTTTTTTCAAAGATGCCATACTACAAGCAAGAGTAGCCTTAGTTTAACAAAATTTTGTTCATAGATATTTGTCTTGTTATAATTTACTTGAGGTGCTAATTGACACTCTCCAATACATTGTAATAAAATGGTTTTGGATACTTTTTTTACTGTCTAGCAAACAACCAGCTAACACATACAGTGAAAAGCCACTTTTCAACAGAGCCATGATAATGGCTTTTAACATTCAACCAGTTAAATGAATAGGCACTTTGTCAGTGAAAATTATTCACTTAACTGCAGTATTCAATTAACAGGGACTCTGTAACCTTCCTGTATTCCAGAGATAAATGAGTATTTACTCTATATATCTTGTTTGACAATGCTTATAGAGATCTGTCAAAAAGATATAAGAGAGTAAATGCCTGTATTGTTTGTAAACAAGGAGAGTTTGGTTACTGTCACTATACTTTCTTGACATATGTATTTGTTTATTTGGGGCTTTAACAATACTTTCAACAGCAAGTCACATCATGTCAGACAGCTTAATGGGAAGAGGAAGCTGGAGAACCTGGAGAGAACCACCGAGCATTAGCGATCACCTGTCAAGACTCCCCAATGTACTAACTCCACACATGCAGGGTTAGCATTGGGTGAAGGCAAGTGCACTATCGACATTCAGTATGACTTAGTACACAGCGCCACTGTAACCCCATGTGGGCAATTGGGATCAGGTGCCTTGCCTAAGGATACAACACAATTACCCCTGGTAAATGGTTTTGTGTTTGGAAGTTATACTCAATTAACAGGGCTATTCAATTAAGGGATATCAATTACATAGGCTCCACTGTATTGATGAATACCATGACAACACTGAGCTTGGAAATAACATTTCTGACCCAAGACAAGGATGTCAAGCATGCTAAGGGACAGTTTATAAATTTTTCTGCCCATACAATGTGGCGCTAGTGACACTATCCAAGTCCATCAATGTACTTTACATAGAAATAATATTGAAAAAAAAACCTCTTGAAGATCATTTGATTAAAATAGGTATATCACAGTCATGATGTGATCAGCACATAAACTGGAAGCAAATTTGAAGAAATCACAAGCCAAGGTCAGGATTTTTCAAGGATCCATGAAACCTATGTGAATTTTTAATTTCAAGTCTGTTGTATTAAAATGATTAATATTAAATGTCTGACAAAATCGTTAACAACTTTCTATTTATTCTTTTGCTGTGTATTGTAAACAATGTGTTTGGAAAAAATTAAGAGTTATAACACATTCTGTGAAAAAGCACAAGAAGTAAGCACATAATCACAAAATGTTGAAGTTACAAACTTGTGGTTGCTTACCAGAAGGGAAGGTCTTTAAATTCTACCAAACTCAAGTCTACAGTCCCCACAAATTAGACAATTCTAACATCATGGTACCAGCTCCAACTTTGACTTGCATTGTGTTCTTGAGAAAAACACATCACCTTACATGCACCAGTGAAAGTGCATTTGAAGATGTCTTCAGCCAATGCAACCTGCACTGAAGCCCTGCCCTTCATACTCCATGCCAAGTTTTATAATAAAAACAAAAAACAACCAAATAGAAGGATTTAAACAAACTTTTGTACTTGAAATGTCAGTAAATGTTAAGTTGACAAGATTCATAATTCTGGAAAAATTCCTTTTGACATACACATCAACACTAGAGCTGTAGGTTAACCGAAACCGAACCGAGGTTTTTAGTTTTTTTAAAAAAACGAAACCGTCGACATTGCGTAATCTAAGGTTTTTCGTTTTTTTATTAAATACTCTCTTGCCAGCTCTTGCTGCAGAAATTCACAGAATGTAGCCATCCCAGAGTAGTGAGAGTACCCAGACACTGCCAATGGCAGTGTCTGGGTACTCTCACTACTCTGGGAAGGCTACATTCTGTGAATTTCCGACATTTCAGTTTAGTTGTGTTTGCAGCTTTCCTCAAGTTGCGTGTAGGTGTCAGACCTCAAAAAATGGCCAAGCACAATAAAAGTTCTGTATATTTAGGTAATTATTATATTGGCCTTCCTGATTCTTCATGTAATATAGCTTATTTCGGGCATTCATTGAGTTTCACTCAATTTCACTACCATTCAGTTATGACTCTGGACATAAGAATGAGTTTTATTGAATTTTACTTGGCCTCATGAACAAACCGAAAACCGAACCGAACCGAGGTTTTTCTCCACCTGAAAAACCCAAACCGAAACCGAACAAGTAATTTAAAAACCTACAGCTCTAATCAACACTTCATCCCCAAACTTCACACCAAGTTTTGAAAAAATCCAGTGAAAAGGATAGGATGAGTAAAGCAGACTGACAGGTGGCCAATAGTTTAATATGTCTCTACAAATAGTTATCGTGCTCAGTGGCTTTCTACAAGTAACCCTGCTTCTATCTCAGCAAACATTCCAACATGCACAACCCATACACCCCCCACCTTCAGACCCTAAAAAACAAAATAAACATACAAAAAGAACAACAAAAGAACATTGCTGGGCTCCTAGTTGGGCTTACAAAGGCCTTGAGAAGCTCCCTGAGGCTCTCCAGTCTGTAAAACCCACCTGAAATCTAGGCATGAAAGCACTAATAAAGTATTTGATAGTGGATGGCCTTGGATTGAACCCAGGGGAACTTTCACAGGAGGTTTTCTTGTCCTTTTATGTATTTCACTGAATCTGATTTATTGTTCATGTGCAAACATGACTTGAAATGCATTTTTCTATTAAATCATACCCCCTGCTGTACTGTATTTACCCTGAAAAAATTTAATATACTTACCTATCAACCATCTTTAGAGTTGTATCTGTTATATCATAGGTCGGCATTACAATATCTTTTGATTCATCCGATCCACACCATGAAAATATGGGTAAAAGCTCATCCCCAGGTCTCCTCTTGATAACCAGAGGCCAGTCTCCTAGATTTACAAAGAATTCAATGTCTGGCAAAACAACCTGTAGCAGAACAAGAATTTACTCAATCCTTAACCCAATGGCAAAATTTATTGCTATTGTGGTAACTATCACTAAAATCTTCACTGTTAGGAAAAAAACAGACAAGTCTCAAACTCAATTGAAAAGTTCAAGAAGCACAAGCATAGTTTCAGCTAATAGATGCCTGGGTTAATCCTTCACCCGACAAATCAAATATCAAATTTTATTATCAAATATTTTCAACAAACGAATATGTGACATATCATGTGACCCCTAATTGAAATGAGCTTGATGAGCTTGTTCCAATGAGGAGTTACATGACATGATTTTGTTAAAATTTTGTGAAAAATAATTGTTTTTCAATGGTGCATTTTGTAAATTATGCAGGTGTTTGTGTCTAATTCGTTAGGTAAGTGGTTTGATTGATTGATTGATTGATTGATTGATTGATTTCTTTATTTTGCAGTATACATGACACAAATAGAGATGATGCATACAGTAGTAAAGAGTGTTTTAAGGATACAAAAAGATATGTAAATTAACACTACTCAAGCATGACAATATCAATGTATACTGCAGGAAGACAATATAGCCAGATTGGGTGTCTACCTATTGTCTCCCAAGCTGTGCATTACGCAACCTTAAACCAGACTATTTTACAAGTATGTGTTTTTACCTAACATGACTAAAAAGCAGGGAAACAATTGGATAAGATGAGATAAGATGACCCAGCTGTCAGCTGAAACAATGGCACGCCTCCTGGTACATGTACTTTTTTTTTTTAAAATACACAGTAGGACAAAACTACTACAGAGACCAAGAGGTGCACGAGGGGTGATCCAGACCAGGAATATGTTGGATACTAATTTAGAAGATCAAACAATTGATTAGAAGTAACGTTTTCTTACTTCACGTTTCTCATAACATATTGTAACTATAAGAGTAGGGCTTACCATACAAGGAGTCCACTACATGGGGGGGTTAGTAATTTAGTACGCAATGAGAAAAGAACTGGGGACACAAGGACACCTAACAACAGATGTCCTTAGTCTATTGAAAAAGCATTGTGTCTCTATCAGTGACTACAGTCGGGGCAATATGGATTATTGCAATCAACATTGTACGGGTATGATGATAGAAAAAAGGTCATTAGTTATTTTTTAAATCGATGTCTCTCTGTTATACTTCTGATATTGCTATCTAGCGCGTTCCAGATTTTGGAGCATGTGTTTGAGGGATTGAAATCGAGGGATTTAGTTCATGTTTTATTGGATTGTAGAAGTCCAGTTCTTCTGCTCGACCTGCCTGTTGGATTATCAATTACACTAAAATAGTTTTCTAAAGAATCAGGCAGGTTTCCATGATACCAGTCGAATACAAATAAGCACGGCTGGAGTTTATAGAGGTCTTCAACTTTTAATACTCTATTATTGCGAAAGAGGGGGTCTGTATGTGCATTATATCTCTTATTGCTTATAATGCGCAAGGATCGCTTCTGTAACATCGTTAGCTTATGTACTGACCTCACATCTCCCCACACGTTTATTCCATACATTAAGTGAGTATGAACTAAGCTAAAATAGAGGGTTTTCATGGCATCATGGGGAAATATAGTCTTCACTTTAGTAAGTGCAAAATTTGCATGAGCTATTTTAGAACAAAGTTGATATTTATAGGATAAATTCTCAGCGATGTGGATTCCTAGGAATTTAATTGATTTTTCTGTACAATCTGAGCCTACCCTACTTATTTCCTGGCCATTTATTAAAAGCCTTGGTGAAGGTGTAAGTAATTCAATTTTATTGGAGGGATTAATTAGAATGAATTCTGTTTTTGTTTTTGTGCCATTTAAGGATAGGTGGTTCGCGCAACACCAATTAAATAAATTCTCAAGCTCTCTGTTTAGGTAAGGAATTAATTGAATTGGGTCGCAGTCCGAGGAGTGCATAGTAGTATCATTTGCAAATGACAGCAGATTCAGAGAAGTGGCATGACAAATATCATTGACATATAATAAAAACAACTTTGGACCGAGAATGGATCATTGGGGAACACTGCGTGTTATCTGGACCAAGTCGGATTGTTGACCACCATATGCAACATATTGTTTTCTTCCCGATAAATAGCATTCGAACCAATTTAGACTTAGTCCTCTTGTAGTATCAAATGCTTTAGAAAGGTCAAGAAATAGGGCAAGGGTATAGTTTTTACTTTTTTTTATTATTTTCATCAGCCACTCTTTTCTGAATCCATATTGGAAAGGATGCAATATATTAAACCGGTCTAAAAATGTTAAAGAGTCGTACAGACATGAGTTTTTCTAAGATTTTTGAGAAAGTGGGTAATAGGCTGATAGGTCTATAATTAGCAAAGTTATGCTCATCACCGGATTTGAATAAGGGAATGACTTTGGCAATTTTCATTCTATCTGGGACAATACAATGTGCAAACGAGAGTTGATGATGTGTGTTAGTGGGGTAATAACATAGTTAATACTAAGCTTGACAATGTCTGAACTGATGTTGTCACAGTCTTGACTATTTTTGGTTTTTAAAGATTTTACAATATTTCTAATTTCTATGTCACACACTGGGTTGATGTAAAAATTTCCAAATGAAAGTTCATCCATGTAGTCATAAGAAGATTTACTTGATTTAGGTATTTTTTCACTTGTAAGCTTGCCAATATTTGCAAAATATGTATTTAGTTCACACGCTATTTCATTTAGGTGATCAATTTTTTTGTTATCTTTCATAAAGAAAGTGGGTAAGTTGGCTCCTTGTCTAGATTTTTTGATGGCTTCATTTAGTATTTGCCAGGTTTTTTTAATGTTGTAGATATCCCTGGCTAAACATTAAATTAATATAATTTTCTGTTTTCATATGACACGCGGTTTTTAAGAGGTCAATATTAATGTCACCAGTTACGTAGCCGAGTAATTTTTCTTCATTTATTTTATTAGTTATTTCAGTTATTTTGGTGAGGAAACTATCAATATCTGCCCTGGGTGCTGTGTTTGTTCTATATACTACACCAACAATTCTGCGAGATGTGTGGATGTTAATTTCAATGAATAGGGATTCTATGACGTGCGGAATGAAGATTGAGAGGTCTTGGCAAATTTTGAAATCAATGTTTTCCTTTATAAAAATCCCAACTCCACCCCTCCCGTCGTCATCATCTGGTCTGTTCATTTTGATCAATGGCTGATAGCTATCCAAAGAATAATTAATGTTTTGGTAAATGTTAAAAATTTTGGAGAGGCCAATTATGTCAAAGGTCGGTTCATTGTTCTGCATGTTGTAAAGGAGACCATACAGGGAATCCTAGTGTGTGTTGAGGCTCTGTCAATTGAGGTGAAATAGTGAAAATGATTTATCCTTGTTGACAGCTGAGCAACGAAATTGTTCTGGTTAATCCTTTAACTAACACAAACAAAAGATGACAAATTCAAGATAACTTCTCAAATACAGTGGAGCCAACATGATCAGATATCTCTTTACTGAATAATTCGGGGGCGCGGTGGCTCAGTTGGTAGAGCTGCAGGCTGCAAGCCGAGGGGTCCTCGGTTCGAATCCCACCTGCAGCAATCGCGTTGTATCCTTGGGCAAGACACTTCATCCCCATTGCCCATGTGGGGGCACGGTGATGCTGTGTACTAAGGCGTACTGCACGTCGATGGTGCACCTGTCTTCAACCAATGCTAACCCTGCTTGTGTGGAGTTAGTATGTTGGGGAGCTGACAGTTGCTCGCCGTTGCTCAGTGGTTCTCTCCGGGTACTCCGGCTTCTTCCACCCGTAAAACTGTTGTGGTCATGATTAGCCATTGTGCAGGAATATGTGACCTTAAACACCAATAAATAAATAAATTACTGAATAATTCTATTAACTGAATATAATTTTCAAACACCAAACAATTTACCATATCTTCAATACAAATTTGACCTCTTAATTTCATATTGGTTTTTCAGTCAACTCCTGTTAATTGAATAAAAAATTTTGTAATCTATTGTGGAATTATTCAGACAACCACTGATTTCTGTATGTTTATAGACCTATATGACCACAGTATACCAAACATAAGCATTTAATGTATTATATCTTGTTTGACAGAGTGCCATGAGCTGAGTCAAATAAGATATCTCTAAAATGGGTAACATGGGTATAAACGAATGACTGGATTTGACTTTATCTCCCTGTTGTAGTCAAGATTAGCAACTGTGCAGAAGTAAGTGACCTTAAACACCAATAAAAAAATAAATATATAAATGTAAACAAGATATATTAGAATAAATCCTTACAGTTTTCTTCAAAAACAAAGTTTGTGACAATCTATTCAAATGTGCCAATCAAGGTTATAAGAAGATGATGACTGTACCAAATCATTGTTTTGAAAATAGTTGTTCTTGATCAAAATAAATCACTACTGCCTTCTCAAAACACAAGTTTGGTATTCTTGTGACAAAGAGCTCCTGAGATAAGTTGTACAGGAATCTGTTTAAGAGTTCTGTGCTGCCAACAATGAAATAAAATTCTCAATGATTCCAAGTTAAACCAGAAATGTAAATTTGAACTCCCTTGACTAATAATAACTGTTGCAGTTATGCATTATGCAGCAGATGAAAAAAATGTTTTTGTGTGCATCAACCAAGAAAAAAAGGGGTACAGAGACCTAATTTAGGTATTCAGTACACCATTCCAAGATGTATACACACAAGAAGTTTTGGAAACATGCAACAAATAGCACATGAAATATGCCCAGGACATGCAAGTGTTCAAGATTTTCTAACATGAGCAACCAACTGAAATAGACTTTGATTTTCTTTGTGGCCTGGTGGTGAACTTCATGTTTAGACTCCTTGTTGTGTACCATAAGATAGATGTCTAAATTGTGAACATTTTTAAATGATTCACAGTGCCCAACTTAAATTGTTTTCATTCCCAATATATTTCACCTCCGGTACGTCACCTAAAATTCCCAAGATTATACCTACAAACTGGTTAAAAATCCACCTTATTGTCCACAAGATAGACATTCTACCAGACTCCTCTAGGTTTGTGCAGCCTATTTTCCTGCTTAAAACATAACCTACATCTCCCTCAGATGAACTGAGCCGCAGTTGATAAACCAGCTACTTGATAAATGCAAAGGGGTTGATACATTCCCCTCCTCCTTACTCTGGTGACTAGAAATCTGTTCTGTGACATATCTGCTGGGTGAAAAAGATGCGGTTTCAACACAGAAACTTACGAACAGCAACACAGAATCCTCTGATTGCTCATAGAATCCTAGAACCGATTGGGCAGTGTGGACATGTTAAGTTTGAAAAATTCAAAATAGTGAGATTTTTGCACGGCAAAGCTTGTTTTTCCATACAAGACAAAAACTGTAATTATCCTCCCCCATTCCATCCATTACTTCTAAAATTCATGCTAAAAAAATAAGTAAATAAATAAATTAAATATTGGCAATGTTGTGAGAACTATGCACAGTTTCATCTAAGTGATTGATAAAAACTAGACAAGAAAAAACAATTCCCCACCCAATTACCCCCCACCCAATTACCCCCCCCCCCCCCCCCCCCCACACTCCTCTATAAATGTACCATAAATTCAAGTCAGACAAAATGAGAGGAACAAACTGCACAGTTTGAGCTAATGGACCACTGTGAGAAGGAAATAAACACTGGACAAAAATTGCATATGCTTTGCATAAAAACAATTTCCCCCACCCTTCCCAACTCAAATTTGGGCTTGAAGTATGAAAGCGTCAATGACACTGTAGCTCAACTTGACTGTGTGTAGTGTTTGATGAAAAGGATAATGTTCAAAGTTTATGAAAGGATTATGAAATAAGACAAGAATTGTGATAATTGAGAATGTGTTACTTTCCGTTCCCTGTATGCTATGTTCTCAATAAAAATAATTTGAGTGCAGACTGTACTTAAGAATTAAGACCTGGGTTGATCTGGCCCTAAATAGTTAACATATGTCAACCAAAGTTACCAAGTTACAGTAAAATCATTCCAAAATGAGTCATCCTACGAAGTTACAATGAAATCCCTTCGTAAATATAGCTGACCAATCATGACCAAAATAGGACAGTCTTATCTAGGAACCATACCAAGTTATCCTACCAAATTACAATGAAATCCCTTCATAAAAACAACCTGTGAGCAGTGCTAAAGGAATCTAGGTCATGTGACCAGGCGGTGATAATGGCTGACCGATCTTAACCAAAATATGACTGTCTCTGACCGATCGTAACCAAAATATGACAGTCTCATCTAGACATCATACGAAGTTACCCTTCCAATTTACAATGAAACTGCTTCATAAATATGAACTGTAAACTATGCTAAACAAATCTAGATCACGTGCCTGTGTGGCTGTCATGGTTGACCGATCACAGCCAAAATAGGATGTTCTCATCTAGCCATTATACTGAATCATCCTACAAATTTGCAATGAAATCTCTTTATAAATGCAAGCGAAAGACTGTGCTAAAGGAATCTAGGTAACGTGCCCCAGCGGCTATCACGGTTGCCTGAACCCAACCAAAAAAAGGACGTTCACATCTAGACATTATACTGTGTCATCCTACGAGGTTACAATAAAATCCATTAAAAAATACGACCTGCAGACTCTGCTAAAGGTTTTCGGGCTGTGGGTCCATGTAGCCATCACAGTTTACCGATCATGACCAGAGGGGGATGTTCCCATCTAGACTTTATACAGAGTCATTCTACCAAGTTACAATGAAATCTCTTCATAAATATGACCAGTAGACTGTGCTAATGGTTTTGGGATTTTGAGCTCTTGGAGCCGTCATGATTGATCGATCACGACCAAAAGGGGACATTCTCATCTAGACATTATACGGATTTATCCTACCAAGTTACAATGAAATCCCTCCATAAATACGACCTGTAGACTGTGCTACAAGTTTTTGGGCTTCAGGCTCTCGCAGCCATCACGGTTCACCGATCACAACCAAAAGGGGACGTTCTCAACTAGACATTATATGAAGTCATCTTACCAAGTTACAATGAAATCCCTTCATAAATATGACCTGTAGACTGTGCTAAAGGTTTTTAGGTTTTGGACTCTCGCAGTTGTCACTCTTGACCGATCACGACCAAAAGGGGGCATTCTCATCTAGACATTATACAGAGTCATCCTACCAAGTTAAAAAGAAATCCCTTCATAAATATGACCTGTAGACTGTGCTACAGGTTTTCGGGATCATGCAGCCAACACGGTTAACCGATTGTGACCTAATCTAGACATGACCTCGAACCTGCATATGAAATTTTGTGATGATCAGACAAGAATTACAGGGTGTAGCCTGTGCCAAAGAAAATGTCAACAGACTCACAGGCTTCCACACACATGATGGCAATAGTTTATCTTAACTTTGTCAAGTTAAGCTAAAAATTAAACTTTAAGAAAGTGAGAAAGTTACTGAAGGTTGCTAGAACACATGCACAGTTTGGGGGTTTCTCAAGATGCAAAAATTTACAAGAAAAGCTACATTTTTAGCAAAAATCAACATTCCCTTATTTTTTGAGGAGTCACTAAGTTCTTACCATGGTTTTGAGGGATAATTTTCAAATGTTGTGCTTATTTTGATAATTAGATATTGCTTCAAAATACACAAAAAATGCCTCTGTTTCTTTATAGTTCCTGCTTCCAATGCCAGTGAAATAAAAGAAACACAACACAAATCATATTTTTGGTGATTTTGTTATTTTTTATTGAAGTAAGTCATGATATACAAATCACTTTTGTTGGTTACTTGGTCCAATGTTTTCACCAATATCTCTCCTAATTTTGACTGTAGAGGTTCGTTTTTAACAGAATTATTTTTTCAGGTTTTTCAGTTATTCTTTCACACATCTGAATTCTCTCCAGCCCAGGCAAATGTAGGGCAATTTGTTTGAAATACTTGAAAACTCGAGACTCAAGTTTGCAAAACAAAACATGGGGTCTAAAAATTTTGAGAATTTGTGCCCCAATCATGATGTCGGGAGATAGCTTAAAAAATTGGGAGCCTCCCACCAAAATCGTGAAACTTAATGTGTCTGATTGCAATTTAAACAAGAGGCCCTAGGGGGCTTGAGGGCGCTCACCTGACATGGGAGCCTAAATATCAACCCAGGGAATTGATTTCAACAAGTTGCATCTTCCCCTCCTAAGAAAAGCTTATACCAAATATCCAAAGATTCTGACCAGTAGATCTAAAAAAAAAGGATATTTAAAGAAAATTCCTCGTATTGAACTAAGTAATAATTCAGGATCCCACAGGGAGCCCAAATATGAACCCAGCAACTTGGCTTGCACAAACTTGAATCTCACCTCCAGTGGGACGCTGTATACCAAATATCAAAAGATTCTGACTGGTGGATGTGAAGAAGAGAATTTTTGAAGAATATTCCTCATATTGAACAAAGTTATAATTTGGGCCCCCACAGGGAGCCCAAATATCAACCTAGGGACTTGGCTTGAACAAACTTGAATCTTACCCCCCTAAGGATGCTCCATACCCAATATCAAAGCATTCTGACTGCTGGATCTGAAGAAAAAGATTTTTAAAGAATATTCCTCATGCTGCACTAATTTAAACATTTGGGCTCCCATAGAGAGGCCAAATATGAACCCAGGGATTTGATTTCAATAAACATGTGAAACAATCTTCCAAAGATGTTATATGTGAAAGCTTTTGGAGCAGTGGTTCAGGAGAAAAGTAGTCTTAAATGTTTTTCCCATTACCCACAGTGTTAAACAATGCTGACACAGCAAGTTATAATTCAGGCTCCCACAGTGAGACCAAATATGAACCCAGGGACTTGGCTTCAACGAACCTGAATCTCACCCCTCATAAGGATGCCACACACCAAATATCAAAACATTCTGACTTCTGAATCTGAAGAAGATTTTTAAAGAAAAATTCCTCATATTGAACTAAGTTACAATTCGGGCTCCCACAGGGAGCCCAAATATGTACCCAGGGACTTGGATTCAACAAACTTGAATCTCACTCCCCTAAGTATGCTGCACATCAAATATCAAAACATTCCAACTTCTGGATCTGAAGAAGAAGCTTTTTAAAGAAAATTCCTCATTTTGAACTAAGTTACAATTCGAGCTCCCACAGTGAGCCAAAATATGAACCTAGGGACATGGCTTGAACAAACTTGAATCCCCCACCCCCACCCCCAAGGATGCTGCATACCAAATATCTATATATTCTGATTGGTCGATCTGAAGAAGAAGATTTTTTAAGAATATTCCTTATGCTGCACTAATTTAAACATTTGGGCTCCCATAGAGAGGCCAAATATGAACCCAGGGATTTGATTTCAATAAACATGTGAAACAATCTTCCAAAGATGTTATATGTGAAAGCTTTTGGAGCAGTGGCTCAGGAGAAAAGTAGTCTTAAATGTTTTTCCCATTACCCACAGTGTGAAACAATGCTAACACATCACTTTTTCAAAGTCCCCAAAACGTGCCCCATGATAAAACCGAGAGCAATTTTTATGTATCTTTCCATTCTGCTCGTCCCAAGGAAGGTTCACACCAAATAAGAATTCCGAGTTCCGTGTAGTTTTGGAGATATGGGCGTTTTAATTTTTTTCTATTATTTTTAGCTCCTGCGGTTCCCATGGGGTGCTGGGAATTTTTTTTTTTTTTGGCATAAATTAAGTACTTGTGCCCCAATAAACCCTCATATCAAATTTGGTCCAAATCTGCCTCTCGGTTTGGAAAGTTAAAAAATTTATAGTAATTTATATATTTTTTATACTTACCAATGACCCAGACTTAGCTGGTGCTAACTCTAAAAAATCCAGGGCCAAACACAAATTTTGCCCCCCAATCCTCAAAATTTGCATCCAAAACCAAAAGAAATCATGTCCTATAGGACCTCCATACTTCGCCCCCACTGCGCATGCGCAGTGTCAAGGACGTTCCGAAATTGGCGCCAATTATCATTCTTACTGGCAGTGCCTGGTCAGCGCTATGTACTCAGCGGGGAGGTAAGAGTTCCCAACTCCTGGGAGGGCCATCCCCGTCTGGGTCATTGGTAAGTATAAAAAATATATAAATTACTATAAATTTTTTAACATTTTTATACTGTACCAATGACCCAGACTTAGCTGAATAGTAAAAAGGCTGGAGGGCCTAGGACATAGAGGAAAATCCAATAAGCTCAACTATATAAAATAGAGGCAACCCCTCAAGGAGAAAAGGAGTATTAGGCTTTACATGTATCTTTCTTATTTTATGTTAAATTAGAAAGATACAATACCCTTCATAATTGAGCACAATAACATTCATGTTCTCTATTAACATCCAGTATAACTCTTATACTAATTATTTTTAAAGTAAGCCAATAAATAAAGTTAGTCCAGAGAATTGAGACTCTTTATATTCTTTTAAAAGTGTCCGAGGATTGTATATTAATGCCCGTTTGACACTTGACATATACAAATGCTTCACACCGAGCTACACTTTAAAAATATGACATGAATGAATTTTTAACATTAATATTACACTTTAAAACCATCCCAGAAACGACTCAGAAAAACTGACTTCAGAGGAGGCATTCCCTTGCTTTTCACTATAAAGCAGGTGACCTAAGGGAACACCCTCCTCCCCCCCCCCCTTCCCCTTGCCCTGGGTCAAATAGCCCAGAGCGAAGAGGGCAGCCGGACGGAGTCACTGCTGGAACAGAAAGCCTGCATAACTATAGTTGCAACTGTTTAGTGGACGACATTCTGAGCAACAGATAACGGACCTAAACAATGCAGGTCTCCAGAAATGGACTCAATATTTCTGAGATAAAAATTTGTGAATGTGGATGGCTGAGACCAATAAGCAGCCTTCATTAAATCTGTAATAGCAATACTATTAGCGTAAGCCCAAGAAGTAGCAAGAGCTCTTACTTCATGAGCCGAAATCTTAAGCACAGACTGCTGAGAAGAAGATAAACTCTCATAAGCAGTACAGATAGTTAATTGAATCCATCTAGCAATAGAACGGACCGAAATGTCCCTTCTATTAGGCATCAGAGACAGAAAGAAACGTTTTCGTCCCTTTCTGATAAACTGAGATCTCTGTTTATAGATACGTAACGCTCTAACAGGACAGAGTAAAGGCCTACGCCCGTCTGAAGACGGAAGAGCCTTAATAACAATAGGTTCCGGATATTTATTAGGAGCCTGATTCTTAGCTAAAAAAACCCACATTAGTAGTGAAGGTGATAGTGTTCCCGACACTACGATAGTGAGAATCATCCACCGACAGTGCATGAAGCTCACTGACTCTTCTAGCAGAAGAGAAAGCTAAGAGAAAAGCTGTCTTATAAGATAAGAATTTGAAATCTACTGTCCCAAGAGGTTCAAATGGCTTTTCCTTCAGTTTAAGAAGAACCCAAGCTAAATTCCATTTAGGAATTAGCCTAAGAGTTCTGGGTCTATTTATCGAGAAGTTTCTTACCAACTTAGATAAAGAGACATTAGATCCAATTTGTAAACTATCATGATGTGCATAGGTATCAGATAACATAGACCTATAACCCTTAATAGTAACAGGCTGCAGTTTGATTTCGTCAAACAAGTATACTAGAAAGTTTGCAATGTCTGGTATAGAGGGATCAAAAATATCCACAGAATGATCCCTACACCAACGACGAAAAACCTTCCACTTAGCCGCATAGTTTAGCGAAGAGGAGGTCCTCCTACAGTTAGAAATCGCGTCCACTGCTCGTCCTGTAAAGTGCTTGATATGCAAGAAGGACCGCACAACGGAAAAACGTGAAGGTTGAGACCTTGCGGGTTGTGATGGAGTTGACGCGATTTCCCCTGCGAAAGAAGATCCTCCCGTGGAGGAAGCTTTCGCGGTAGGTCCCATAACAGACACCTGAGTAGATTTATCCACGGTCTCTGTGGAGACAAAGATGCTACCAACAGAATCTTGCATTGAGATTGTTTTATCTTTAGCAATACTTGCTGAATTAACGGCGCTGGAGGATACGCATATCCTATCATTCCGTCCCAAGGAATCGACAGAGCGTCTACTGCAAATGCTCTTGGATCCGGACACGGAGACACATACGTCTGCAACTGATTGTTGAGATGTGTCGCAAATAAGTCTATCATTGGCCGTTCCCATTGGTAGCAAATCTGATTGAATACTTGTTTGTTGAGAGTCCACTCCGACGGCAACAAGCGACCCTTTCGTGAAAGGGAGTCTGCTAGTACATTCAGACGACCCGGTATGTGACGGACCGAAAGAAGAACCTGATGTTCTAGCGCAAACAGAAGGATTCTTTCCGTTAGATTGAACAACGGAACTGAATGAGTGCCTCCCTGATTCCGTATATACGCCACTACTGTCGTATTGTCGGATAGGATTTGGACATGAGCATTGTGAATAATGTCCATCCAATGACGTAACGCAAGCCAAATTGACATCATTTCCTTGATGTTTATGTGCTTGCCCAGGAATTGCGGATCCCAAAGACCCTGGCATCTTGAATCCGATGGGATCAATGAAGCACCCCAACCTGTTTGACTGGCATCCGTCATAATGGTAAAACTCGGATCCTGCAACTGCAGTGGAACTCCCTGAGTTAACCACTGAATGTTTGCCCAAGTCTGAATCTCTCGTTTCACTTGATCTGACAAGAGAACGTCTATGTCGAGCGAATGAATTTTCACACTCCAATTCTGAGTCAAGAAAATTTGGAGAGGACGCGTGCGTAACCGCCCCATCGGAATGAGATCCGCAGCGGCTCCGCACAGACCTATCAGTCTCATAAATTCTCTCGCCGTGACTTTGTCTGCGTGCAGACAATAGCGAGCGTAACAACTGACTAATTTCGCTCTGGTTAACGGCAGACGAACGAGATTGTTGTGCGTCTCGAAGCTCATTCCCAGATGTGTGAATGACTTGGACGGCACCAGATCCGACTTCTCCTCGTTTACTATAAAACCGAGACGTCGGAGCAATAGAAGTAGATTCTGAACATCCTTCTGAAGCGTTAACTCGTTGCCGTACCTCTGAAGAATGTCGTCCAGGTAGGCCGACGTTACCGCAGACGAATGAGCTCGGAAATAGATCATTACCGAGTTCATTACCCGAGTGAAAGCCGAGGGTGCTAGATTCAATCCGAAGCACATCGCCCGGAATTGATACACCACTCCTAGGACTGCGAAGCGTAGATACTTTCTGAATGTCGGATGTACCATGACGTGAAAGTACGCATCTTTGAGATCTATGCTCGTTGCATAATCGTTCACCCGAATACTCGCTCTGACCGACCGAATCGTCTCCATATAAAACTTCGGAGCGACGATCAGCTTGTTTATCCAGCTCAAATCTATGACTGGACGGAACGTGCCGTCTGGTTTCGGAACCAGAAACAGATGGCTGTAGAATCCCGGAGTCTCCTGGTTTTCTACGACCTCTACCGCGTTCTTCATTAAAAGAGACTGCACCTCTGATAATAGAGCGTCTCTTTTCTGCGGATTTGACCGAAGTTGAGTCCATTTTGGACTTCGAGTTAATGGAGGCTTTCGATTGAAGGATATCTTTAGACCTTCCGAAGTCACCCCTCTCACCCAAGGGTCGTCCGTAATCGACGCCCACTCGTGTGAAAAACTCGACAACCTTCCGCCAACTGGTACGCGATAGAGGTTTAAGCCATCACCTCCTGGACCTGCGAGGCCTGCGGTAGGAGAAACCACGTCCTCCACGACCAGCACCTCGTCCCGTCGACCTCGGGGCGTCCGACCGGTTGTCCCGGCCCGAAGGACGTCCCGAACGTGAGTCGCTACCTTGACGGTCTCTCGAATAAGACCAAGAGGATGCACCGGAACCTCTATAGGAACTTCTCTTGGGTGCATTAGACCCAGAAGTGCCTGTCTTACTCTTATCTGCCGTGTCCGACTTCTTAGAAGCAGATTTGAACAGCAGAGAATCCGAAGCTTTCTTTGTAATTTTATCGTAAATTGCAGAAAGCTTGCCGTCAAAGAGGAGTTCTCCGGAGACCGAAGCGACTCTGAGAGAGTTCTTCACCTTAGAATCCACGAGTGTGGATGTAGCTAGGGCTGCGTCACGTCTAACCAACTCCAGGTTTGCCACTGAAAGGGCGGAGTTACACGTGGAATAAGCTACTGCCCTTGAAAGAAGTCTTAAAGAGGATTGTATATCCTGAAATTCTTTCCCTTGAAGGCGCAGTGATAACGCCTTAGTAAGGTGATCTGCGTAAGATAAGGCATCTAAACTGGCTCTGTTAGACGAAATAGTTGTTTCCAACACCGCGGTTGGAATAGACGCCGACGACGGTAATGATAACTCTAAGTCTTCCGCCTCGTCGTCCATACGCAGAGGAACTCTCGGGATACCCTGTCCTGCCGTGTCGAATTTATTCCTTGCATTAATGAAAGGCAGGTTGAGAGTATTGGCGGACAAGAAACCTGCTTTCCCCGTTTTGGAAGCAAGTTTGAATATAGCGTCATTCAATAATTCAAATGTTCTTGCAACATTATTGGACTGAGACGGAAACTCGGGAGCGATGTCCCTGAACCGCTCAAAGAAATCAGAGTCCAATGACGCTATAATTCTCTTGTCCGGAACCGCAGCAGTCTGGCCCGACGGAACAACTTGAGGGAGAATGTGCCGGATGAAGTCCACGGCAGCTTTATGTTGTTCTGAAAGGGATAGCTCCAAATCATCCGTATCCCCTTCACCATCCGGTCGGACCTCATGATGCTCCCGGTCGTCCGCCCCCGATGCTTCGGCGGAGCGTACCGACCCAGCGCCGTCGGATAATTCCCGATCCGACACCGTTTCTGTCGGCTGCTGGGATGCTGCGATAAGTTGTGCTATCTGCACAAGTACGTCCGACACCGAGGCCTGCGGAGGCGCAGTCTTTCGCTGCATCGCCGAGGGCAGCTCCGCATCTGATGACTCCCGCATACTTTTCCTATGCGAACGTCCGGAGTCCATCGGCCTCGTGTCCCTGGCTACCGGATGGTGTGACCTGGTCGCCGAAGAATCCCTGATCGGCGAAGCTGGTAAAATATCGGCGGTCACGTAGCCAAGGTGCGGTCGTGTGCGCTGACGAGAGGAAGAAGCCTGAGCAGTCTCCGTGGACTGCCTATACAACGGAGTGTCCCGAGTGACGGACGTATGCTCCGCTTGCGACACATTTTGTACCACAACATCTGGTCCCAGATGTTGTTGTACGAGAGAGGGGCCTCTGTCGCTCGCGGCCCGGCTGGACCTGGACGAGCTAGGAACCGGACTCAAAGGCTTCCTCCGATCTCGCCTACTATCCGCCGTCACTGAGTCTGCGCGTTGAATGTTTATTGTGCTCGCATCACCCAACATTTCCTCCTGGACCGCATCGGACGAACCCGGCTGCGGAACCATTCGGTGAATGGACGCTACACCGGACGAGCTAGCGGACGACATTTGTTTAATCTCCATGAGCACTTTTGCCGCTAGCTCTGTATTCATTTGTGACGACGGAAGCGCACTTACGGAAGATAACATGGAAACATCACCCTGTTCTTGTTCCTCTGAAATAGAAACTGAGAGAGTAGAGTGACCTTGCGGAGAAAGAGCCGGCATAGCCCTTTCTCCACTAACAACATATCGTGACACACGTTTCCAATGTTTGTCATCCCAAAATTGACATATAGAACAGGGATTAGTGCGAGAACACTGACTACAATTAATGCAATGATCATGAAAGTCAGAGGAAGACTTCTTCCTATTACAATTTGAACAATATCCTTTCATTGTGAAAAGTCAACAACAAGTCCTAGTTACTCGCACAAACCCCTGACACAAAGATACATAATAACATGATCATTAATAATGAAAAAACAATTGCAAATCAAAATAATTTTTGAAAAATATTTTTTCAGCGAAGCCAAAGTTTCTGAAAAGTAACGTTGAGCCCCGATGGATCCGATGGCTAAGTGTGGTCAAAAATTTTAAATTTATATTAAATAATTAATGCAACACTTACGGATAATAAAAATGTATCTTATAGTGAGATAAACTACACCAAGGGCAAACAGCCCCCCTCAAAAGAGACTGTTGCCAATGTAAACAAACAGTGTAAAACACCAGAAAACATGACTCCAGGCACTGACAAAACTGGCCCGAAATCAGTCATCAGAATTACACTCTATCTGATGCAAGACAGAGGCTCCCAGGGGAGAATCTGCAGAACACAACGTTTATACACCCATGGGTGAAAAGGTAACTATGGGGAAAATAACAGAAAACATTCTGTAACCAAGCAACTCTCCCAAGAGAATTTAGAAATGATATTTCTCAAAAATATGCCAAAAGCATGGGAGAATTGCAAGGGGGGACTTAGAAGACCAGGGGAGAGGAAACACTGAATAGGCAGTGCAACTTTTTAGCAAGAATGACAACAAGAGGCCCATGCCTCGAAAATAGGCAACTTAACATAATTTCATAAAAAATTTTTAAGTACAGCCCTGATTATTTTTTGTCACTCCTTTTTCCTCTCCTCCTTCTATATCCTCCTTAGAATCACCATTTCTCCAATAATTACGTGTCTGGCATCCTTTAAACTGAGATTTACAAACACAAAGATCAGTGAGATGTTGACTGATGAAGGGCCAAACAGAGAATGATAATTGGCGCCAATTTCGGAACGTCCTTGACACTGCGCATGCACAGTGGGGGCGAAGTATGGAGGTCCTATAGGACATGATTTCTTTTGGTTTTGGATGCAAATTTTGGGGATTGGGGGGCAAAATTTGTGTTTGGCCCTGGATTTTTTAGAGTTAGCACCAGCTAAGTCTGGGTCATTGGTACAGTATAAAAATATAGAAATTTTGAGAGGGGCGAAAATTTTTGCCCCTCTCATGACGAAGGCAGATATAGCTCCTGGAACTTCTCTTGAACAATCTGAGTCTGCACCTCAAAAGGAAGCTGCACACCAAATATCAAGTCTCTGCTATTGCTGGTTCATGAGAAGAAGTTTTTTTAAGATTTAAGCACACTTTTTGGGCGTGGCCCTACCAGGGGGCAAGGCAGCTTGATTTGAACAAAATCAAAATGCAATGTCATAACAAACTTTTATCTCAAATATCAGTTAAATTGGTTCAGCAGTTTGGGAGGAGAAGACGCAAACACCATGTTTACGGATGACAGATGGTGAGTAATAACTATAGCTCCCCTGACTGAAAGTCAGGCGAGCTAAAAATACTGTGTTAGGTAAAGGGGTTAAGTCTTGTCTTGCGATATGCATTTGTGGTGAAAACAACTGATCTGGTATCACATTACCACAATGCAATGGACAAATTACCCATTTAAATTTTTAATTTTGCTTAAATTTTCAAGGGGTAAAATACACTTAGCATAGAAAAAGTCGAATAAGTAATGCACTCTTGATATAATTTTTTTTCTGTGGATATGAAAACAATTTCACATTTGCACACAAAGTAGTACCTTTTTGGTAACTGATAGCAAAATATCATCTGAAAACATTTTGAAACCCACATGTTCACCATAAGTTTTTCTGTAGATCTGGAAAATAAAAAAATAGCATACACAAGAATAAATATTTAACAGAATAGAAATAAGAAGTACACATACATGCATATTTTCTCACTAATTGTATATAATAATACAATGTTAACATCTAGAATGCACCACAGTGCTCTCTGACTCACATTATCACCTGAATTATAGGTGTACACACCCCTTGTTCATTCTATGACATTCTCAGCTCAACTCAATGCTGCCAAATTCCGGTGCTCCACAGATGGACACACAAGGCAAGCACTTCAACAGGTCCCTATTTTACAGCTAGGTAAGGTGGGGATTGTGTAGTACTGGTGAATATTCCCAACATTCACAGCTGGCATGTGATTCAAGGTCGCAGAGTCACACTCAAACTTTGTTGATCACACACCAGCCACTACTATGTGAAGCACCCAAATCAATTGCTAAGTGGTCAGCCATCCAAGGATTAACCAGCCTCAACATTGCTTAACATTGGTGATCTAACAATTAGTATGGTATTTTATATATACATATACACTCTTTCTGGACCTCCATAACGTAACAATTTTACTTCCCCACAGACCACAGTGCACCTTTTTTTAACACTTCCACAGATAACTTTGGATAATTCTACTTGATGGTATACAGATGAAGAAGCTAAGATGGCACTTGTAACAATTTCATATACAGAAAGAACTGAACTGAAGTGTGCCTACAAACTTTGACTTTCAGGCTTACTCCTACAACTATGAATAAATCAATGAATTAAATACATTCACCATGGCACACAAATGCCAAGGCAATGTCTTCTTGCTCCAGTACTGCAATAGGTTTTTTGAGCTACTTTGATGCTGTGACCTCTTAACTGATAACAACATTTTGTCATATACAGAGTGGGTTAATATAATGTCATACACAGAGTGGGTTAATATAACTTACAGCAACACAACAATACAGGGGACCTCTTCATTCAATCATGTCACAGCGCACTGAGGGAGCTATGCTGTGAGTCAACCAGAATGAAACAATTCCACCACAGTTAGAGAGTTTAAAGACAACTCTCTCAGAAGTAAATATTTCCCAGACATCTGAATAAATAAAGAGGGTCCTCAAATGAGCACTAATGTGCAGCTGTTAGGCCACACAAAATAAATTACTTGATTCTCAGGCATCCCCCCCCCAAAAAAAACAGTGGAGGGGGTGGGGGGGGGGGGGTATTTTTATTTTTCTCTTGCATATAGTGAGCATGGATTGAAAGGCTTTCTGCTGTGTTTTCACACACAGAATCTATAGAAAGTGCATAATTATACAAATAAACTCAATTAATTTTAAAAATTAAACTGTTTTGCATCTTTAGTGGTGCTTTTCAGATTTCAGTTACATACTTCAATAAAAAAAAAATGTAATAAGTTATGAGTCTCCCAATTTTGTAGTAATATTGGAGGATACTAATGCAAGGCAATAAAAATATCCAGTGAGGAGGTTCAATTTCAATCACAACATTTTTTTCACTAAGCTTAACCCTTTGAACATGGTGGTATCTTCAATGTCAGTTCAACAGCAGCGATTGAAAGAGTCCATTTTCATTGTTTGGGGGTAGACCAATTTACATTTTGAATGTGCAGCCTTGAGGCTGCACGTTAAAATATTGATTGGTCTACCCCACACATTCCCTGAGCAGCAATCTTACTTAATGAAATTATGACAGATCATGTTCCTGGAAAAGAAAAACAGCCTCTCATGTTCGAAGGGTTTAGATTTTAAATAAAAACACCCATTATGTTAGAATGTTTTGTAAGAAGTTGAAACAGCTCATCCTAAAAGGTGTGAAATGATTTAATTTGAATATCAAAAGGAAAACAACTCATAGTTATTGTTTTTTGTGGTTTTTCTATGTGTTGCTGGATGGTTTTGTACCATTTTATTGGGGAAAATGACTACTACTCTTTGTTATTAATCTAAGTTTTTAACACTGTTTAAAGAATGCCTATAGATATTCTTGAACAGATTCTGAACAGTCTCATAAATGTTCAGCAATCACATTGGAACAAATGTGACATTTTCAATGTTATCACTTTGCTGCTCATACCACCCCAACAAAATCACAGAATTCACAATGATGGCACAATGACAGTACATGTTCTGTCTGGGTGATTGGGCCAATTACTGTCCATTACAAAACTATGATGTTCCGTGACAGAAGCAACTGAGCCCCAGTGTTAACAGAATACCCACTTTACCAGTGAAAAATAATTCACAGGAGTTTTCAATTAACCCAATATGGTCATCTTCCTGTATTCTAGTTATAAACTGAACATTTACTCTATTATATCTTGTTTAGGCCTAAAAAAGTTAAAAATCTGTTTCTCAGGCCTTATAGTCTCTCATGGTTCTTTTGGCTGCTGCATGCTCTCTTTCTATTTTCAATGCAAACTTAAAAATCAGTGACCAAATATGAGAGAGAGAACATGTACACTTGAAGCTGAAGATTATTTTAGGCGTGGTTGCTATAAAGAGTCTTATAACATGACACGTCATACTCAAATCATGATAACTATTTATCTACCCTGACATCAGTAGTCTACTATGGTATTTACCATGGAATTACCGACTGCTGTGGCTTAGCTTGAGGGCAGCTGACCAAGTGCTCGATTATTTTTGCTGGATTAGAATTAGTTCATTCATAATTTACTTGCTTCAATTGGAGAGTGCCTATCAACTCTCTCCAATAACTTTTTAAATAAAATATAGTTAGTATATGAAAACAATAGGCCCCACAAAGTAGATCTTGTTTCTCTGGCCATTTTATGTGGGCAGGCAGTTTTTTATTTTCTATTTTTGTAATTATTTCTTTGCCATCAAAAGTTCATGTTGTTGGTTTGTTTTAGATCTCAGGCTGCATAATCTAGAGAATAGCATGGGTGGTGGTGTATTTTGGCCCTTGAGTGCAAGAAGGCTTTGCAATGCTAGTGCATCGTAAAACCTTGCTGCACTCAAGTGACAAATTTTATCAATTTTATAAACTTGCCTTAACTTGGGTAATATAAACAAATTAATTTTAATTTTTTTTTAAGTTTACATTAGAGAAAAAAGAGAGCATGCACCAGCCAAAAGGATCATGTGGGAGGGCCTGAGAAACAGATTTTTAACTTTTTTAGGCCACACTGTTTAATTTCAACTGAATATGAAGAATCCGAAGAATATGAAACAGAACTCCAGTTTAAAGGACTTGTACAATTGACTCTTTTTTTACCTCTAGGAAATTTTTGCAATAATATATTTTCAAAATTCAAAGGGTTGTTTACCAACCCATTGCGGTGTGATGACATCTGTCAAATCAGATACTGTCACCACAAGTTCTCGGTACAAACTGGGGAGTCGAAAAGACATATTTCATAATATGGGAGCATTCCTTTAGAAACAATAGCATTTTCATGCATGTGATAGATTACATAGGTTTTTTATACACTTGAAAGTGCATAAATTTAAGGCCTTGCAAATCCAGAATTTTGGGTTGAGCTGAATCCCAAATTGATTCTCATAACTCTTCAAATTGTAAATATTACTCCTTTTTACAGCTGTAAATATTGCCAGTCTTCACTCAAGTATTGTACTGAACAGCAAAAAAAAAGGGTGGTCTCTCAAGACAGGTTCTATTGCATAAATTTACATGCCCCAAAATCTTTTCAAATAAATTTTTGCAAACAACTGACACATTTTAATCCTTTAGAGAAACTGAATATCAGATGACACTTTCAAAACAATTCCTTGAATAACTAAAAAATAAAAACTTCTATTTCTTGTCTCAAAAACGTAGCTTATAAAACCTCATTGAAACAAGCTAAACTACGTTTTTGAGGTGAAAAGTGATAAAATAATAAAATCTGAATGGTTGTGACAGTAGATAATGGGTTCACCTCTAGCACTCTGGTAGCCTAATTTTCTGCAATCACTGTTCCTTTCTTGTTTAACTATGAATTCAGCCAATTATATCTTGTTTGACAGAGCTTATTGAGCAAGGTATATTTGGTTAAATATCAATCTGCATTACTGGAAAGTTAAATTTTATAGTAAATTTCCTTCTTATTATACCTACCGCAATTGCTTGCTACAGGCTTACACTACAGTGGAAGATCCCAACTCGAAAAATATACTCTCTATTTTAATCTTTCCCAACAGATTTGGGAAAGAAAAGTGGTGCAAAAACACCACAGAAAAATAAGCCAAAACTGGGTCGAGCGCCATTGGCGCAGACCCAGTACGGGATGCTTTTCTCTTAGTACAATTCCACGACTTCCGGAAACCAGTGCGCAAGGCAGTCACCAATGAATCATTCTTTTGAGTCCGCTAACTATTAGAAGTTATGTGATCAGTGGGGAGGAAGGATTCTTACCCGAATAAAAAGACGGGAGGGCCTCCATGTAAACAATTGCGGTAGGTATAATAAGAAAGGAAATTTACTATAAAATTTAAATTTCTTATCAACATACCTTACAATTGTTTACTACAGGCTGAATAGACAATAGAATAACCAACCCACACATAACCCAATAGAACTGGAACCGTGGACAGAGGAAGAGGTCCCTAGGCCTATCAAACCATAGCATCACAAACATTAGTAAAAGACAATGAGAGATGAGGCGTATGGTTATGTGCGATGCACAGACAGAAAGGGCAGTAACAGCACAGAGCTGGAACTGACCTTGTAAGAAGCTGAATGGCTAGGGTAGACAACAACCTGAGCAGAAGAAAGAGGACCCGTAGTACAAACGTCCTCTGCCTGCTCCTGCAACTGTCGCAGATAAGTGGAGAAAGTAGCATTTCTCTAGTAGGCTGCCAGCATAACATCCAACAACATGAAGGAGTTAGTATAAGCCCCAAGAGGTAGACAATGCATGCACCTTGTGGCAGAAATATGATTGGTAATACAATCACCAGTCACTGGACGAGCAGAAGCTGCATGAATAGCAAGACAAAGCCATCAAGAAATGGATTCAGGAGAGATCTTCTGTCGACCAGGAGTAAGAGACAGAAAATCGTTCCTACCCTTCCTAATGAACAATGTCCGATTGAGAAAAAAGCGAATTGCACGAACTGGACAGAGCAAAGGGTGTTTACCCTCAACAGAAGGAAGAACCCCGATACAGATAGGAGGCAGAGTAGTTTCTGGTATCAGATTCGTGGGCAGAAAGGAGCAATCACTGATAAACATAACACTGGGGGAGAGCTCCAGAAAAAGGCAGGGTCAACCGAGAGGGCGTGAAGCTCACTAACCCGTCTGGCTGAGGCAAAAGCCATCAGAAAAGCTGTCTTGTGAGAAAACGCATATTCACCTGGGATAAAGGCTCAAATGGTGCCCAGAGCAGAGCTGCACCCAAGAAAGGTTCCATCTTGGGGTAAGTTGCAAAGTCCTAGGCCTTTTCAAGGAAAAGTACCGAAACAAGCTTGGAGAGGCATGGATTAGTGCCGATATGATGCTGTCCCACATACGAAAAAGGTCCCCGAAGCATGGACCTGAACCCTTTGATGGTAACAGGACGGAAACCCCCCAGAATCAAACATATACCAGAAACTCCGCAATCTTTGTGAACGAAGGAGTGACAGAATCAACAGAGTGATCCGCACACCATCGACAGATCTTCCACTTAGCCGAATAGGCTAAACCAGTGGAGTGCCTCCTTGAAGAAAAGCAACTCCACTGCTCGTCTCGAAAAAAATGCTACGGAGGAGACAGGACCTGACAAAAAATATGCACGAAGGCACAATAAAGTCGGGCCGACGTGAAACCTCCTCAGGCAACCTTGGCAAAGAAGGTCGCGATGTAGAGGGAGACATGCCGGAACTGCCGCTAACAGAGAGCGGAGCAGATTGATCCACACCCACTGAGGCGACAGGGGTGCGATTGAAATGATTCGACAACTGCAGGTTCATATCTTGGCTAGAACCTGAGGCAGATTCGGAACCGGCAGGAAGGCGTAGCCGACAAGACCGTTCCAAAGGAGGGACAGAGCGTCCACGGCGAAAGCCAAAGCATCTGGACACATGGACACAAAAGTGTCCACCTGATGGTTCCAACAAGTCACAAAGAGATCGATGTGGGGACGACACCAGAGATCGCAAAGAGACTGGAACACTGCCATTTTCGGTGGAAATGAACCTGCCCCGTCGGGACAGGGAGTCGGCTAGGATGTTCAGGTGACTGGGAATGTGACGAACCACCACTACGGTGTTGTCATCCTGAGCGAGCAGTAGAAGATCCCTAACCAATTTGTACAGGGGAACATAGTGCATGCCGCCCTGGTTCTGAATGTAAACAACCACTGTCGAATTGTCGAACAGAAGGACCTGACAATTCAAAAGGTGGGGGATCCACTGCCGAAAACTCAGCAGAAGAGCAAGAAGCTCCTTCTGGTTGACGTGAAGAGTTGCTTGATCCTGGTCCCATGACCCGTGAAGGGAAAGACCTAGAGGATCAAACATCACACCCCATCCGAGATCGCTGGCGACAGCCGTCAGAAAACGATTGGACGTGGGGAAGTCCAACGGAACTTCCTGCATAATCCATTGAACATCTGTCAGGGGAGACAGTGACGAGGAAGAGACTCCGGTAACTGAAGCACCAGATCCAGAGGATCAACATTCAGCCTCCAAGACTGAGCAGAAAGTGATGGAGAGATCTGACATGCAGCAAACCTAGAGGAATGAGATCCATCACCGAACTGCAGAGACCGAGCAGTTGGGGAAGACTCCCGAGCTGTTGCAGACGTGGACTGGGACAGAGTCAGGACAAAGTTTGAGAAAATTACCCTGGACTGTATGTGATGTATGACGAACACATGCGACATCAGACGGGTGAAGGCCCAAGGATCCAGGTCGAGGCCGAAGGCCTTGAACTGGAAAGCTTGGAGAATGGAGCGGCAAACCGACCTGAAAGCCTCCATGCTGAACTTAGGAGCAATGATAGACTAGGTCAGGATACTCAGATCGATAACCTGTCTGAGTCGGCCGTCCTTCTTCGGCACCAAGAACAGGCGGGAATAAGATTCCACTGAAAGAATGTTCTTGATGACCTTGATTGCCCCCTTAGGCAGGAGATTGCCTACCTCTGTGATCATAAGTTCCCAACGTGTAACATTGAAAGGGACTTGTGTTGGAAGAGGCACTCTTGACTGAGTGGAATGCCTCAACCTGTGACGAATTCAAGGTGACTACTTTCAATGCCAACCCTTACCCTGTGAGTGAGTAGAAGTGGCGGCAGGAGGATCAGCCATTGGCTTCGCAGAGGAAGCAGAAGGGTACTTGTTAGGCTTTGGGCGGCCCCTGCCTCCAACAGAAGGCTTATCAAGCTGACGAAGCAGCGACTGATCTATGGAATGACATGGGGAGTCATCCCTGACCGTCGCCACAGAACCATGGAATAGTTGCGGCCCCGCCGATAGAGGCAGATCGAAGAGCAGCACGCTGCCCCTCAAGAAGGGAACGGCTTGTGTCCAGCACAGCGTCCCTGCAAACTAATTCCAAGTTAGCCGTGTTACAGGCATGCATGTGAAAAGATGCATGAGCGCCTTGGACAGCACACACAAAAAAGCCTGTACGTCATCAAACTTATCTGGGAGCAGGTAAGCAGCAAAGCAGAGACGATGTGATCGAAGAGAGAAAGCATTCCAGCATCTCTCTCGATAAGCCCAACACGGACTCCAGAGTCTCCATATGAAAAATGGCTGGCTTGGGAGTTGGAGTCCTGATCCAAGACTGTCAAAGTCTGGCAGACTGAGGGATTGGCAGAATGGTAGGAACGATAACGCACCGGAGGCAAAAAAGTGTCAACCCTGATGAAGAACGACATCTTCTTAGCCTTGGAACTCAGCTTAGAGTCCAAGACTGTAAATTCTTCAACCACCTGAACCGACAGGCATGGTCGAAGGCACCCAGAAGCAGGTTGCTCCATAGGCTGTAGTCGCGACCGATGATCGCGGCAGAGCTGACACTGTCGGCTGGTTAGACAGTTCGAGATCTGGAAGGAACCCAAACACAAAGTCAAGAACTGCCCCCAAGTCAGAAGACTGTTGGCTCTCAACGTCAGGTATGTCGGACTCATCACCTGAGTCAGAAGACACATAGCCCATCATGGGCAAACCAGCTGACACCTCCCATGACACAGTGGGCACCCGAAAACCACTCATAACCTCGCTGCAAGCAACGGAAAAGGCTCTTGGATAGAACCTAAGTGAGCAAGGAGAGGGCCTCCCTAAGCTCACTGAGTGTGTCGGCCTGTTCGACGTGGGAATGAACCGACAAAGTGGCTTCACTCCTGACCTATTTAACCAGCGAAGGGTCATGATCCTTAAATACACCCAATGCGGGGCGATGGGCTGCAGCTGAAACATCTGAAGGCAGATGTATAATGGGGTATGACATACCCTGAGGATCTACAGAGCAGAAACTCAGGAGAGTTGCCGTGGACCTCAGCGGGACAGAAGGTCCAGGCCGCACAAAAAGCATTGGTCCCGCAAAACTGGCCATGGGACCAGAGTGTATGGACGGAAACGCCACGGAGCTCATGGTGACCCCACCATGAACATCCGAATCCAATGAGAAAAACTGCGGTACTCGACAGCTGAGAGACCACAGTAGAGGGTTCGGCCGGCAGCCCCTTCCGACTTTGCCAAGTTGAAGTCAGGGAAGGCTGAGGCAGATACCCCACGTCTACACTACCAGACACCTCTGCAGACCCCTGCAGGGATAAAACTGCTGTGCTCAACAGAGAAGAGGCCACAGCAGAGTGCTGGTCGGCAGCCACTTCCGACTTCGCCGAGTTGAAGTCACGGAAGGCTGAAGCCGATACCCCACATCCACACTACAGACAGCGCTGCAGACCCCTGCAGGGATAAGCCGAGGCCAGCTGAAACGGTGATCGATGATGTTGTAGACGGAACAGCAGTAGCAGCAGATACAATGGGAGCTGTTGAAACTGGCAGAAAAGGGGAGAGAGCAACCAAGCTCGGCCTCCAAAGGAGGAGTCACAACCCTAGTGACAGCCTCAGATGTCGACTGGAGAGGGACCATAGTCCCAGAACCAGGCATCTCTTCACCAGACAACTCAACAACTCCTGCAGTATCCACCATGGTTAAAAAAACTGCACATACCCCACGGAGGGGGTATAACTCTCACCAGACGTGGTCGTGTCGGGAGGCCCCGAAACGACAGCGTTCCCTTCCCCCCACGGGAGCGAGAGGAACTGCATACACCCCATGGAGGGGTATAACTCTCACTAGACCTTGTCACGTCGGGAGGCCCCAAAATGACAGTGTTCCCCTCCCTCCCCCACCGGGTGCGGGAGGAACAGCCACGAGAACGCACCAAAGAAGGCATTGCCCTAAACAAACCGTACTGGACAAAACAGAGATGAGGGCAGTAGAAGAAAAAAAGGTGAACTCAACAGATATAGACAGTAGAAGAACACCCCCAACTATGTGAGAAAGGTGGCAGAAAAAGTACCGGTGGGAACACAACTGAACCCAGACAGCAGACAGGGACCTCAAAAACAGAAATTTTGCCCTCAACAGAGTGAAGAAATCCTGTCCATACAGTCCCCCATTGACACCTAACTCCAATAATAACAAGAGGCCCCAAGGGGCCTGAGGGCGCTCACCTGACATGGTAGCCTAAATATCAACCCAGAGAATTGATTTCAACAAGTTGCATCTGATCCTCCTAAGAAAAGCTTATACCAAATATCCAAAGATTCTGACCAGTGGATCTAAAAAAAAAATAGAAGATTTTTAAAGAAGATTCCTCATATTGAACTAAGTTATAATTCGGGCTCCCACAGTGAGTCCAAATATGGACCTAGGGACTTGGCTTGAACAAAGTTGAATCTCACTCCCTAAGCATGGTGCATACCAAATATCAAAAGATTCTGCCTGCTGGATCTTGAGAAGATTTTTAAAGAAAATACCTCATTTTGAACTAAGTTACAATTCAAGCTCCCACAGTGAGCCCAGATATGGACCAAGGGACTTGGCTTGAACAAACTTGAATCTCACCCCCTAAGCATGGTGCATACCAAATATCAAAAGATTCTGCCTGCTGGATCTTGAAAAGAAGATTTTCAAAGAAATTTGCCTGAAATGCATTAACTTCGAATTCGGGCTTCTATAGTGAGCCCAAATATGAATCCAGGGGGCCAATTTGAACAAACTTGAATCAGATCCACCCCACAATGTTGCATAACAAATAACAAAAGATTCTGCCTGCTGGATCTGGAGAAGAAGATTTTTAAAGAAATTTGCCTGAAATGCACTAAGTTCGAATTTGGGCTTCTATAGTGAGCCCAAATATGAATCCAGGTGGCCGATTTGAACAAACTTAAATCAGATCCACCCCACAATGTTGCATACCAAATATCCAAAGATTCTGCCTGCTGGATCTGGAGAAGAAGATTTTTTAAGAAATTTGCCTGAAATGCACTAAGTTCGAATTCGAGCTCCTATACTGAGCCCAAATATAAACCCAGGTGGCCGATTTGAACAAACTTGAATCAGATCCACCCCACAATGTTGCATGCCAAATATCAAAAGATTCTGCCTGCTCGATCTGAAGAAGATTTTTTAAGAAATTTGCCTGAAATGCACTAAGATCGAATTCGGGCTTTTATAGTGAGCCCAAATATGAATCCAGGGAGCCGATTTGAGCAAACTTGAATCAGATCCACCCCACAATGTTGCATACCAAATATCAAAAGATTCTGCCTGCTGGATCTGGAGAAGAAGATTTTTTAAGAAATTTGCCTGAAATGCACTAAGTTCGAAATCGGGCTCCTATACTGAGCCCAAATATGAACCCAGGGGGCCGATTTGAACAAACTTGAATCAGATCCACCCTACAATGTTGCATACCAAATATCAAAAGATTCTGCCTGCTGGATCTGGAGAAGAAGATTTTTTAATGTTTTTCCCATTGCCTACGGTGTTAAAAAGTGCTGACTCAGCACTTTTTCAAAGTCCCGAAACTGTACCCTATGATAAAACCGATGGCAATTTTTTTTTACCAATCCTTTCTGTTGGTCCCAAGGAAGCTGCACACCAAATAAAAATTCTCAGTGCCGTGCAGTTTTTGAGATATAGGCGTTTTAATTTTTTTCTATTTTTAGCTCCTGTGGTTCCCACGGGGCTACAGGAAAAAAAATTTCTGCATAAATTAGGTACTTATGACCCAATAAGCCCTCACATAAAATTTGGTTCAAATTGGCCTCTCGGTTTAAAAAATAGAAATTTGGGGTGGGGCCAAAATTTTTGCTCCTCCCATAACATCGCCAAGTATAGACCTACAAACTTCTCTTGAACAAACTTGAGTCTACACCTCAAAAGGAAGCTGCATACCAAATATCAAGTCTCTGCTATTGCTGGTTCTTGAGAAGAAGATTTTTTAAGAATTGGAGCATTTTTGCCCCACCCCTCTGCTCAATATGAGCCGAAACCTAATTTGCCCAAAAATCAAAATGCCGCTATATAACCCCTACTCACATGAAATTTCATTAACATGCGGCCAGTGGTTTGGAAGAAAAAGACCCAAACACCACCTTCACGCCGGACGACGGACGCCGGACGACGGACGAAAAGTGATCAGAAAAGCTCACCCTGACTTTCAGTCAGGTGAGCTAATAAAATTTATCCACCGAAAAATTTATGTACAAACCACACGGTACGCGAAAGTTGCGCGCGACTCGTAAAATATATAAAATACAATGAAAGTGTGGTTGAAATAATAACGAGAATATATAAAACACAGTCCTGTTATTATATGATCTGCAGATCCATAATTCCAGTCACAGGAAACCATTATCGACGAGTTGAATTATCACTGTTTCATAATACAAATGGCCACACATCCACCTTGGACAGCGGAAGAAAAAAGAATGATTCATTGGTGACTGCCTTGTGCACTGGTTTCCGGAAGTCGTGGAATTGTACTAAGAGAAGAGCGTCCCCCTATTGGGTGTGCGCCGATGGTGCTCAACCCAGTTTTGGCTTATTTTCTGTGGTGCTTTTGCACCACTCTTTTTTCCCAAATCTCTTGGCAAAGATCAAAACAAAGAGTATATTTTCCGAGTTAGGGTCTTCCACTGTAGTGCAAGCCTGCAGTAAACAATTGAAAGGTAGGTTGATAAGAAATATTTGCTGCTGAAAACTTTGCCATTTTGGCATCAGAGTGCCGAAGGTTAATGTCTGTACACTAGAGCTGGGCGATATTGAAATTCTGTATTCGATATTGATAACGATATTTTCGTGGAAAATACCTGAGTTTCGGTACCGATATCAGTATCAGATCATGCATGCTGAAATTGTATACTCTGAACTTCACCTCATAAGTTTTAACCCTATATCATGACCCTGAAGGTCGACCTGCGTAACTTAGAAAAGAGAGTTATCTAGCATCTATCGTAAAACTCCATTGTCATGACAGTGAGCACATGGTCATGGGCTGTCTTAAGTTCATAACTGTACTTTTCTCATACTTCGTGGCCGAAGTATCAGTTGGTTTTAGCTTAAATAATATCCGACCTTTGATTTGTTAAGTTATCAACGAAATAATATCCAGATACTGATCAAAAAGCAAATGGAAAGACTGTTAAATAGTACACGTTCTACAAACTGAACTTCCCAGCTTGAAAATGAAAGTAAAACTTACCAATTTTAATTCGCCGCTGCCGAGTTTAAGGTAATTTCTTTCTAAAAAAAATCTGAAATCTTTTTTCTGATGATTGTGAATGGGAGACCGTAAATTGGTTGTGTTGGCTGTTGACGCAGCTACTAAACGATTACAAAGTTAACACCTGCAAGACTTCTTGTCAATTTTTTTCAAAATGTGTCACCCACGCACTCTTAGACTAGCGTTCTGTCATGTTTTTAGTATGTTATGAGGAATTTTCCCGCCTTATCCCCGATCAGCTTGCACCATATCGAAATTTCGGTAAACTTCATTTGCGTTCGATATGATGTTCAATATTAAAGAAATATCAAAACCGTATCGAAAATGTGGTACATCGCCCAGCTCTACCGAACACATCCTATCTGGAGCTCCGCTACATTTTCTTATGGAATTGGCATTTTCAATAGTGCTTTGATCATGGTTTCCAGAACTGTGACAGTTAAAGAAAAACATTTGGCTGTTCTGAAAAACTACCTTATTATCAATAATTTTATAATGACACAGGCTATGCATTCCTTTATTGCTGAACCTGTGCACTATTTTTTTGGCCACTTCTTGTAGATCTATACTCTTCTTTTTGAATGGTGACAAGTCATCGTCTATCTGCTGATATCCAGCTGGACACTGCATTATGCTATACCAACTCTCTATATTAGAAACTGGACAGTCACATTTCTCATGATAGACATAACCTAGAAATGTAAAAAAAATCTACCAATTTGGTTAATCAGGTAGTGTGAAAAAAACAAAAGCTCAGTTTAAAAAGCAAATGTCAGTCTGAAAGTTCCACAACATCAGTCTATTGTAACTGCCATACCCAGCTTTTAACATGACAAGCAGAGAAATTTAATATCAATAAGTATCAAAAGGCATGATTTTAAATAAATAGCCAACAATGGAAACTGTTAATTGAAAATCTAATTTTTTCAGCAAAAATAACAGGAATATAGTAAATCATGAATAATGTATGAATACATCAAGACCATTTATGAGTAAACTCAATGCAGGCTTTTTTTAAGGAACTTGCTTCAGTAAAGTTTAATGGGTACACAATATTTTGACCAGTTAATTGTATACATCAGAGATCATCAGACTTTTGATTTTGAGGCGAGCTGTTGCTCTTGCATGCCATCACACCTGAAATTTCTACTTTTTACGAGTAGACAACAGCTTGCCTTGTATTCACCTAGCGAATCAGATGCATCAGCCACATGATATAGAAATTGTGCAGTAGTTAAAAATTAAAAGAACCATATCATGTAACCTCCTCCTCGGTGAGCTCGTTCCAATGAGGGTCACATGATATGGTTTTTTGTTGAAACTTCTTTAAGAATTGAGTGAAAAAAATTAAAATAACAAATTTTGATATCACGTGTTTTCTGTAAAGGGTTAAAATCTATTCATGGGTAACAGGCCAAATAATACAAAGTATGCACAAAAATGTGAACAATACAGTAGAACCCTTTGGGCCACACAATAGTGGTCTCTCAAGACAGGTGGTCTCTCATAACAGGTTTCAGGTTTTTTCAAGTCAGTGAATAATCAACCACAAAATTCAGAAATAGAGAAGAATGGATTTTTGTAATTACTTTGTTGTTGTTTTTTTTATGAAGTTTTTGTAACAAATTGAAATGGATTGTTATAAAAATTATAAAAGTTAAAAAATTTATAGTAATTTATATATTTTTTATACTTACCAATGACCCAGACATAGCTGGTGCTAACTCTTAAAATATAGGGCCAAACACAAATTTTGCCCCCCAATCCCCAAAATTTGCATCTAAAATCAAAGAAAACATGTCCTGAAAGGCCCTCCACACTTCGCCCCCACTGCGCATGCGCAGTGTCAAGGACGTTCCGAAATTGGCGCCATTAATCATTCTAATAACCAGTGCCTGGTAAGCGCTATGTACTCAGCGGGGAGGCAAGAGTTCCCAACTCCTGGGAGGGCCATCCCCGTCTGGGTCATTGGTAAGTATAAAAAATATATAAATTACTATAAATTTTTTACCATTTTTATACTGTATCAATGACCCAGACATAGCTGAATAGTAAAAAGGCTGGAGGGCCAAGGACATAGAGCAAAATGGAATACGCTCAATAAAATAAAATAGAGTCATCCCCTGTAGGGAAAAGGAAGTAATAGGCCTTACATGTATCTTTCTTATTTATGATAAATTAGAAAGATACAACACCTTCCAAAATTGAGCTTCATACATCCATGTACTCTATTAATATCCAATATAATCCTTATACTAATAATTTTTAAAGTAAGCCAATAAATAAAGTAAGTCTAGAGAATAGAGACTCTTATACTCCTAAAAGTGTCTGAGGATTGCATAATCATGTCCGTTGACATATGCAATATTCAAAAGCTATACTTTAAAATCTAAGACTTGAATGAATTTTAAAAACCTAAACTTCTCACTAAACAACCATCCCAATAACAGCTCAGAATTACTAACTCCGGAGGAGGTATCCCCTTGTTTTCATAGTAAAACAGGTGACCCAAGGGAACACCCTCCCCCCCCCCCTTTTCTTGCCCTGGGTCAAATAGCCCAGAGCGAAGAGGGCAGCAGAACGGAGTCACTGCCGAAACAGACAGCCTACCTAGCTATAGTAGCAACTGTTAAGTGAATGACATTCTGAGCAGTAGATAATAGACCTAACAATAGAGGCCTCCAGAAATGGACTCGATATTTCTGAGATAAAATTCATGAATGTGGATGGCTGAGCGCAATGAGCAGCCTTCAAAAATCTATAATAGCGACACTATTAATGTAAGCCCAAGAAGTAGAAGAACTCTTACTTCATGAGCCGAAATCTTAAGCACAACTGCTAAGTCAATGATATACCATAAGCAGTACCGATAGTTAATAGAATCTATTAACAATAAAATGGAGCGTAACGTCCTTCTACTAAACATCAAAGACAGAAGGAGTTTACGCCCATAGTAATAAATAGATATCTGTTTATAAATACATAAACTGTACCCGGAAAGAGTAAAGGCCTATGCCCATACGAAGACGGAAGAACCTTAAAATAATAGGTTCCGGATAATAGGAGCCTAACTCTTATGCAACAATCCAACCTAAATAGTAACGGAAGTAGTGATTCCGAAACTACGAAAGTGAAAATCATCCATCGATAGTGCATGAAACTCACTGACTCTACAGTAAAAGAGAAACCAACAGAATTACTGTCTAAAAGGTCAGAATTTGAAAACTACTGTTTCCAGAGGCTCAAATGATTACTTAGCTAAATAAGAACCGAAGTTAAAATCTATATAGGAATTTAATCTAAAGATTCTAAGTCTATTTATCAAAAAGTTACTAACTGACTTAGATAAAGAGACAAAAGACTCAATTGTAAACTATCGTAGAGTGCATAGGTATGAGGTAACATAAACCTATAACCTAAATAATAACAGGCTGCAGTAGATCTTGTGAAACAAGTATACTAAAAAATAGCAATGAGTAGTATGGAGGGATCCACAATATGAACATAATGATCCCTACACCACGACGGAAGAGCCTCTACTTTAGCCGCATAGAATAGCGAAGAAGAGGATCTCCTATAGTAAGAAATCGCGTCCAAAGCTCGTCCAGTACAGTGCTTACAATGCAATACGGACCACACAATGGAATACATGAAGGTTGCGACCTTGCGGGTTGTGATAAAGATGACACGATTTACCCAGTGAAAAAAGATCCTCACATAGAGGAAGATTTCACGTTAAGACCCACAGTAGACAAGAGAGTAAATTACCCATGATCTCTGTGAAGATAGAAATGCTATCAACAGAAATGTATTGTGGTTGTTTATCTTAGCAATACCTGCTGAAACAACAGCGCCGGAGGATACGCGTATCCTATCATTCCGTCCTATAGATCAATAGAGCGTTAACAACATTAGCTCAGAGATCTGGACAAGCCAACACATACGTCTGCAATTGATTAGCAAGCTGTGTCATAAATAAATCATCATTGGGCGCTCCCATAGATAGCAAATCTGATTGAATACTTGTTTGTTGAGAGTCCATTCTGACAGCAACAAGCGACCCGTAAGAGAACGGGAGTCCGATAAAACAATCAGACGACCCGGAATATGACGGACCAAAACTGAACTTGGTGTACTATAACCAACAGACGGATTCTTTCCATTAAATTGAATAACGGAAACGAAAGAGTGCCTCTCTGGTTCCGGAGATACGCCACTACTGTCGAATTAAAGGACAGGAATTTGGGCATGCGTTTCTGAATAATGTTCATGCAATGACATAAAGCAAGCCTAAAAAAACATTATTCCGCGGAAGAAAACTGATTGCTAAGAGACTGCGGAACCCAAAGACCCTGGCACTTCGAATCCGTAGGGATCAGTATTATATCCCAATCTGTTTGACTGGCAACCGTCATAACAGCCACACTCGGGTCCGGCAACTGCGGTGGCACTCTCTGAGTCAACCACCGAATGTTTGCCCCAGTCTGAATCTCTTGTAACACTAGATAGACAAGAGAACGTGTAAATCGAGCAATTCATGGATTGCCGAAAAGTTGCCGTCGAAGAGAAGCTCCTCCGAGAACGAAGCGACTCTGAGAGAGTTCTTAACCTTACTATCCACGCGTGTGGATGTAGGTAGGGCTGCGTCACGTCTAACCAACTCCAATCAGCCACTGAAGGGCGGAGTTATACGTGAACAAACCACTGCCCTCAAAAGAAATTACATTGAGAATAATATCCTGTAAATCTTTTCTTGAAGACGTAATGATAACGCCTCAGTAAGGCGGATTACGTATGATAAAGCGTCTAAGTTAAGTCTACTATACATCATGTCATTCCCAACATTGAAATTGGAACAGACATAAACGGCGAAAAAGAATATATGCAGTCTTTAATCACACCGTCTAGACGCATATGAACTCTCGGTATGCCCTGCTCTGCCAAAATAAACTATTCGTATAAATGATAAAATGGCAGAAATGAGCAACGCGGACAAGAAACTAAACTATCATGCTTGGTAGCAGGCTTGTATATATATATATATATATAGCGCCGAAAAATAAAACACATGTTATAATGACAATATTGGACTGTGTCGGTAAGTCAGGGACAATGTCCCTGAACCGATCGAAAAATCCGAGTCCAATGACGCTATAAGTCTCTTATCCAAGATCGCAGCAATGAAGTCCGAAATAACAATCACTGGAAGATAATGCCAGAAGACATGAAAGGCATCTTCCGATACTACTAAAGGGAAAACTCGAAATCTTTCGAATCCCTTTCGCCATCCTGTCGGACCCTATAAAGCGTTCGGTCGTCCGTACCTGATGCAACCGCGGACCGCACCGACCCAGCGCCGTCGGATAATTCCTGATTCGACCGAGAAACAGTCAATTGCTGGGATGCTGCGAAACAACTGTGCTAACTCGGATAGCACGTCCGTCACTGAGGCCTGAGGAGAAGCGGTCTTACGATGCATTGCCGCTGGAAGCTCCGTGATCGTTACCCCGTGCATACTACCAATATGCGAGCGAACGGAGTGTATAGGCCTCGTGTCCCTTGGCTACCGGATGGCGCGACCTATTCGCCGTGGAATCACTGAATGCCGAAACTGATCGGATACTCGAGGTCACGTAGCCAATGTGCGGTCGTGTGCCCTGCTGTGAGGATGAGGAAGCATCAAGGACAGTCTCTCGGACTGTCAATATAACGGAGCGTCCCGACCGACGGACATATGCTCCGAATGTAAAATATCTGAACCACAACATGCGGTCCCCTATGTTGTTGGACGAGAGAGGGACCTCTCTCGCTCACAGCCCGGACAGACCTGGACAAGCCAGGAACCGGACTAACAGGCTTCCTCCGATCTGTCCTCAATCTGCCATCACTGGGTGAGTACTAAAGTAATTAAAGTGCTCGCATCAACCAAATCTCCTTCCTAGACCGCAACGGACGAACCCGGCAGCCGAACCATTCAATGAATGTACGCTACACCGGGTGAGCTAGCGAATGTCACTCCGTAGGCAATAGACATATTCCATGAGCACTTATTGCCGCTAGCTCTTCATTAACTATGACGACAGAGGCACACTTTTGAAAGACATCTCCATAACTCTTCGAACAAGAAACCAGAAATGCTTGGTTAGCAAGCATAAAATAATAATATATATAGCGTCGTTCAATAATTCGAAAGTTTGTGTGACATTATTGGACTATGTCGGAACTGAGGGACGATGTCCCTGAACCGAACCAAAAATTTCTAAGTCCACCGACGCTATCAGTCTCTTATCCGGCATCGCAGCATTCTGGTCCGACGAAAGAAGCTGTAGAAGACCAAGTCAGATGACATACACAACAGCATATGTTGTTCCGAAAGGGAAAGCTCGAAATCCTTCGCATCCCTTTCGGTATCCCGTCGGACCGGATGAAACTTTCGGACGTCCGTACCCGCTTCCGCGGAGCGTCCCGACCCAGCATCGTCGGATAAAATATATGCGACAGATTCAGTTGATGCTGGGATGCTGCGATAAACTGTGCTATTAAGGAAAGCACGTCCGTTCCCAAGGCCTGTGCAGTAGCGGTCTTACAATGCATTGCCGCCGGAAGCTCCGTATACGTTGACTCCTGCACACTTCCTATGCGAACGTCCGGAGTCTGCAGGCCTCGTGTCCCTGGCTACCGGATGGTGTGACCTGGTCGCCGAAGAATCCTTGATCGGCGAAGCTGGTAATATATCGGCGGTCACGCAGCCAAGGTGCGGTCGTGTGCGCTGACGAGAAGAGGAAGCCTTAGCAGTCTCCGCGGACTGCCTATACAACGGAGCGTCCCGAGCGACGGACGTATGCTCCGCTTGCGACACATTTTGTACCACAACATCTGGGGCCAGATGTTGTTGAACGAGAGAGGGGCCTCTCTCGCTTGCCGTCCGGATGGACCGGAACGAGCTATGAACCGGACTAAAAGGCTTCCTCCGTTCTCCCTCCGATCCGCCGTCACTGGGTGTGCATTAAGTTAATTTATAGTGCTCGCATCACCCCAAAATTCCTTCTAGACCGCAACGGACGAACCCGGCTGCCGAACCATTCGGTGAATGGACGCTACACCGGGCGAGCTAGCGGACGTCAAAGGCCGTCGAACCTACTAGGGTCCTCTTAGGCAATTGGCGTATTTACATGAGCACTTTTCCGCTAGCCCTTCATTAATTGTGACGACGGAGGCACACTGTTGGAAGACATCACGGATACATCACCCTAATCTTGATCGTCTGAAATAGAAATTGATAAAGTAGAGTGACCCTGTGGGGAAAGGACCGGAGTGTCCAAATCCCCAATAACATATCGTGACATACGCTTCCCATATTGTCATCGAAATCATACGATACAGAACAGGAGTTAATGCGAGTACACTGACCACATATAGAATGATAATAAAGTCAGAGGAAGACTTCCTCTTAAAACAATTGATCAATATCTTTTCAATGTGAAAAGAAAACAAGTCCTGGTACTCGCACTAACCCCTGGCAATCAAAATACATAATAATAATATGATCCATTAATATAGAAAAAATAATTGAAATCAAAATATTTTGAAAAAATATTTTTTCAGAACAGCCCAAGTTTCTGAAAAGTAACGTTGAGCCCCAATGGATCCCATGCCAAAGTGTGGACAAAAATTTTAAAAATATTTTAAACAATTTATTCAACACTTACGAACAATAATAATGTATCTAGTTATGATTAAAATAACATCAAGATATTATTTTTTAGAAATCCCCCCCTCACACAGAGGGCTGTTGAAAATGTAAACAATGAGTGTAAAAACACTAAAATAAGACTCCAGGCACCCAGGCCCGAAATCAGTTACCAAAAATACACTATCTGATGCAAAACAGAGACTTCCAGGGAAGAAACTGCAGAACATCAGATGGTAGATGCAGAACACAACGCCTAACCACCCGTAGGTGAAGACGTAAACATGGGGAAAGAACAGAATTCATTCTGTTATACAGCTAAAACTCCCAAGAAAATTTAGTAATAATAATTACAAAAACTATGCCAAAAGCATGGGAGAATAGCAAGGGGGGACTTAAAGGACAGGGAGAGAGGAAAACACTTAAAAAACAGTGTAACTAAATAATCAGAATGACAACAAAATGGCTGCTGCCTCGAAAATAGGTAACTTAACATAATTTCATTAAAAAATTTTAAATTACAGCCCTGATAATATTCTGTCACACATTTTTTTCCTCTCCTCCTTCTCTATCCTCCTTAGAATCACCATTTCACTAATATTTATGTGTCTGGCATCATTTAAACTGAGATTTATAAGCACAAAGATCAGTCAGATGTTAACTGATGAAGGGCCAAACTTAGAATGATTAATGGCGCCAATTTCGGAACGTCCTTGACACTGCGCATGCGCAGTGGGGGCGAAGTGTGGAGGGCCTTTCAGGACATGTTTTCTTTGATTTTAGATGCAAATTTTGGGGATTGGGGGGCAAAATTTGTGTTTGGCCCTATATTTTAAGAGTTAGCACCAGCTATGTCTGGGTCATTGGTACAGTATAAAAATATAAATTAGTGTTGAAAATCTTCATTGAAGATTTTCAACACTAATTTATTTTTATAATTTTTATAACAGTCCATTTCAATTTGTTACAAAAAGATTTTCAACACAAATTTATTTTTATTCCTATCTGTCACATTTCAGGTATGTATAAAATTGTTTATTCAGCAATAATCCTAATCTTTTCACAGAAGTCTTATAAAAACGTCTCAATCTTTAATGAGTTAGCAATTGAAACCCAATTAAGAGCTTTTAATACTTTTAATTATGTTAGTATAACCACAATGGATTTTCCAATTCCAGAACAGGTAAAAAGTTTTTGTCATGGTTTCAGTCTTCAAAGGGGCGGTCTCAAGACAGGTCAATTATGGCATAAAAATACAAGTTGGTACCAGGTCACAGTGGTCTCTCAAGACAGGTGGTCTCTCAAGAAAGGTGGTCTCCCATAGCAGGTCCATTATAGAGTAAAACCAATCGGTGCCTGGCAGATGTGGGCTCTCAAGACAGTGGTCTCTCCAGACAGGTTTTACTGTACACCATGAATTATTAAAAGGTAGCGTTCCAAGACTTCAAACTAATCCAACTTCACTTTCCAAGAATTGGAAATAACATAATTTGACAACTTCAAATGTCAGTAATGCTATTTACCATCTTTTTGCCCAGAATGCATTCCATCCGAAATCATTTGATTGACATACGTACGATTGCTCCATTGAAGTTGCATTTCATGTATTATACCAAACTCAAATAAATTAAGCCCATTTGAAAAATCAGGTAAATTTTTTGGAATCCCAACTTAATGTACACCAGTGGAGTGAATGGTGTGCAGATATTCCTGATGTCAGGACTCAACAATAGTATGCTTCACTTCAAATGGTAACAAGCAATATAGGGTGTGCCTCCCATTTTCAAAATTGAAAGACTGAATTGCTGAGTATTTGCCTGCCAATTAATCCTTAAATCAAGAGACAGTCATAAACTGCCTCTTTTATATTACATTGCAAAATTTGGCCTGAGTGTATTCCTCCTTAACACCTCTACTGTTGGGCTGCATTTATCAGGACATTGTTTTTACATCATTATTGGTGACCTCTACAGACAGCCAACAAATTAATGTTGTAGAAACTCTGCTAAGTAATCTTCTGCTTCTGTGTGAATTAATCTAAGGATTTATGAGTTGAATAAAAAATATTATGTGACAGAAAAAAATCTGGTGATTTAATTGACTCATTAGAAGTGTTGATATACTCCAGTATTGCTGACCTATTCTATTTTTATTGAAATCGAGTTGATATCTGACCACTCTGTCATTGTTGTTTATAAATAGTGCAGGTAGGTTGATATAATGATTCCATACACCAGTTTGCGATAAACATAGAAATGGTATTTCCAACTTGCTTCTTCCTTAAATTTCCGTATTCCAATGTTTAGGAGCTGTTCAAATATAACAAAGTCCCAAAAGTGAAAAAGGGTCATAACTCTGGGAAAAATTATTGGATGGAACCTGTTCCTTGACCATATATGTTCCCTCATGTGGGGCTATCAGCATACAAAAGGAGATCCAAGTCTGACCAATGGCTTTGAAATTACAATGCAAAACATTTGTATGGACAGATGGACAGACAGACAGATCATGAGATGGACGGAGGACTTCACTTGATACCCCCAAATCCTCCTTCAGAGGTCGGGACATAATTAACTACAACATGAACAAATAAGTTGAAGCACATTGCTTGTTGCATATGAAAAAGCTGCTTTTCTTCGAAAAATATGTAATAAAGTAAGAAATGTGCAAATGTTTTTTTCTGTCATGATCATAAAACAATAATTGACTTTCCTTGAGGTTGATACTAGGAATTATCAACCCGAGAAAAGTAATATTCACCAAGGCCATAGGGTTGATAATTCCTTGTATCAACCTCAAGGAAAGTCAATTGTTGTATAATATTGTGATCTCTCCAAACATTGTATTGATAGCTCTCAAATACCCCTGCTTTACAGATCTCTTTGATATCACTCCTTCCAACATTTAATCTATGGTATGTATTTTCACAGAGCTCCACAAACTCAAAAATAGATAATAGAATGAATTCTGAGTTGACCACCACGATGCAGGAAGATGGGTGGAAAACCTACAAACTGGAACAAGTGGGGATTTTTTTATATGAATGGAACCTGGTCAGTAATGCAACTACGTACTCAGGCCACCTCCACCAGCACCGGAGGCCCATACCAAAAGTCTTCCCCAACTTTCAGCTTTTTAAAACACCAAAAATCCCAGGCTTCTAACAGGGCCTTGGCCCTGGGGCAGTTTCCATCTCAGCCCACCCAACCCCTCATCTCTCTACCCCCCCCCCCCCCCCCTCTCAGCACTAGTGCATGGAATATGATACATGATGATTGTAGGCCTCACTGATAGGAAAAGAGTTCAATGGAGTTGCCGAAGATGAACAAGAGACTACACTGAAATACAACTTAATTAATTACCATTCACAATATATGGAGATTTTGCAACATGTTGACCTTCATACTTAATAGTCAACTGCAGATCTTTATAACTCAGAAACGGTTTGTATCTGAAAATGTATGACCCATCCTTCCTGTCCAATACTTGAAGCGCTGTTCTTGCCCTTTGTCCTCCATTTGAAAATATTTCAAATGTGAAAGGTTTCTCTCCCAATGACTTTGTGATACTGTAAAGAAATAAACAATCATGTGAATAAAGTAAATTTTAAAAAATAGGCATCGAAAAGTTAAAAAATTTATAGTAATTTATATATTTTTTATACTTACCAATGACCCAGACTTAGCTGGTGCTAACTCTAACAAAACCAGGGCCAAACACAAATTTTGCCCCCCAATCCCCAAAATTTGCATCCAAAACAAAAAGAAATCATGTCCTAAAGGACCTCCATACTACGCCTCTACTGCGCATGCGCAGTGACGCAGACATCCCGAAATTGGCGCCAATTATCATTCTTACTGGCAGTGCCTGGTCAGCGCTATGTACTCAGTGGGGAGGCAAGAGTTCCCAACTCCAGGGAGGGCCATCCCCGTCTGGGTCATTGGTAAGTATAAATGAAAGTGTCAATGACACTGTAGCTCAACTTGTCAAGACAAAGACATGTACATGTATAGTATGTGACACAGCAATGACAAACATCTAGGTAATGACCTGATAACAAAGGTACATATAAAGTATTGTAACGGTCTGTACATAAATACTGACCGTTGCCTGTAACAAATGTATAGGTAAAGTATTGTAAAGGTGGGTGACAGTCAGATGCTGAACTAGAAAAAATCTTTGAGTCCCAGAGTGGGTCTGACTGAACCCCAAAATATTTGTTCTCATAGCACAGTGATAACAAAGGCACCCCAAAACACACTCGTTCCTGTCCCAAGGTGAAAACAAAAGTACTCAAGACGTTTTGTGAAGATCAGTTCATAAATACGAGCTGTATAGAACTTGTGACAAAAAACTGATTGGACCTAATTTCGGTACAAAATGGCCACTGGCAGCCATCTTGAATTTTGGACCGTACCCAGAAACACTCATTCTCATCCCAAGGAGATAACAAAGGTACCCAAGAAGTTTTGTGAAGATCGGTTCATAAATACAGCCTCTACCCTGAGCCGTATTGACATGTGTGCTTACATTGTATAAGTTGCACTGAATAAATCAAAGTTCATCTAATTTGCATAATTTCTGCACGAAAAAAAACCCCTTACAATATGTGATGTATTCCATGTTACTAAACATTCATACAAAAATTTATTAAAATCAGAACTTTCATACAGAAGTTCTATACAAAAGACTGATTGCACTAATTTTGGTACAAAATGGCTGCTGGTGGCCATCTTGAATTTCGGATCACACCCAAAAACACTCGCTCTCATCCCACGGTGATAACAAAGGTACCCAAGAAGTTTCGTAAAGATTGGTTCATAAATATGGCCTCTAGTCTGAGCTGTATAGAAGTTGTGTACAAAAAACTGATTAGACCTAATTTTGGTACAAAATGGCCACTGGCAGCCATCTTGAATTTTAGACCGCACCCAGAAACACTCGTTCTCGTCCCAAGGTGATAACAAAGGTACCCAAGACATTTCGTGAAGATCAGTTCATAAATACAGACTCTAGTCTGAGCCGTATTGACATGTGTACTTACTGTGTGTAAGTCGCACTGAAAAAATCAAAGTTCATCTAATTTGCATAATTTCTGCACGAGAAAAAAACCCGTATTATATGTGATGCATCCCATGGTACTAAACATTCACACAAAAAAATTATTCAAATCAGGGCTTTCATATGGAAGTTCTGTGCAAAAATCTGATTGCACCTAATTTTGTACAAAATGGCTGCCATCGGCCATCTTGAATTTCGAACCGGACCCAAAAACACTCGTTCTCATCCCACGGTGATACCAAAGGTACCCAAGAAGTTTCGTAAAGATCGGTTCATAAATACGGCCTCTAGCCCGAGCCATATTGGCATTTGCACTTACAGTGCTGAAAGTAACCCCAAAAAACATTAAAATCAGTCTAATTTGCACAATTTACGTACGAGAAAAAAACCCGTATTATATGTGATGTATCCCATGGTACTAAACATTCATACAAAAAAATTATTCAAATCAGAGCTTTCATATGGAAGTTCTGTACAAAAAACAGATTTCTGCATCGTCGGTACAAAATGGCAGCCATCCTGAATTTCGGACCGCACCCAAAAACACTCGTTCTCTTCCCACGGTCATAACAAAGGTACCCAAGAAGTTTCGTAAAGATCGGTTCATAAATACGGCCTCTAGCCCGAGCCATAGCAGCTTGGCACTTACAGCTCTGAAAGTAACACTAAATAAATCAAAGTCAGTCTAATTTGCATAATTTACGCACGAGAAAAAAACCCGTATTATATGTGATGTATCCCATGGTACTAAACATTTATACAAAACTTTATTCAAATCAGAACTTTCATACAGAAGTTCTGTACAAAAAACTGATTTTTGCATCATCGGTACAAAATGGCCACTGGCAGCCATCTTGAATTTCGGACCACACCTAAAAACACTCGTTCCCGTCCCAGGGTCATAACAAAGGTACACAAGAAGTTTCGTAAAGATCGGTTCATAAATACGACCTCTAGCCCGAGCCATAGCCAATTGTTGACGTACGGACAGACGGACAGACGGACAGATGGACAGACGGATGACGGGCCATGACAATAGCTCAAATTTGACTTCGTCAAAGTTGAGCTAAAAATATATAAATTACTATAAATTTTTTAACATTTTTATACTGTACCAATGACCAGACTTAGCTGAATAGTAAACAGGCTGGAGGGCCTAGGACATAGAGGAAAATCCAATAAGCTCAACTATATAGTAAAGAGGTAACCCCTTAAGGAGAAAAGGAGTATTAGGCTTTACATGTATCTTTCTTATTTAATCTTAAATTAGAAAGATACACTACCCTTAATAATTGAGCACAATAACATTCATGTTCTCTATTAACATCCAGTATAACCCTTATACTAATTATTTTTAAAGCAAGCCAATAAATAAAGTAGTCCAGAGAATTGAGACTCTTTATAGTCATTTAAAAGTGTCCGAGTATTGTATATTAAAGCCCGTCTGACACTTTACATATACAAATGCTTCACACCGAGCTAGACTTTAAAAATAAGACATGAATGAATTTAAACATTAATATTACACTTTAAAACCATCCCAGAAGCGACTCAGAAATACTGACTTGGAGGAGGCATTCCCTTGCTTTTCACTATAAAGCAGGTGACCTAAGGGAACACCCGCCCCCCCCCCCCCTTCCCCTTGCCCTGGGTCAAATAGCCCAGAGCGAAGAGGGCAGCCGGACGGAGTCACTGCCGGAACAGAAAGCCTGCATAACTATAGTTGCAACTGTTTAGTGGACGACATTCTGAGCAACAGATAACGGACCTAAACAATGCAGGTCTCCAGAAATGGACTCAATATTTCTGAGATAAAAATTCGTAAATGTGGATGGCTGAGACCAATAAGCAGCCTTCATTAAATCTGTAATAGCAACACTATTAGCATAAGCCCAGGAAGTAGAAAGAGCTCTTACTTCATGAGCAGAAATCTTAAGCACAGACTGCTGAGAAGAAGATAAATCTTCATAAGCAGTACGGATAGTTAACTGAATCCATCTAGCAATAGAATGGACTGAAATATCCTTTCTATTAGGCATCAAAGACAGAAAGAAACGTTTCCGTCCCTTTCTGATAAACTGAGATCTCTGTTTATAGATACGTAATGCTCTAACAGGACAGAGTAAAGGCCTACGCCCGTCTGAAGACGGAAGAGCCTTAATAACAATAGGTTCCGGATATTTATTAGGAGCCTGATTCTTAGCCAAAAAACCCACATTAGTAGTGAAGGTGATAGTATTCCCAACACTACGATAATGAGAATCATCCACCAAAAGTGCATGAAGCTCACTGACTCTTCTAGCAGAAGAGAAAGCTAAGAGAAAAGCTGTCTTATAAGATAAGAATTTGAAATCTACTGTCCCAAGAGGTTCAAATGGCTTTTCCTTCAATTTAAGAAGAACCCAAGCTAAATTCCACTTAGGAATTAATCTAAGAGTTCTGGGTCTATTTATCGAAAAGTTTCTAACCAACTTCGATAAAGAGACATTAGATCCAATTTGTAAACTATCATGATGTGCATAGGTATCAGATAACATAGATCTATAACCCTTTATAGTAACAGGCTGCAGTTTGATTTCGTCAAACAAGTATACTAGAAAGTTTGCAATGTCTGGTATAGAGGGATCGAATATATCTACAGAATGATCCCTACACCAACGACGAAAAACCTTCCACTTAGCCGCATAGTTTAGCGAAGAGGAGGTCCTCCTACAGTTAGAAATCGCGTCCACTGCTCGTCCTGTAAAGTGCTTGCCATGCAAGAAGGACCGCACAACGGAAAAACGTGAAGGTTGAGACCTTGCGGGTTGTGATGGAGTTGGCGCGATTTCCCCTGCAAAAGAAGATCCTCCCGTGGAGGAAGCTTCCGCGGTAGGTCCCACAACAGACACCTGAGTAGATTTATCCACGGTCTCTGTGGCGACAGAGATGCTACCAACAGAATCTTGCATTGAGATTGTTTTATCTTTAGCAATACTTGTTGAATTAACGGCGCTGGAGGATACGCATATCCTATCATTCCGTCCCAAGGGATCGACAGAGCGTCTACTGCAAATGCTCTTGGATCCGGACACGGAGACACATACGTCTGCAACTGATTGTTGAGATGTGTCGCAAATAAGTCTATCATTGGCCGTTCCCATTGGTAGCAAATCTGATTGAATACTTGTTTGTTGAGAGTCCACTCCGACGGCAACAAGCGACCCTTTCGTGAAAGGGAGTCTGCTAGCACATTCAGACGACCCGGTATGTGACGGACCGAAAGAAGAACGTGATGTTCTAACGCAAACAGAAGGATTCTTTCCGTTAGATTGAACAACGGAACTGAATGAGTGCCTCCCTGATTCCGTATATACGCCACTACTGTCGTATTGTCGGATAGGATTTGGACATGAGCATCGTGAATAATGTTCATCCAGTGACGTAACGCAAGCCAAATTGACATCATTTCCTTGATGTTTATGTGCTTGCACAGGAATTGCGGATCCCAAAGACCCTGGCATCTCGAATCCGTTGGGATTAATGATGCACCCCAACCTGTTTGACTGGCATCCGTCATAACGGTAAAACTCGGATCCGGCAACTGCAGCGGAACTCCTTGAGTTAACCACTGAATGTTTGCCCAAGTCTGAATCTCTTGTTTCACTTGATCTGACAAGAGAACGTCCACATCGAGCGAATGAATTTTCACACTCCAATTCTGAGTCAGGAAAATTTGAAGAGGACGTGTGCGTAACCGCCCCATCGGAATGAGATCCGCGGCGGCTCCGCACAGACCTATCAGTCTCATAAATTCTCTCGCCGTGACTTTGTCTGCGTGCAGACAATAGCGAGCGTAACAACTGACTAATTTCGCTCTGGTTAACGGCAGACGAACGAGATTGTTGTGCGTCTCGAAGCTCATTCCCAGATGAGTGAATGACTTGGACGGCACCAGATCCGACTTCTCCTCTTTACTATAAAACCGAGACGTCGGAGCAATAGAAGAAGATTCTGAACATCGTTCTGAAGCATTAACTCGTTGCCGTACCTCTGAAGAATGTCGTCCAGGTAGGCCGACGTTACCGCAGACGAATGAGCTCGGAAGTAGATCATTACCGAGTTCATTACCCGAGTGAAAGCCCAGGGTGCTAGATTCAATCCGAAGCACATCGCCCGGAATTGATACACCACTCCTAGGACTGCGAAGCGTAGATACTTTCGGAATGTCGGATGTACCATGACGTGAAAGTACGCATCTTTGAGATCTATGCTCGTTGCATAATCGTTCACCCGAATACTCGCTCTGACCGATCGAATTGTCTCCATATAAAACTTCGGAGCGACGATCAGCTTGTTTATCCAGCTCAAAACTATGACTGGATGGAACGAGCCGTCTGGTTTCGGAACCAGAAACAGATGGCTGTAGAATCCCGGAGATTCCTGGTTTTCTACGACCTCTACCGCGTTCTTCATTAAAAGAGACTGCACCTCTGATAACAGAGCGTCTCTTTTCTGCGGATTTGACGGAAGATGAGTCTACTTTGGACTTCGAGTTAATGGAGGCTTTCGTTTGAAGGATATCTTTAGACCTTCCGAAGTCACTCCTCTCACCCAAGGGTCGTCCGTAATCGACGCCCATTCTTGTGAAAAGCTCGACAACCTTCCGCCAACCGGAACGCGATAGAGGTTTAAGCCATCACCTCCTGGACCTGCGAGGCCTGCGGTAGGAGAAACCACGTCTTCCACGACAGGCACCTCGGCCCGTCGACCTCGGGGCGTCCGACCGATTGTCCCGGCCTGAAGGACGTCCCGAACGAGAGTCGCTAACCTGACGGTCTCTCGAATAAGACCAAGAGGACGCACCGGAACCTCTATAGGAACCTCTCTTGGGCGCATTAGACCCAGAAGTGCCTGTCTTATTCGTGTCTGCTGTATCCGACTTCTTAGGAGCAGATTTGAACAACAGAGAATCCTTAGCTTTCTTTGTAATTTTATCATAAATAGCGGAAAGCTTGCCGTCAAAGAGAAGTTCTCCTGAGACCGAAGCGACTCTAAGAGAGTTCTTCACCTTAGAATCCACTAGTGTGGATGTAGCTAGGGCTGCGTCACGTCTAACCAACTCCAGATTTGCCACTGAAAGGGCGGAGTTACACGTGGAATAAGCTACTGCCCTTGAAAGAAGTCTTAAAGAGGATTGTATATCCTGAAACTCTTTCCCCTGAAGGCGCAGTGATAACGCCTTAGTAAGGTGATCTGCGTAAGATAAGGCATCTAAATTGGCTCTGTTAGACGCAATAGCTGTTTCCAACACCGCGGTTGGAATAGAAGCTGACGACGGTAATGATAGCTCTAAGTCTTCCGCCTCGTCGTCCATACGCAGAGGAACTCTCGGTATACCCTGTCCTGCCGTATCGAATTTATTCCTTGCATTAATGAAAGGCAGGTTGAGAGTATTAGCGGACAAGAAACCTGCTTTCCCCGTCCTGGAAGCAAGTTTAAATATAGCGTCGTTCAATAATTCAAATGTTCTTGCAACATTATTGGACTGCGACGGAAACTCGGGAGCGATGTCCCTGAACCGCTCAAAAAATTCAGAGTCCAATGGCGCTATAATTCTCTTGTCCGGAAGCGCAGCAGTCTGGCCCGACGGAACAACTTGAGGGAGAAAGTGCCGGATGAAGTCCACGGCAGCTTTATGTTGTTCCGAAAGGGATAACTTCAAGTCATCCGTATCCCTTTCACCATCCGGTCGGACCTCATGATGTTCCCGGTCGTCCGCCCCCGATGCTTCGGCGGAGCGTACCGACCCAGCGCCGTCGGATAATTCTCGATCCGACACCGTTTCTGTCGGTTGCTGGGATGCTGCGATAAGCTGTGCTATCTGCACAAGAATGTCCGGCGTCGAGACCTGCGGAGGCGCAGTCTTTCGCTGCTTCGCCGAGGACAGCTCCGCATCAGATGGCTCCCGCATACTTTTCCTATGCGAACGTCCGGAGTCCATCGGTCTCGAATCCCTGGCTGCCGGATGGTGTGACCTGGTCGCCGAAGAATCCTTGATCGGCGAAGCTGGTAATATATCGGCGGTCACGCAGCCAAGGTGCGGTCGTGTGCGCTGACGATAAGAGGAAGCCTTAACAGTCTCTGCGGACTGCTTATACAACGGAGCGTCCCGAGCGACGGACGTATGCTCCGCTAAAGACACATTTTGTACCACAACATCTGGTCCCAGATGTTGTTGTACGAGAGAGGGGCGTCTCTCGCTCGCGGCCCGGCTGGACCTGGACGAGCTAGGAACCGGACTCAAAGGCTTCCTCCATTCTCGCTTACTATCCGCCGTCACTGGGTGTGCATCTATTATGTTTATAGTGCTCGCATCACCCAAAATTTCCTCTTGGACCGCATCGGACGAACCCGGCTGCCGAACCATTCGGTGAATGGACGCTACACCGGGCGAGCTAGCGGACGACATTTGTCTAATCTCCATGAGCACTTTTGCCGCTAGCTCTGAATTCATTTGTGACGACGGACGCACACTTGAAGAAGATAACATGGAAACATCACCCTGTTCTGGTTCCTCTGAAATAGAAACTGAGAGAGTAGAGTGACCTTGCGGAGAAAGAGCCGGAATCGCTCTTTCTCCAGAAACAACATATCGTGACACACGTTTCCAATGTTTCTCATCCCAATGTTCACATATAGGACAGGGATTAATGCGAGAACACTGACTACAATTAATACAATGATCATGAAAGTCTGAGGAAGATTTCTTCCTATTACAATTTGAACAATGTCTCTTCATTGTGAAAGAACAACAATAAGTCCTAGTTACTCGCAAAAACCCCTGACACAAAGATACATAATAACATGATCCATTAATAAATGAAAAAACAAATGCAAAACAAAATAATTTTGAAAAAATATTTTTTCAGCAAAGCCCAAGTTGCTGAAAAGTAACGTTGAGCCCCGATGGATCCGATGGCAAAGTGTGGTCAAAAATTTAAAAATTATATTAAATAATTAATGAGACACTTCCAGATAATATAAATGTATCTTATAGTGAGATAAACTACAGCAAAGGCAAACAGCCCCCCTCAAAAAAGGCTGTTGCCAATGAAAACAAACAGTGTAAAAACACCAGAAAACATGACTCCAGGCACTGAAAAAACTGGCCCGGAATCAGTCATCAATTACACTCTATCTGATGCAAAACAGAGACTCCCAGGGGAGAATCTGTAGAACATCAGATGGAAGATGCAGAACACAAACGTTATACACCCATGGGTGAAAACGTAACTATGGGGAAAATAACAGAAAACATTCTGTAACCAAGCAACTCTCCCAGGAAATTTTAGAAATGAAATTTCTCAAAAATATGCCAAAAGCATGGGAGAATTGCAAGGGGGGACTTTAGAAGGCTAGGGGAGAGGAAACACTGAATAAGCAGTGCAACAATTAGCAAGAATGACAACAAGAGGCCCATGCCTCGAAAATAGGCAACTTAACATAATTTCATCAAAAATTTTTAAGTACAGCCCTGATTATTTTTTGTCACTTCTTTTCCTCTCCTCCTTCTATCCTCCTTAGAATCACATTTTCTCCAAGAATTACGTGTCTGGCATCCTTTAAACTGAGATTTACAAGCACAAAGATCAGTGAGATGTTGACTGATGAAGGGCCAAACAGAGAATGATAATTGGCGCCAATTTCGGGACGTCTGCGTCACTGCGCATGCGCAGTAGAGGCGTAGTATGGAGGTCCTTTAGGACATGATTTCTTTTTGTTTTGGATGCAAATTTTGGGGATTGGGGGGCAAAATTTGTGTTTGGCCCTGGTTTTGTTAGAGTTAGCACCAGCTAAGTCTGGGTCATTGGTACAGTATAAAAATATGGAAAATTTAGGTGACATGAAGAAAAAATCCCTTCAACATAATTGGGCTATCTTTATTTTTTTATTTGTTTTGCATGCTTTTCTCAAAATGTGTTTTTATATGTTCATAAGAAAGATATTGGATGCAACTAAGCTTCATCATCAAAGTCTACTTTTGCACCAGCGACATGCAGTATTAAAGTTAGAGTACTCAGCACTGTGATCGCAGAAGCAATCTCTTTCTCGACTGGATTCAGTTTGACTGCAACAGATAAAAATTTTTATCAAGATTTCAAATATAAAATATTGCAAAATCATGACTGAATTAAAAAAAAAAAAAATAGCATGTGGTAATTCATTGTCAACAGGTAAAAATTATGCGAGAATCAGAATCGATTCATGCCAATGTTTCTGACAAGGAAAACAATGAGAATCAGCCATGACTCATGCAACATGTTCATTAGATTCTCGTCATAGATTCTAAATGTGGCTTCAAACCTTTACCTAAAGAATCAGCAATGTTTTTCAATGTAATTTACACATTAAGCAATTGAAAAAAAACTATTTTTCAAAAACTTTCAACCAAACCTCAGTGGGTGACCAGATTTGGTTTTGTTGAACATTTTTGAAAATTTTCTAAAAACAGTCATTAAAATGTCAATGACACTGTAGCTTAACTTGACTGTGTGTAGTGTTTGATGAAAAGGATAATGTTCAATGTTTATGAAAGGATTAGGAAATAAGACAAGAATTGTGATAATTGAAAATATGTTAATTTCTGTTCTCTACATGCTATGTTTTCAATAAGAATAACATGAGGTGTAGACTGTACTGAAGAATGAGACCTAGGTATGTGTGGCCCTCACAGATAACATATGTCAACTAACGTTGTCACTGCAACCTAGACCTTTGGCACAATTATCCCAAAATAACTAGGGTTCTTCCTCTCATAATGCCTAACCCACATGTTAAGTTCAGGCTCAGTCGGCCAACCAAAACTTTAATTACAGAGCGGAAACCAACACTGATAGAAATTAAAGGTCACAGTCACTGTGACCTTGACCTTTGGCACAATGATCCCGAAATAAATAGGGTTCTTCCTCTAATCATGCCTAACTCACGTGCAAAGTTTTTGGGTTCAGTCGGCCAAGCGGAATTTTAGTTAGAGAGTGGAAACCAACTACATCTACAGATGAATGGATGGACGGCTATATCTCTCCCTGCCACCCCCACCCCCCCTTCCCCCCCCCCCCCCCCCAAAAAAAAAATTATTTGACGAAACCAAAAGTTAATGGACAGATGCTGGATGGACATGGTGAAAACATAAGGCTCCCAAGAGAATCTCTCGGGGACATAATAAAACGATGCTAAAATGGTTACAAGTCAATTTACCCCCTCCCCTGCATATTTTTCCAGGTCAAGTCGACCCATTTTTTGTGGGACGAGTTGACCCAAAAGGGATTTGAAACCAACTTGTGTCAGGTACCCATGCCCTGTTGCCAACAGAAAGGGTCAAGAGCATCGCAGTTCGAAGGAAAAAGTCTATCTACTATCAACTCCAACAATAGGCCTACCAGCCATTCCAAAATATATCTTGCCTTTGACAGAGTTTGTCTGCCACCATGTGCACTTTGGACTTCAGGCCCAGGTGGTGGGTCAGGGGCATCCTGTTTGGCTGTCACCAGGAAGGAACCTACATGTTTCAACGTGTGGCCTACCGATATTATCCTGGTCGGACCACTCATGCCAGGCACGCTTCTAGAAAGCTCACCATCTAAAGCCCACCACCACCACAACCAAAACGTGCATTCTCATAGCCGCTGCTACCAGTAAATTGGGTTTTTTTCTTCTCTTCTCACTATCTTTCTCTCTTTGCATGAAGGTGAATGAATGTGCCATCGACCCACTAATAATAACTAACAAGCCAGTGTGCTGTGTGCACGTACTTCCTTCCTCTCTGGCATGTGAGCTGATGGATTCTCCTAACCATTTCATATTTCTTCTTTCCTAGATACTATCCACTCAACAACACTTGCCAAGAACACACATAGATAGTGTCCAACTCCAGCCAACCTCACAACAAATAATGCAGCCCACCAGGATACCCCTACCCCCCCCCCCCAACAGTTTGAGCAAAACAGCTCTTAATTCATGCTGTGACACTATTCGCCTAAGAAAATCTAGGTAAGCTACTCGCCACATGCCTAAGTCCTAGGAGTACTTTAAAGAGAGCTCCTCATTGCTCACCTTTGCTGGGCTCATGTGAAGGTCTGTATCAGAGATAAACCATTTAATTTTTATTTTTTAAAGTTTGCATTGGTCATAAAAAGAGACCATGCGGTAGTCAAAAGACCATATGGGAGAGCCTGAGAAACAGATTTTTAACTTTTTTAGACCTAAAAGTTAAACTATCATAATTTATACATAAATATGACATTTGTTTTTCACAATGACATATGTACATGTTGTACTCACTCACAGTGGCATACCAGTACTCTCAAATTCTAAATATTTAAGAACTGAAAATTGATTCGCACAATAGGAGTTTGCAGGAAACAAAGGTAATTCTTGTGAATCACAACAGATTTTAAGGCCTACTGACATAGAATTTTGACCAGATTGAGCGGGTCATGATCTGGTCAAAATTCTGTGTTCCCTTTTACAATGACAGAACTGTAGACTAGCAGATCTTATCCTCTACATATATTTAAACTTATGGCCCAACAAATGTACTGTATCATGCAACTTATTTTCATTTTTACTCTTATGATCAAACTTGTGTTGCAATAAAAATCTTTAAAAAACAAGAGGCCTCATAGGGCCTGAAGCGCTTACCTTGAACAGAACCCGATATAAACCGAGTCCAAGAAGGAATCTACATTAAGTAATCAATCTCCATAGGATCCATTCATTGTCAATCCTTGAGCCTCCCTGGAGTGACTAAAATAGTCCAAGCATCAAGCCTTTTCTTCAGTTAATCAAAATGTAAAAAGTGGAGCTCCCCTGTGGTGCCCCTTGATGCAACCTATGTGGATAAATCTTAGTTACACACCTCTAGAGGGTACTTGAGAAAAAATTTCTAATTCTTCAGGTACATGGCCAATTCCACCTGCTATAGGCAGCCAAATATTAACTCAGGCACTCGATTTGAACAAACATGAATCTCACCACACTAGATATGCGTATACCAAATATGAAAGCATTCTGACTTGTGGATCTAAAGAAATTTCCTCATATTGCACTAAGTTAAAATTGAGGCTCCCATAGGGAGCCTAAATATTAACCCTGACACACGATTTGAACAAAGTTGAATCTGATCCCCCCCATGCCTCCACCCCCACCCCCACCCCTGACGTGATATTGTATACCAAATTAGGCAAATATGAAAGAAATTTCCTCATATTGCACTAAGTTAAAATTTTAGCTACCAGAGGAAGCCCAAAAATTAACCTAGGGACTTGGTTTGAACACTCCTGAATCTGCCCTCATAACAATGATGTATGCCAAACATTAAAAGAATCTGACTGGTGGTTCTGAAGAAGATTTTTAAAGATTATTCTCCATATTGCCCTAAGTTAAAAAATAGGCCGATGAAATCGTCAGATGTGTACCCATACGCGCAACTAGTAGAAAGCTGTATGATGGAGGGCCACCACGGATGCCGACATTATGTACACCATACATGGTATGGGTACATATACAAATGGATTGGAGGAGTGTCTAATTTGATGGATAAAGGGTTAATATCTTCAGATCAAATTATCAGATTTACATAAAAAAAACTATAGAGCACAGCATATCAGTAACCTGAACATATATATGAAGTAACATGACAATCGGATTGATATTTTTTAAGTTATCTCATGCCAAAGGGATTGGAGGAATTTTCAATTTGAAGGATAAAGGGTTAATATCTCAGGATCAAATTATCAGATTTACACCAAAAACTATACAGCTTGGCACATCAGTAACCTGAACATAAATATAAAGTAACTTGACAATCCAAGCAATATTTTTCAAGTTATCTCATGCCAAAGGGATTGGAGGAATTTTCAATTTGAAGGATAAAGGGTTAATATCTCAGGATCAAAATAACAGATTTACACCAAAAACTATACAGCTCGGCACATCAGTAACCTGAATATAAATATAAAGTAACTTGACAATCCAAGCAATATTTTTCAAGTTATCAAATGCCAAAGGGATTGGAGGAATTTTCAATTTGAAGGATAAAGGGTTAATATCTCAGGATCAAATTATCAGATTTACACCAAAAACTATCTAGCTCGGCACATCAGTAACCTGAACACAAATATAAAGTAACCTGACAATCCAAGCAATATTTTTCAAGTTATCGAATGACAAAGAAATGGATACGGATGCCGGATGGACAGACGGATGGACAGATGGATGGACAAAGGATGGACGAACGACGGATGGCCACCCCGGATGATGGCATTATGTGTACCATACATAGTATGGGTACACATAAATATTTTTCAAGTTATCAAATGCCAAAGGGATTGGAGGAATTTTCAATTTGAAGGATAAAGGGTTAATATCTCAGGATCAAATTATCAGATTTACACCAAAAACTATACAGCTCGGTACATCAGTAACCTGAACACAAATATAAAGTAACTTGACAATCCAAGCAATATTTTTCAAGTTATCGAATGCCAAAGGAATTGGAGGAATTTTCAATTTGAAGGATAAAGGGTTAATATCTCAGGAGCAAATTATCAGATTTACACCAAAAACTATACAGCTCGGCACATCAGTAACCTGAACACAAATATAAAGTAACTTGACAATCTAAGCAATATTTTTCAAGTTATCGAATGACAAAGAAATGGATACGGACGCCGGACGGACAGACGGACAGACATACGGACAAAGGATGGACGAACGACGGATGGCCACCCCGGATGATGGCATTATGTGTACCATACATAGTATGGGTACACATAAAAAACTACGGGTGCAGCCCATGCTAAAGAAAACTTGAACAGACTCACAGACTTCTGCACGCATGATGGCAAAAGCTTTTCTTGATTTTGTCAAGTTAAGATAAAAAGCAAACCGAACCATCGGTGAACACCGAAACTATCTGCTTTTTCAAATTTCCCACATTCGCTGTTTACAAGGCCTTGTCGAGGCTTGATAACAGTTCTTGAAAAAGTGACTAAAATTCTTTTCAATTTTGTTAACCCTCTCAAGGGCCTGGGTAATTGTCCTGAATTCCCACCAACTACAAGTCCAGTACATGCTCAGAGGTGACTTCTAGTCAAGTATTGGCTCAATTTGGCTGCCTAGCAAAGACTTCACTAGAAATCACTGTCCAGGTAATTCGTCTGTTGTCAGCAGGAACTCCTAATGATGGCATGTAAAGGGCATCGCAAAAGCCTGAAATAGGCCTTTAAATGTTAATGTGTGTTTGGGACAAGGCACAAAATTACTCAAGATATGATTTTGTTGGCAAAAGAATCCTAATGCTGAGCTCATTGGCAGTAGCTTTTGTGGCACTGTGGTAGGATGATTATTCTGTATTTTCCTGGTGTGAATTCCCTTTTGGCACTATCAGAAAAGCTCAGTCAAGTCAGATACTGTATACCAAACCATGGTGTACCTATCTAAAAATACTGAAACCCATCCTGAACCCAAAATTACAATACCGCCCATCTCTATCTGCAAGACCATCAAAAGCCTGCATGTTGGAACATGTTTTCTACATATCCGTATAAGACAAGGAAATAACAAAAATTAGAAGTATATACCATCCCTTAAGGGTTAAACTCTAGTAAATATATAAATATGAGATATGAGGTTTGTTTTTTACTATAGTATATGTACTGGTTACACTCACAAGGGCACAACAGCACTATGAAATTCTAAATTATTTGAGAACTCAAGGCTTATAATTCATCTAAATTTGGGAGAATCCATTTGGATTCTTGGGCAATTGGTTGTGAGAATCCATACCTGCTATGAGTATCCCAGGATCCCATTAGGCCATTATGGTTGAACCCTTGTTGTATACTGATAACACATGTTAACCCTTCACCCAACACAGCATTTCAATTTTTAAAACACAAACTGAATTTGATAATTATTTAAAAAATAAACAATATTTACCAATAAAACCTTACAAATATGGATGGCATTGGAACCGGCTCATTGAGCCAGTTCCCATGACAGCCACATCTGTACAATTTTATTGACAAAGTGTCAGGATATTTCAGGTCATGTTAGCATTGTACTGGTTAATTTCCTGCCATTATGTTAGGTAGAGTTTGGTACAGCAAAAATCTATATGGATTCTCATGGTTTTGTTGCAAGAATCTTTGCGTGAATCGATTCTTGGATTCTCATTGAAATATAAACCCTGGAACAGAAAATTGATTCTCGAAGCAGGAGTTTGTGAGAATCAAAACCAATTCTCGCAAATCGGTTCAATTTTGAAGGCCCATACTCGGCATCTAAACAGAATAAATAATGTGAGAACTGTCTTGTGGTTAAAACTTCATCAACTTAGAATGAACTCACATACTGCTGGGAGTTTTATAATTAATGTCAAGATGACAGGGCACCTAACATATTTGATGATGGCAGGCCAGAGGACTTCATAGTAATTATTAGTTCTGTTTCTGTGTTGGTTCCATGAATGCAAAGGCTTAGAACCCAGTAATTAATTACCATGATCGTGCACCTGCAAATGCACTTGTAAAGCAAAAAGTGGTTTCAGGTTCCAGAGGGTTCTCATGCAATGAAATAGATTTATACAAATTAGTGAACATTTTACTCAAGGAATTCTCCCTATAAAAGCGATATAGTGTGAATATACATTTTGTCTCAATTCCACCCTAGGTTGAATGTCTGCACTGAAGGCAAGTAGATGCTTAATGGTTCTGAATATTGACAAACAACCTACAACATGGGTGAACAATATAATTAATGCTCTTCTGAAAATGATGTCAGGTGCGCTATGGCAAGAACAGGCCAATTGCCCTCCTAAAAAAATCTGACCTGATTGTATGTATTTTTTTTTTCATTTGCTGATGAAATGCTGTAATGTGACACAGGGTTGGAAAGACGCAATCAGCTCTTTCCAACAATGTTGTCACTTCACTGCATATAACACAATTAATTAATGAGAAACCTAGAAATAAACATACTGGGGTATTCCTTGTTACTCAGAATACCCTCAACTTTACACCCAAACATAAAAAGAACGTATGATAATTAATTAGGTTTCTGATTCTAATTACCAGATGTGATCACAGACCTTCTAATGAGATATCGTTTCTACCATAAAAACAATAGAAATTCAAAATATCCAATTTCAGCATTCTTCATTGACTCTTTCATTGCAGCATGTATACTTTTTTGCATTAAAAGAAAATTTGTTTTGGAATGATAAGACCACAACACAAACATGAATTGGTGAATTGATTCTGTAATAATTTAATTCTACAACCCAGTGGAGCTGTGGGATAACATCAGGACTCAAACTTCCATAAAGTACAAAATAGATTCCCTCATTTTGTTGTAAATAATATTCTGCTGAACAAGTCCAGAACTCAGCTGAAAGGGTAGCAATCTTTAAATATTAAAACTGAGAGGGCAATGGCTTATATGGGTTGGAAATTCAAAATGAAATTCCTTGAAAGCTATTATGTTGAAAAATGTTTATTTCCCTTAGTTTCTAAATATGTTTGGGTTAGGTGATGTATCTTTTAAGCAGACCTCACATCTCATGGAGCAAATCTGTCAGATCTGTCTGGAAAGAGTTAATTAAATTGGACAATAGAAAAAAGATTCATCAAAATATATAGAAAAACCAAAAACGTGGAACTGGGTCAACTGAATATAAAGTTTGCCAGTGAAAAATATTCAATTAACAAAAATATTTAATTGACAAGTAACAAAAATATTCAATTAACAAAAATATTCAATTAACCAGAATTGAGTCATCAAAATGTTTGTTACATGTTATTGATAAATGGTGTATTTATTCTGTCATATCCTGTTTAATGGAGCTCATGATGATCTATAGTGATGGGCAATACCAAAAAACTGAACCGATACCAATATCATGAGGATACTGAAAAACTGAACCCTTCATTGAATACCGAAACTGTGTGAATTTTCATATTTTCCTACATTTGCTACTTATAAGGCCTTATTGAGGCCTGATAGCAGTTAAAGAGTTCATTTTCATGTAAGAAGTGATTGATTTCCTTTTCAGTTTTGTAAATTCCCACTAGACAACAACCTATACCTGTCCAGAAAACTCCAGTTGCTCGACGGTGATTTCTAGTCAAGAGTTGGCTGCTATCAGAAAATCTCAGTTAAGTCATATCCCGAATGCCGAATTGATACCATAAAATAACTTGCTAAAAATACTGTGACCGATACCAAACTCAAAATTCCAACACCGCTCATCTCTAGTGCTCTGTCCAATCAAATAAATAGTTTAAATGCTCATATTGGAAGTTTTGAGGAAAAACGGATTTGTCAAGCTGGGGAATAATTTACTACAAAAATCACCAAATTTGTATTCAGTTATAACAGTGATATTTATATTCTGAAACTTATTATACAATTACATGTAAGTGGGCAAATTTATACTAAAGGTATGGTAAATAGTTTGATGTTTAGAAAATAATATGCAAATAACATGGTTATTCTGGAATATCCAATGAGGTGGGACCCACTCTATCTGTTACCTACCTTCATGTGAAATAACAACTGGAGCAAATTTTGTTGGGACAAAAACACCTAAAATGCTTAAAAAATAGGAAGTATTTAAACTCCAGATATATACCACACTGAAAGTTTATAGCGGGCCTTCCTTTCAATGTGGTCATATTTAGTCTGAGCCTACTCTTACCACTTAACCTTTTAAGATTATGGTGCTTTTCTTGAATTTCCACTCTGCTACAGTCTCTAACTCTAGTTGACTGGCAGTGAATTATCTTGGCTGCCTCTATAGGCAGGCAAGACATTCTAGAAACCTGAGCTAGTATCACTGACAAGACTTCACCATGATTGCTTTGTAGATCACCTGTTCTGTGGCCCAAAACATTGTCAGATTTTTTCTAAAGGGTTAAAGCATAAAACCTTTGCCTATAACCCTCACAACCCAGTTGAGGACAATGAGGAATCATCATTTTTATCTAAACAAATAAAAACAAAATAAGCAGGGGCTCATGAAGCATCCTCCCGACTTTTCCCATCCAATCAAGTAAAGGTGATTCAATACAGACCCTTTGTAGCAGTGAGTAAAATGTTGATTAAAGTTGATTGCTGTAAAGCCAAGAAGATCCAAAGTTATTTCACAAGTACTCTTATATTAAAAGTAATAGTGATTGTTACAAATAGCCCCCAGCACAATCCTGATCAGATCATCAGTAAGTTAAAGACAATGTATAAATGAAGTTATAGTTTCATATACAAGAGGAAACTGGAATTATTCCATGGAAATCAAAATTCTGTTTATACTAAGTGACCATGACATTCAACCTATTGATTCCAATCATCTTATAAATAATTTTGGATGACATCAAGAGTTTTGTATGTAAAAGGAAACCATAGCTATCTCAAAAAGAAAGCAAAATTCTGTTAAAAGAAATGATGACCATGACCTTTGACTACCTAGTGACCCCAAACAAAATCTAAATCATCAGCATCTTATAGACAATATGTGTATGATGTCAGAGCTTTGGTTTGCAAAAGGAAACAGAAGTTATTACATGGAAGCCAATGATTTATTTACAGTAACAATGACTTGGATTTTTTACCTATTGACTGCAAACACATTTTAGTCATCAACATTGGCAGACTGGAAATAACTCATGAACGATTGTTTAGATTATGAGAGAGTTACATCAATTGTGAATATGCGAATGAACTACAGGTTACAGGTTTACGACAAAATAATACAACAGCAAAATAGTACAATATAAATAAGATTCCTCATCTGGCATGTTTTTCTTGTTAGATCTGACAATCTCTCGGGACTTAGCCTGACCTACTGGTTGTGCACTGCATCCACATTGGAGTAGAATGGAATGTTATTTATGTCATAACCCTTTACCCAACAAATTGCTCGCATCCGCCCGCGTAATATGCAAATTTTGTAGTTGAAAAAATATTATTTTTCAAAAAATTTCAACAAAACCATATCATGTGACCCCTCGTTGGAACGAGCTCATCGAGCTCGTTCCAACGAGGGGCCACATGATATGGTTTTGTTGAAATTTTTGGAAAAATTTTAAAAAATGATATTTAAAATAATAAATTCTGATATCGTCTGCGTTGGGTAAACGGTTAAAAGAATTTCCACCACAATAAATAGCAAAAACTAATGTGCAATCTTGCCAAACAAAGATCGGTTGTTGTTTTTTGCTATTTATTGTGACAGAAATTCTGTTAAGATGTTAACAGCATGACTGGCGTAGTAAAACAGAGAAGGCATAAAAGCATCACAACACATTTAACCATCACATTATTGACTTAAAACTACTGGTCACCTTCTGACCCCACACACATGCTCCAAATCATTTATTCCTTATAGACAATCAGTGTATGATGTCACAGATTTTGAACACAAAAGGAAACAAGTTACTGCATGAAACCAAATTCAATTTATATACTCGCCCAAAAAAGAAAGTGTGCATTGCAGAAATTGATCAAACTCCAAAAAAATAATTCTGTAGGTGTAAAAAGTGTTAACCTGTTCATGATTAAGTTATTTTGAACACAAAAACAGCTTTCCCCGTTAAAATTGCATTAACGTTAAATGAAGTGCTGCACGTTTGTGAAAAGGCATGTTTTGCACGTGGAGAGTCTGAAAATTCATGCAGCAGTGTGAATCCTTGGGTATTTAAACACTAAAGTAAGGCCTTCCTATCGTTCACATTCAAACTTGCGCTGCTGTTAAAACGAGTTAAACGACTCCACATTAGCATGCCAAGATTGACAATGAATCAACGTCTCCTTGCCCTGGGTATGATTAGAGCTGGCAGAACACACAGAGAGGTTGCCCCGCATTTGAACTGCCACCGTAACACTGTAGACAGGCTAGTCCATCGACATGCACAACATGATGACGTTCGAGACCGACCCCGCTCCGGGAGACCCCGAGTTACCACCCCTGCACAAGATCGCAGGACTTGCCTTGAGTCGGGGCTGATCAGCCCAGGCCCCGTGATCAGCCCCGAGGAGCACTTGCTGGGGGCTTTTTTTCAAGCCCTGACATTTTCCACAAAAAAGCACTAACAATAATGGACAAAATGGAAAATCAGCCCCGAAAAGGCCCTGACCTCAATATGTGGGGCACTTTTTTTAGGCCTCGACCAATTTACCCAAGGCGAGCCCTGAGATCAGTATATCCGAGTTGTCCATCTCCGGAACCGGCAACAAACGGCAATGACGACAGCAGGAACATCCCTAACCTGAGACGGATACATCCTCAAACAGTAATCAACCGGCTGAGAGAATACGGCTTACGTCCTCGAAGACCTACAATTCGTCTGATTTTGACGTTATGTCATCGTTGTGCTCGACTGCAGTGGTGTAGAGTAGGGTTAGGGTTAGCCTAACCTAACCCTAACCCTAAACTAACCCTAACCTAACCCTACCTAACCTAACCCTAACCCTAATCCTACCTAACCCTACCCTAACCCACTTCCATGCTAACTTGTTCACTTCCATGAGGCGTAGATGCACAGCAGTAGTCGATGCAGACGGAGGTCATACCAGATATTGAGTGTGTGACTTTTGTGTTTGACCCTTAGTGTCTTTGACTCTCCATGGCACCAAGAGTATTTGTCATAGCGTAATGAAATTTCTCGTGTTGATCACAAATTGATTCATCTGTGATTGAATAAAATTACCATGAATGAAAATGATATATATCTTTTTTAGTGTTATTTTTTAGCATGCACACTTTCTTTTTTGGGAGAGTATAGTAAATGACCTTGACCTTTGACTTATTCACCCCATGCATATTTCCAATCATCAACACTCTGCAGGTAATCTGTGCATGAAGTTACAATTTCATATGTAACAGGACACTAATGTTATTGCAAGGAAACCAAAAATCTATATGTGGTAACAGTGACTTTGATCTTTGACTTATTGGACCAGTATTTACCCCCAAATACAATCCCAATCATTGCCATCTTATAAGTAATCTGTGTATGAAGTTATAGTTTTATATGTATAAGAAAACTAAGTTACTGCATGGAAACCAAAATTTATTATTGTAACAGTGACCTTGACCTCTGAACAACTGGCACCAAATGCAATCCCAACCATCAATACCTTATATGAAATCTGTGAAGTTATAGTCTAAACTACAGTACAGTCGCCCTGGACTGGTCACTTTCCACAGGTGGGCAATATTTCCACGGACGCAAAAATGTTAAGATTCCAATCACTACTTATAGGAATAATCATCAAAAATTTAATTAATGAAGCACCCGGTTCAACCTGGTGCTTCATTAATTAAAATTTTGTCGATGATATTTTTGTATTACCTGGTATACAATTGTGTGTTATCACTGCCCATGCATGGATTACAACCAGTCCACAGTGCAGGGCTTTAGATTGGTCTAATTTGGGAACACCGGATTCAAGTAAAAAAGTCCCCAAAATATGAGAAACTACATGATTAGTCAATTTGCATATAAATAGAATATAATACAGGGCTTTCTAAGACCTATTTTGCATGGTGCAAAAGTATTTCTTAACAAACATCTTCATGTTAGAATGTTACAACAAGCTGTTGGTAGCCATCTGCTAATTTGGGGACACCTTTACTGGCTTGAATTTGGGGCAATATAAAGGCCTGCCATTCCGACTGTACTGTATCAACTACACTTATTGCATGTAAACCAAAAATCTATTTATAGTAAGTGGCCTTGATTCCAAATGCAAATCCGTCCATTGGCACCTTGTAGGCAATCTGTGTGTGAAGTTTTAGTTTTTTGATGAAAAAGGAAACTAAAGTTATTGCACAGCAATAATTAATCTATTTAAAGAAACTGTTACCTTGGTCTTTCTATCTACACACCCCAAAAGCAAAACTAACTGCCACCCCATGCCATCATGGGCCAAATATGTATAAAATAATATCAGTGTTTTGATCAAGGATACAAATGTTATTGTTTGGAAATGAGTGGCACAGACGAACAGATGGATGGGTGGACGAATGTACAAACAAATGAGCAAAGTGATGACTATATACCTCCAATCACCACCACCACCCACTACAGGCCTAATGTTTTCAGAATTTTGTGTAACCCATTTATCATTCACCTGGTCTGAGCTTTGGTAACCTATCATTCGTTCCCTCTTCTTGATTCAGGAAACCTGTTCAATAACCTAAATATATATGTATTACAATTATGCTGATAAGTGAGCTGTTGTTTCATAGCCAAGTTCTTGCTCCTAAGGGCAATATCCTGATGAATAGAGATGAATCCTTAGGAACAATAATGAGACTATGTAGCAGCAATCCAGATACAAATTAGTTGCAATTATAGCCTAATCTTGGAATGGACTAGCTATGCTGCAGAAGAGAATGGCATCCATAATCACTATTTGTGGCAGAGACATGAATTATTGCCATTAAGATGATCAACACTTTAAAATGCTGTTGAACATCAACCAGTCATCAGCATAGGTGTTTGCATCTGCCTGAAGAATAACTGTTCTGTTGGCCAATAATTGGTAGGGTAATCAGGTAGATGCAAACACATACAGTATGTAGAGAGTGGATTGTGACTAAATCACCAGCAGAGTGGGGTTATCACCCAAAGTATCACTTTCTAATTCTATACATACAGACAAAACAACAGAAGCAACGTTTCAGTCAATGGACCTCCGGGTTTAACCCAGATGTCCATTGGCTGGAACTTTGCTTGTGCTTGTTACAGTTAAAACTAAAAGTCCTGTCTCGTACAGTGTGCTTATCAAGGCTTGATTGCACGTATGAATTGCGTGCAATTGCCATATCGAATGACATCCAAAGCATGGCAGGTTCTCCTGGTTACTCATAGCAAACACGAGCAATATTTCTGCCAATGGACCTCCGGGTTACCCGGAGGTCCATTGGCTGAAACATTGCTTGTGCACAGGCCTTATTTACATAATTTGATAGCCTTACTATGGTCATATCGTGTAGATTAACACGCATATCGACGTGCTATTTGTGCGCATTTCAGGTCAGGACTTTTAGTTTTAACTGTATGCTTTGCAACAAATTTGCAATTATTGCTTGGGGGAATCTCCACTCTATGGGTGATTTAGTGATAATACACTCTCCACATAATGCATGCAGCTGATGATTGGTTGATGTTCAACATCATTCCACCATTTATTCATACTAATCATTCAACTTGGCAAAGATTTTGCGTAATCCGACAACAATATACATGCAGCACAACCTGTTTTTTGTTCATGTGTTTTTCACTTTAGGTAACCTTCACTGTGAGGCTCCACGTGATCCAAATGGCTGTTCGCCTAAAAAATGACAGGTCTGCATTGGTAAAAGGTGGGCAGAATTAAAATACACACTTGCAAATTGGAGTATCATCTTCTTATCAAATGAATTTACATTACATATTCAAATATTTAACAGGTTAAGAGTCAATAAGAGGCAACAGAAAGTGATGGTCAATGGAGCAGAATCGAAATGCCACAGTGTCATCGGTGACATACCTCAGGGCAGTATTGGGACCCATATTATTTGTCCTATACATAAATGACATTCCTGATTTAGTTCAATCAGAAGTAATGAGTTCACAGATAAGGTCTTCAGAGCAATTAAAGGAAAGAGTGAGGTGGACACATTACAGCATGATCTTAATTTACAAGAATGGTCAAATAAATGGCTTCTTCGCTTCCACCCTGAGAAATGTGTCACTATGAATGTTGGGATTGAACGTACTGGTCTAAAATACAGCTTGGGAAGACAGGATGGGGTCACATGCCGGCTGAAGGAAGTTAAAACTGAAAAAGACATAAGAGTTATGACAGATAACAAATTAGAGTTCAACCACCACATAAATGAGAAAGTAAATAAAGCTCAAGCGGTACTATGTGCGATAAGAAAATCCTTTGTACAACTATATAACCATACCTTGGCAAAACTCTACAAAGGGCTCATCTGACCACACCTGAAATACGCTCAAACAGCATGGAAACCACACAAGCAAAACCACATTGACCAACTGGAAAGTGGCCAGAAAAGAGCAACAAAGCTAGTACCTGGACTAAAAGATTTAACTTATGAAGAAAGACTGAAGAAACTAGACATACCAACACTCAAATACAGAAGACACAGAGGGGATATGATAGAATGTTTCAAGATCTTCAATAACTACGTATGACCAAGAAGTAGCACAAATTTTAACAAAAAACATCGAAACAAGAAACAAAGGACCTAACTTCAAGCTATACAGAGAAGCATGCAGACAATAGGAAATACTCATTCAGCCAGAGGGAAGTGGATCCATGGAACCATCTACCTGAAAATATTGTACATGCTGACACACAGGATCAATTTAAGAACAGACTCGACAAATGCTGGCACCATCAAGAAGCCAAATACAATTACAAGGCAAAACTGGGTCTGATAGGTCCTCGATTGAGAAAATATAGCCTAAATTTCTCTGTAACTGACAATCAATTTGGTGAAGTTAACACGGAGGTGGATAAAGTGGAGCAAGAAGATTGCCAGTGTCCACTAACAGCATATGGTAACATAAGATAAGGTAAGGTAAGAGTTAACATTAGTAGTTACACTTGACTAAACCTTTATGATGTAATTTACACAGTACACATTATTATTATGGAAGCGTATTGGTGCCAAGAGTATAATTAAAGTGTCAATGACACTGTAGTTCAACTTGTTTAAGACATGTACATGTACAGTATGTGACACACAATGACAAACATCTAGGTAAAGACCTGATAACAAAGGTACATGTAAAGTATTGTAACGGTCTGTACATAAATGATGGCCGTAGCCTGTAACAAATGTGTAGGTAAAGTACTGTAAAGGTGGGCGACAGTTAGATGCTAAACTAGAAAAGAAATCTTTGAGTCCCAGAGTAGGTCTGACTGAACCCCAAAATATTTGTTCTCATAGCACAGTGATAACAAAGGCACCCAAAAACACTTGTTCATGTCACAAGGTGATAACAAAGGTACCCCAAGAAGTTTCGTGAAGATTAGTTCATAAATACAGACTCTAGCCTGAGCCGTATTGACATGTGCACTTACTGTGTATGAGTAGCACTGAACAAATCAAAGTTCATCTAATTTGCATAATTTCTGCACAAGAAAAAAACCTGTATTAGATGTGATGTATTCCATGTTACTAAACATTCCTACAAAAATTTATTCAAATCAGAACTTTCATACAGAAGTACTGTTCAAAAAACTGATTGCACTAATTTTGGTACAAAAAAGGTTGCTGACGGCCATCTTGAATTTTGGACCACACCCAAAAACATTTGTTCTCGTCCCACGGTGATAACAAAGGTACTCAAGAAGTTTAGTAAAGATCGGTTCATAAATACGGCCTCTAGTCTGAGCCGTATAGAAGTTGTATACAAAAAACTGATTGGACCTAATTTCGGTACAAAATGGCCACTGGCAGCCATCTTGAATTTTGGATCGCACCCAGAAACACTCGTTCTCATCCCAAGGTGATAACAAAGGTATCCAAGAAAAATCATGAAGATCGGTTCATAAATACAGACTCTAGCCCGAGCCGTATTGACATGTGCACTTACTGTGTACAAGTAGCAATGAATAAATCAAAGTTCATCTAATTTGCATAATTTTTGCACCAGAAAAAACCTGTAAAGGCTGTATTATATGTGAGGTATTCCATGTTACTAAACATTCATACAGAAATTTATTCAAATCAGAACTTTCATACAAAAGTTCTGTACAAAAAACTGATTGCACCAATTTTGGTACAAAATGGCACATGGACGACGGGCCAAGACAATACCTCAAATTTGGCTTTGCCAAAGTTGAGCTAAAAAAATTGGATGCCATAAGTCCAAATTATAGGAGATATTTTCTCATCATTAGGAGATATCTCATCATTTGGACTTATTATCTCATCATTAGGACTTATTATCTCATCATTAGGACTTATTATCTCATCATTAGGAGATATTATTTCATCATTAGGACTTATTATCTCATCATTAGGAGATAATATCTCTTCATTAGGACTTATCGCATCAAAGGATTTATGGTATGACCGCGACAAATCAGCGGCTGGCCAAAGAGTTATTATTATCCAATTTTTCCATACTTGTTAGCACCAATACGCTTCCATACTATGATAAATACATGCACCACGTGTTTTATAACTTCATTAGTTGAATGACACGGTGAAGAATGTCCATTTCCTCGATCTCTAAATCGTACTTTTTACCAAATGAATCCACAGCTTGTAGAAAGAAATGTCTTACGGGAACCCAGACGTCTGCTGATAAACCCGGTCCAAAAACCAAACTTCTCTCCACGTCTATTTTTATCGCAGTGTCTGTTGGTCGGACACATGTAACTCCGTGCGGCAAAATAAGTCCTAGCGCCACTGAAACAAATGTCACCACAATACGATCGCTCAGTTTCAAGAAGCAGTTATTATTATTTGTTACTTTCATCGCACAGAAAATCGTGTTCCCCTTTCTTCTGTCACACACTGAAGAGCAAAAGCAGGATAATTTACAGATAAATCGCCAAATAAATGTTTCTAAACACCATATCCGAGAGCACATCCGACTGGAGGGAACCGAAAAGTTTTGAAGGCAAGATCGTAAATCTGGACATTGGAATGCGACTTGCACTTTTGCCACGTGTGCTCTTGATCAAATCGTCCATGAATTTTATGGGGTGAAAATTAAACAGATTGAAATTGAATATATGTTGTGTGCATATTTACGATTAGATACGGCACTCTGCCAGGAATTTAACGGGCTTTCCCTCTCGCGTTCATTTAAAGTTGATCGACGGGTCGTTGCATTAATTTGGAAAGCATTAAGATTAAGGATAGCTGGTGATGAATTCGAACTTGTTGGGGCAGAAAATTGTTAAAAGAAATATGACGGAAAGTGGAGGAAAGGTAAACCTGTTTAGGTATGGCGTCAAAACCACAGCCCACCAGTATTTATTTTTATCAAAGTATGGCGTCAGTTTAATTGTCATATGAGAAAACTGTATGGACCAAGCTGTGATATAACTCCGATACGGTACCGGTATTAAAATCTAGACCTGTTCGAAGACTAGTTTATTGGGTTGCTTTTTCCCGTAAAGAATACCTCTTTCGGTCTGGACCGACGAGAAGGCGGACTAGCTACCAAGAGGCGCAAAGAAATTTGGAGCCGAGCTTTCCACAGTATAGCCACTACTCTATATACTTTCAGACACACAGGGTGCAGGCCATAACGATGCGTGTTATTTTCTTTTGTGTACTCTCAATCGAAGTGAAAGGCCCCGGTGTATTGCAGTCCAGAGGAAGCGGTTAGCCAAACTCTTCATACTATTACTGTGTTACTCGCAACTTTGAACTGACCACCATAAAGGTTTAGTCAGCATATATATGTGAAGTCCGCGAATTTCTATATGCAAACTATGGTTTTATTGCGTCGATACAATCAAAACCCCCATATTCACAGGGAACACCCCGGAGCCGCGACTATAACGAGAGAACAACCACTGTTCAGGGTCGCGAATAACAAAAAAATGGGGTGGGGGTAGAACGTCGGCGACCGACGGCTCAGTCGTACCGCCCAACTATTTGGAACATTCCTAATAGCTTTTATCAAAGACTAGTAGGATACATTGATAAAATGTTGTACTTTAGACACACAACAGCTAGGTGAAATATTATAATAATAATAATAATAATAATAATACTTTATTGCACAACCAAATGTGATACAAAATGGTATGGCTTGAAAAACTAGTATAAAGTAAAAACACATATTGAAAGAATAAAATAATTAAAAACGTCTGAGCTTGTAAGTGGTGAACTGAACCCACGAGATAGAGAAAGCACACGTCCACACATACACCCTGTCACACCCATGCACCAGACACCCCTTACGCATGCCTAGACCCTCACCCACACACACCTTTTCGCTCACCCACACACACACACAATCGCTTCCCAGTATACACCCACATATACACCGTGGTTCGCCTGAGACGTGGTCTGTTGCTAAGCCCTTTTTTGTCGTCACAAGCCTAGTATATACTCACACTGTCGCAAGGCGTTCTAGCGGTTGACACAGGAGTATGTTTACGGTTACACGCCATTGTAGTAATGCCTTTTAGAAGAGAAGGTTATAGAAGAGAAGCCTAATTACCACCGGGTAGAAAAACTATAGGGTTCTGTTCATAAACATACGGTGTATCATTTTTCCATAAACATACGGTGTATCATATAAAGTACCGTACCCTCCAACAGGGAATAATCATTCAGTTTTTCAAGATATGACATTTGTGTCTGATGATAGGATTTCTCCTGGAACTTTGGGATGAAAATTGCAATTTAGGAGTTTTGTCGTGTTTGTTTACCGATATCGATATATTGAGTCTGGCACTTACTTTATAATCTGTGTATACTTTTGTCGGGCAAGCAAAAGACTTCGCCTGGGTATTCCAAAGCATGTGTATATTTTCGTGGGGCAAGTAAGAACGTCTGCCCAACTTGGTATTTCATAATTCCTTGCACACTCAATGCCCGACGAGAACCATGATCGGGATTTGTGTGTGTGTGTGTGGGGGGGGGGGGGGGGGGGGGAAGTCACAACACTTCCCCACTCCAGAATTTACGCCCAAGCCGCCCTCACTTGAACCTCACAGCTTCCTTGATCAGAGGATGTGTTCAAAACCATACCTTGAAAATTCGAAGCCAGGTTACCCCGGGACCCGAAAATTCTGACGATTGCCCCGGGCCGGGAATTAAGATGCCTTTTGCAAGATTGTCTATGAAGCATGCCGATAGCCAAACTGGAAGAATGTTGGGAAATTCAGAGTGTAATAACTCATACGTTCTGTGTTTGACATTCCTTTGTCATTCATTTGTTGTAAGTTTTTCGTTCGGCATTTGCATTCGATCGGGAGCGTGGTGTCTCAGTTGTTACGGAATTGTTCTTCAAATCAAAAGGTCCACGGTTCGATCTCTGCCAGGGGTAAGTGCGTTGTGTCCTTGGGCGAGGCGTGTGGCGGCACGGTGGCGTTGTGTACTAAGGCGTACTGTACGTCGATGGTGATGGTGCACTTGTCTTCAACCAATGCTAACCCTGCTTGTGTTGAGTTAATACGTTGGAGAGTCTGGCAGTTGCTCTGTGGTTCTCTCCGGGTACTCCGGCTTCCCATACCCGTAAAACTGTGCGACACAATGTGACCCTGGCAGTCGAAAGTGTCGTTAAATCCCAATAAAAAAGGTAGTTTAGTGTTCGACATACCACAACCTCAGTTCCACACGTTGGGAACAGGCTGCAAATGCGGAACAACAAATTGGCACAATATGGGGGTATAAGGAAAATGCTGAAGTCAGATCCATAACTATCTAAACGCAAATGCCAAGCATCAGACTAATCTAATTCCGTGCCAGTTCCAAACAAATGTCAATCGCCAAACGTCAAACTGATTGTTGGCGAATATCAAACGAATGTCGAACGCCTAACGTTAAAATGATCCCAGGTCAAAGTCAATCCAATGTCAAACGCCGGTCGCCGAACATAAAACTGACTGCAGGCGACTGTCAAACGCCGAACGTTAAGATTATTACAGGCGAATAAATATTAAACTATACGAACGTCAGGCCAACTTCAGGCAAATGTAAAAGGAATGTGAACTCAACGCCCGAAGTCAAACTGACTAAATGCGAATGTCAAACGCTCAACGCCAAGCTAACTTCACGGAACTATATCTTCTTGGTAAAATTGACGGGGAGCAGTGTCGCGCAACTGACCATGTCTTCGCACGAACAGTAAGGTACTGGGGTCAGACCCCTCCCCCCCCCCCCTCTCGATAACCTCGAACTGGAAGGTGACTTGGAATTGTGCATAACTACGAGATTCTGCTCTGTATTTTACTTAGAAACGTGGGCATATTTATATGGATGATAATACTGAAAGTGCACTTTGATGGTTGTCTTAGAAAAAAGAAAAGAAAAAGAAACCTAAACAGTCGGTGTTCGGGAGCAGCCCCAGCACGTATTGTCCATAACGGTTATAAAAAAGGAAAAATTATACCAATATGTGTTATTGAAAGATGGGAGTCACCCATCAGCCTATAAGGGTAGAGTGGACGCTGAGCCTTGGCCATCTGGTCTGCCTTCAGGGGAACGGATGACGGGGTGATGGTAGCCGCCCCCCCCCCCCCCCCCCACAACGACAAGAAAATCCCCACTCACAAACAAACACTTAAAAACGCTTAAAGGGTTGTTATATCTTTATTCATATGTTTATTTATTTAAAATGTACACTGGTCCCAGCCAGGCAAGTTTGTTTCAATCCTTTCTTGGTGCATGGTTTCCAGCGTGGTGAGGCAATCCTCACTCAGTCCACGCACTTTAATTCTATTGTATAATTTTAATTTTCTGTGACTTTTATTAGATCCCAAAAATTTGTCCACATGCGTCTGTCGTCTGAGAACTGCGATAGTTTAAAATATCAACTGTTTTTTGTTACCGTAAGCCGTTGTTACTTTAAACACTTTGGTGACTTCCACTGTAACTAATATTCATACAAACTACGATGTGCTTCCATCATGCCATAATTATCCCACAATTAATCTGAATTAACAAATGACAAATTTGGACAGAATAAATAAAGTAACAGGCTACTCCCACTTTCAATATCATTGACATAAACCAATGATATTTTTTAGTCCTGTTGCAATAAATTTCATCCAGGGAAAAATTCAACTAAATATTCCTACAAGCTGGAAAAATCAGTTAACGTTTTCATAATAGTATTACCAGATGACGCTGCAAAAATCCACAAACAAACAAGAAAAAAATTATCGTTACACCTATTTGTCACAACTTTTTCTTAATAATTTAATTAAACGCTTCATCGTGTTGATTCCGATTGGTTATTCCACGAGCCATGTGATTGTCATATAATAGTAGTCTATTGTTCTATGCCTTCTTTGATCCCTATACAATTATTTCATTGGTTCATGTCAAAAAGTAGTGTTAAAAACTGGACTGGTGTAAAACTTGTAACACTTTACACTATGGGGTGGTTGCTTAGTAAAACATACATTATTCCACAAAATTCAGTTCGCCATACTCCCTTCGCGTCTTAGCACTGTTTTCCCCACAGACAATACTGGACCCCTCTAACATAATTTGCAAGATTTTATTATAAACTTGTTTGTTAGGATATCTTGTTTTTATTTCTCTACTTTTTTAGTAATAATAATACCTACCTGGCTATATTTTGTGTATCTTGTGTGTAATGTCTGTATTGTTGTTGTGCAAAAATGTGCATTACTACACTGTTATTGTCTTATACGTGATACGTTATTATACTACACCCACTCATGTATGTCATATATAACGATGTTCATAAAGTAATTTGGACAGAATAAATAAAATAACAGGCCACTCCCACTTCCAATCAATATCGGTGACATAAACCAATAATATTGTTGTATAATTGTGTCAGTGGACACAAGGTGTCAGCAATGACCCAGTGAGCTGTGTTCACAGTAATACTCCATTGATTACTGTGTGTAATTAATTGAGATGTGAGATTGGGTCCTAATTCAGTTGCTGATTCGAATGTTCAGGTGTTCGGACTTATTTGTTGACTGTGTGTCTTGTGTTTCTATACTACTGTATGTGGTTTTGTTGTATTTACTGCTGTGTGTGGTAAGATTGTTCTTGTGTTGTCTTCTCATGTCATGTCTATCTCTGTTTGTATGTTCGTCTGTTTGAACTGTGATTTTATCCACTAAAATTTCTTACAATATTTTTTAGTCCTTTTGCAATAAATTTCATCCAGGGAAAAATTCATCTAAATATTTCTAGTATTTCCTGCAAGCTGGAAAAATCAGTTTACCTTTTCATAATAGTATTACTGGATAAACGCTGCATAAAATTCACAAACCAGAAAAAAGTATCGATACACCTATTTGTCATAACTTTTTCTCAATAATTTAATAAAACGTTTCATCGTATTGATTCCGATTGGCTATTCTACGAGCCATGTGATTGTCATATAATAGTAGTCTATTGTTCTATACCTTCTTTGATCCCCAAACAATTATTTCATTGGTTCAAGTTAAAGATAGTGTTAAAAACCTGGATGGTCAATTAAATATGGTGACTGTACGTGTGTGCTTTAAAATTCGTTGAAATTATTTCATTAAATTATGACCAACATAAATTCTAGTGAGTGATCCTTTCAAGCATTTCAGCATTCGCAAACCTGGCGAAAAAAATGAGTTAATTGTACAAAAACGAGCGGTGCTCTTCAATAAATACTTGCGAAATAATTTCAGGTTGTGTCGAAGTGTAGTAGTGTAAGCCATAGTAGGCCGTATGTTAGAATTATTTCGCAATTATTTACTGAGATGCTATTAGGCTCTATTTACAAATGATTTAGGCCCGCCCCCTCTTCCAGTCCAAAAATAACTTCAGATAATGTATTTTAATTTTTTGGGCTTGGTACGTCTTTCAAAGGACGTATCAAACGAAACTTAAAATACGGGCTTTCATGCCATTTTCGACTACCCCTCCCCCCTCCAAGTTTCTGACCCCTGTGCTAACGGTTAAGAAGGGGGCTGCATCGTGAATGGAGCTCTGCACTTGACCAACGGTTGTAATTTGTTACTGCGTGATTCTTGAAGTAATAACTTTATTAAATGAACTTGACGTAATAAAGTTATCACTTCAAGAATTGTGCAGTTAAAAGCTATAATTCTAGATCTCTGGATACTCACTGACGAACTTGAGAATTCAAAACATGCTGGTAAAAACGACGACCAAAAAACGTGATTTTTGGGTACCAAAACCCGCCGGATGTTTCCGTTTATAACTGATTTAATTTTTTTCGGGGGGGGGGGGGAGCACCCCACCCCTATCATCGATCGTTACTCGCGTCCAACCCAATCAACGCTCGTGCTTGCCTTTGGCATCTGCATCAGTATCCCGACACTTTTGAAAGGAGATCCGTGACAGAATTAACCCTGAGGTCCAAATTTCCATTTCACCGGCACTGGTAATTAATAATTGTTTTCTATATTCATAAAGCACACGCGAAATTAGGGGAGGCACGCATAAATATCGGCCTGACAGAAGCGAGGATATTTATAATTAATGTTTTGTAAAACAATAGATTTGTTTTAAAATAACATCGCAAGTTTTTTCAATGGCCTCAGTCAAGAAACAACAAAGGGGACGTTTTGACCAACTATTGGGGACGTTTTGACTAATTTTGGTTGACCAACGATTTGGGGACGTTTTGACCAAAAGATTTGGGGACGTTTTGGTTTGGGGACGTTTTGACTAGGATTTGACGGTCCTAAAAAGGATTCTGGGGGAAATCCGTACCAATTAAAGTCAATTTCGGTAGTTTGGGGCGGATTTTGGTAATTTGGAGGGATTGTCGGGTTGTTTGTGGTAATTAGATTTACTCCTGTTCAATCGAACATACCCCGGGGGGTCCCTCGGTACTATAGTACTACGTGTTAAGCCGATAAAATGGGGAATCCGTATCAAATATAGTCGTTTTTGGTGATTTGGGGAGATTGTCGGGTTTATTTGGGTAATTCTACGAATCGGGAAATTACTCTTGCACAAAGGAACATACCCTCCGAACATACCCCTGTCTTGTTGTATGCTTATGGGTCACATAGCAACCACGTGCTACCATAGAAACCAAGATGGCGGCCTCCAGTATACAAAATGAACGACGGAAACCCGTATCACCCTAACAACACGCGCTGCACATGCGCACTCACATCACGTATCACTATGGGGATGACGTCACAAGATGGCCGCTCACTTGGGTTACCATGACAACACAACATGGCACCACTGGGTCACGTGACTATGACGTCACCTCCCCCTCCGGCTCTCCCTCCGGCCAATAGGTCCGGTCTCCAACTACTTATATGATTGTTAGATAAAAGGTCAGAACGGTGATGTTTTCCGTTCTTCACTCAAAGAAGCATCGACTCGAGCTAGGCAACGCCAGGTTTAGGTTTTGCAACTTGACGACAGGGCCACCGAGAGCGGGGCAATGTGTAGAACGGGCGTTACGGCCATGTGAGCGTCGAACGCGCGAAGCGATAAGTCGGGGGGGGGGGGGGGGATCTGGTGTCCTCCCCCGAAATGTTTTTTTTTTTAAATTAGTGCCAGGTGAAGCTTTCTTGACAATATTTTTTGACACTCAATCATTTCCTTACAGTTTCGGTGATTTATTACCTGTATTGCTCTTGTGTATTTTGCATTTTTTCTCCAAAGATAATCGTGACGAGAAAAAGACCTGTGCAAAACCAACAAACTGGAATAAGTGGGTTGTCTAATACGAATGGAACCTGATCAGTAATGCAATTACGTACTCTTGCCACCTCCACCAGCATCCGAGGCCTATACCAAAAGCCTTCCCATGACTTTCAGCTCGGACGTATTGATAGGTCAACCTGCACTTTTTAAAAAACACACAAACTCCAGGGCCCCGGGGCAGTTGCCCCCCCCCCCCCCCCCCCACCACCACCACCACCCCCTCGGCGCTAGTGGTTGTCGAAGAAGACAAATTCCAACAAATGTTTATGACAGAGAGGTACACGTTGGTATCTGGAGCACCAAAGGCATGCTTACCAACAAGTCGTACAAGTGAATCACGTGGCTTTCCAGTTTGAGGCTTGGAAAACGTGGCAAAGAATTCAAAAGAAACGAAAAAAATGTTGATATTACACCAGCAACGCATGGTCAGCCCGAAACTCGGCTTGGCTTTAATTCACAGACTGTGATAAGGTTATGGTTAAGATAATGGACGAAAGGTGCTTTACCTTAAGCGGCCCATCTACAGTCAATATAATTGTCAATATTATTGACTCAATATTATTGACAATATAATGTTTGCCCTCAACTGCACTATCATTTTGATCAATATTTCTTTCATTTCGGATTCGACAATCATAGGATTGATTGATCAATCTTTGATTGATTTTGCCATGTTGATGGCTCTGTGTTTTTGACAAGAATGAAATATTGATCAATACAATTGATGTGACAAAAATGCACATCAATATTATTGACAATACGTCAATAAATATTTGAGCTCTCTGATATTCTTCAATACATTGATCAAGTCTTCAATATCGCCCATTCATGATCAATAAGATTGTCAATATAAATTATTGACAATTGTATTGACAATCATATTGAGTGTGGATGGCCCGCTTTACAGTAAACGAGGCCAGCGTATAGGCAATACTAGAGACGCCGTGTTACCTACTAGAAAATACTACAAATCACAAATATCAGTGCTTATACACTCAGTTCATTGCAAGAAAGGTTTTCCCCTCCAAACCAACCAAAATTGCACAGAGTTTAGTTGCGTGAACGTCGAAAAAGAAAAGAATATGAAACCTCAACAGAGTTTGGCCAAGCCATAAGGCGATTGACAAAATGTATAGGGCCTACTTAACAGCTCAAGGTGACGTAAAAGCCTTTGCTAAAGGTTAATTCACAGAATCACTATATGATGCTTTCACATATGTAGGCATGTATGTAAGAATAAAGCAGTCACGCCTGAATGTTTTAGATCTAAATGATGCCATTCGAGTGGCAATCGAGCTCGAAAATCATAACAGACGGAACAACGAAATCTGAAGGTCCGAGGTAACCTACGATCGGCTTCCACACAAGAATCAACTGGAACGGTGGAACCGTATAAGAGGAGAATATGATGAAATGAATGGATAGAATATTTGGAGGACACTACAAAACATTTACTCAATAAGTTGCAGTCATGCAGGGACGTATAGGAAGCATTTCGAACATGGAGCACTGTCATACAAGAGCACTCACACCCTGATATACAGGGTTCGCGCTGCCGTTTGCAACATTTGCAAAATGCAAGAAAAACTCTCACTTTGCGCCCCCCCCCCAAAAAAAAAAACATTTTGCATTTTTTTTGCGTGCAAAAACAGAAAAAAAAACTTCTCTTCGACCTTGATGTATTACAGAAAACGACCATCGGTAGATTTGTGATTTGTGATTGAGTAAAACGAATGACCACGTGTTCACACTCGTTTTGCATCTGATGGACAAGTGGAAATTAATTCAAAGGCACCGTTCGATCTGTGCATATATGATTTTTATGGCCAGAAAAATAAGGAATATCCCAAAATTTTCAATAGGTGGTAAAGAACTGGAATGTACCTCAAAATACACATACCTAGTAGGGTTAACCCTTTCGGAAAATGGTGCCCTGAAACATGCACAGTCTGAACTTAGTCTTAAGGGGCTCAAGGCTATGTACAGTTTACACAGCTCGTTCAAAAAGAAATATACACCAACCGTAGTTGTCTTTTCTAAGCTGTTTGATAAACTAATTAAGCCTATATTATTATACGGCAGTGAAATATGGTCGACGGAGCTGAATATACGGAACAGAGATACTGCACCGAGTGAAAGGGCTCATATTAAGTTCTGCAAACTGATCTTAAATGTAGGTAAACATTTCTCTAACCATGCGGTACGTGCGGAGCTAGGCCGGTATCCAATAACATTAGATGCATTAATACGATTCGCAAATTATACTGGTAAATTGCTTACTACTTCCCCGGGTACCATTCTAATTGATGCTTTTGTGGAAGCTAAGGAATGTAAACTCCCCGACTCAATAAGTGAAAAACTTAAAGGACTTGGATTTAACAGTTTGAATGATACTGAAATTTCCGAAAGTAAAATTAATCTTCTAAAGTCCAAACTTGAATCGGACCATATTAAATTATTTAAAGAAGATATACACAATGATAATAAGAGAATAGGAAAAAACAACTTTGGACTGACCGACTATTATCTTATTCACACTTCTTCCATTGAAGCTAGAAATAATTTTACGCGATTGCGCATCAGCAACCATAAACTGTGGATCGACGTGGAAGGCATTTACAACCTCCTCGTCCTATCGAACACAGAATATGCGAAGCTTGTAAAACGGGGGAGGTTGAATCGGAATGGCATTTCGTAATGGAATGTCCGTTTTATGTACCATTGAGAGAAAAATTATTTCACGCAATTTCTGACGAAAAAAATGACTTTCCTCTAATGGATACAATGGATAAATTTAAAGTAGCCTAATAACGACTAATGATAACCCAGTGCTGTGCAATGTTATTTGTAACATGGTCCAGCTCTTCCTTCACAAGAGAGACTTATCTGTAATATGATTTATGTATGTCATATGAATTAGTGTGTTTTATGATTCTATTTATGTTGATTCTGTGTGTAGCAATCTGCCTTTATTCTGGTGTATTTGCTGAATAAATTTTATCTTATTCAGTATTATGGCTTTTATCTCCAGCCATCAGTCAAACATTGATTATTTGTCAGCGTTCAATTGTATGTCAACCATTCAAACAAAAATGAGGGGGGGGGGGGTGAGTGGTGGAAAAATATTGGCTTAAGTTCATATTGGGGTGGGGGGTGGGGGCAAACGTCGCTATGCCTCGAATAGGGGGCGTTTGCTCACTAAACATAGACTTTGGCCATATATTTGTCCTCCCGTCGCGCATAGGGGGTGGTGGTGGGGGGAGGGGGGAGGGGTGCTCCTCTAAACATAGACTTTGGCTCACACTTGCTTCCTCCACCCTCCCTCCATCCATCCATCCACCACACCCGCACCAATCCACCACACACACCATCAAACACGCCACATCTCAAATTTAACAAATTCTAATCTAGTAGTTGGTTTATACTGCAAAGTGGAATGTACAACAACACGGCCATAGGTGCAATGGTATAGGGGACCCATACATCACTAGTACCAAAGGCGTCTAGGGCCGCCATGCCACATATACTCGAGAAGTCTTAATAGTCAGTGAAATATCTCTAAAGGCGGAGCATTAATGTGTTATCCAGATTGCAATGCAACTGGTTTATAAAATGAGAACAAATTTCTATTGTTGTGAGGGAAACTCCCCAGGACACTGAGCTTGGATCCCTGCTGTGCTTCAAACCTTCAGAAATATCTTCATGTGAACAGTGAAAGTTGCAGGATCGTACTCACGCTTCTTTATTTTCGCTAGCCCCCTCCCTCCCCCAACGAAAAAAAAAACGTGGAGATTTACCCTAAAGGCACAAGAAGGCTTCATTTTAAAGCACAGCTCATTTTATTTTCTGGGAAAAACAGGAAAAAAACGTAAAACACATATTATTGATCATTGCTTTCAGATACTGCAGACATGCGCGCAGGTTAGAAACCCACACAAATGCCTACGGTATCTGAATGCAATACTATGATCCTAAAAGGCCTCTTGCGGATTTTACTCTTTCATGGGGAACCTGTCCCATACTTGCACCCCCCCCCCCCCTCCCCGAAAACATTTCTTGCGCCGCCACTGAGTAACGGCAAGGAAAACAAGAATCTCGATAAAAGGAACAGCTGTTTTTTCTATAACGGCAAGTCAGTTGACACGATATAGTAGAAGTTATGAAGGTAAACGGCGTAGTGGCTTTTTTAAACCCTTTTCCTAACACGAAAGACAGACGACACTTGCAAATAAAGTTCTTGAATAGCTAATTCTTTCATTTTTGAGTCAAAAACATAGCTTATGACCCCAGTGGAACGAGCTTGAGATAGAAAATGAAAAAAATAATGAAAATTGAATGGTGATTTTTGTGAATAGCGCTAACCGGCTTTGGTTGTTACGTTGGGTATGGGTTAAAGGGCAATAACTACTATAGAACAATTATGTAACTGCATTCACCTTAAGTGTAGGTGCATAGCAATGCATGCACACCTTTTGCAGTAATGATGAGTACTTGGGCGCTATCATATTACAACTGTGAATATCATATATGAGGTTACCACCTTTAGATGAAGTTATTGTTGGGGGGCAAGAAGTAATTGCCAGGAAGCCTTAGTTAGTTCATGCACTAGTTCTTGCCTATTTAGATTTTTCTAAACGTTTCACACTCGACTCAGAGGCCAGTAATAGTGCAATCGAAGCAGTCCCGTGTCAAGAATTTGATGGCCACGAACGTCAGATAGGGTGTGTGAAGGGGGGGGGGGGGGGGGTCTTAATTGGGCGATAAATAACAGGTGGTATCCGACAAGCTATCCGTGCGTGTTTGTTTAGTCGTTGGTTTAGTTGTTGTAGTGGCTGGTGTAGTAGTTTTGGTGGTTACTGTTGAGGTTTGTTGGAGTCGTAGCTGCAGTGGATGGTGTTGTAGTGGTTGGTTTTGCTTTGTTTAGTGCTGTTGTTGTGGTTGTTGGTGTCAAAGCTGGGTGTAGTAGCTGTAGAGGTAGATGTTGTAGTGGGTTGACGATGTAGTGGTGTGGTAATGGCGTTGTAGTGGTGTTGTAACGGTGTTGTAGTGGTGTTGAATATGTAGTGGATATGAAGTGGTGCTTTAAGTTGTTGGTATTGTAGTTATGGTTATTGGTTGTAGTAGAGGCGGATGCAGTATTTGTTTTTGGTCAAGTAGTTGTAGTGGTTAGTTTTGATCATGGCTATTGGTGTTGTGGTTGATGTTGTTTTAGAGTAGTTGGTACTGTAGCTGTGGTTAGTTTAGTGGTGGTAGTGGTTTGTATTGTGGATCTTGTGGTTGAAGTGGTTGAAGTGGTTGGTGTTGTGCTGGTTGGTACCGTAGTTGTTGGTGAGATACAGTGGAACCCTGTTAACTGGTAGAGTGCTGGAAGCCCATATTTGAGCTCTATTCTAAAGTGCTTGGTAAATGGTTATGTGTTGGGAAATTATATTCAATTGACAGAGTTATTCAGTTAAGAGATATCCAATTAAATAGGTTCCACTGTAGTTGTTATAGTTGATGTTGTAGTAGTTGGTATTGTAGTTGGAGCTGTAGCTGATTCAGTCATTGAAGTTGTTTATGTTATAGTGGCTGGTGCAGTAGCTGTAGTGATTGGTTCTGTTCTGTTATTGTAGTGATTGGTGTTGTGGTTGTAGTGGTTCATGTTATAGTTGGTTTTGTAGGTGTAGTGGTTGATGAAGTAGTCGCGGTGCTTGTGGGTGTTGGTGTGGTAGTTTGGTGGTTGGTGGCGTTGTCCTGGCTTCGGTGTAGCAGATGTTGTTGTTAGTGTTGTATCAGTTGTTGGAGTAGTTATTAGAGTAGTAGTTGAGGTGGTTGGGTATAAAGTTTTGTGTAGATGTTGTTCTGGGGGGAAGTATGTGCTGTGGTTAGTCTAGAAGTGATTGATAGAGTAGTAGTTGGTGTAGTAGTTGTCAATGTAGTAGTTGTTGTGTTAGACAGAGAAATACGACCCAAAACACCACACCAACCATTATTACACCAAATACCACATATACAGCAACGGACACATCAACTATAACACCGATAACCACTACATCAACCACTACGATTACAGCACCAGAAACAAAAGTAAAGCTTCAACCACTACATCTTCTAAGGCTCCTGCAACACAAAACGCTACTACACCAACCGAAAGAGCTCTGACACCAACACCCACAACTACAACACAGAACATAGCAACACCATCTACTCCAAAAAACAATCACTGCAGCCACGACACCATCACCCTCAAACAGCATACTACACCAACTCCTACTACTACTAAACCATCGACTAAACAAACCACCACTACACAAACAACCACAACAACTACTATCTTAGTCTGCTGTAGTCCCAGGTATGCCTCAAAAGCCCCCAAGCCACTGCTGTATTCAGTCCCTAAAAGCCCCGAGTAATCCCCAAACCATTTACATCAGTCCCCAAAACCAATCACTGCAACAAGGACACCATGAACCTCAACAGCAAACCACCAAACTACCCCACTAACTACTACAACTACCAAACGATTGGTTAAACAAACCACCAACAACCACAGGTACTACACATCACCACTATCTCAAGTCCCTTGAAGTCCCAGTAGTCCCCAAACCACTAATGCCCACGAAAATCCCCGGTGGTCCGAATAGTACTCAAAACCACATTCTTCAGAGATTGGTCCCCAATAGTCCACAAATATCCATATTAGTCCAGACCGGTCCATAGAGCAATTCAGACTATGGACGGTATAAAGGCTATAATCTTTAGGAGTCATAAAGCCAAAATAAAGGATCTATGAAGCATCTTCTTTGGCACTGGCGTGCACCCCAGAACAATCGAATTGTAGGGAAATAGCAAAAATCAAGAGGGCAGTAGACTGTTTGGCTTTAGAAAACCTACGGGTGTCTCCGAGGCTAAAAGATCCGGAAAAGGTACAGAAAATTCACACTATGTTACTATACTAGACAAGTGAGTAGAACCAACAACACCACATGGCATAGTATTACGTACTATCCGCAACAACCAATGGGCAGTGAAAAGCATAACATGAGCAGCTAGTACCAAGTGCTAACATAAGACTAATAGGGACACACAAAGTCCTTCCTACACCACACAGTCCTTCCTACTAGACAATCAAGCAAACCCCACATAACCGCAAGATAATAAATTGTAATTACAAGTTAATAACTTGTAAGTACGATGAACTAACACTAGACTAACAGGGACACACACAGTCCATCCTATAAACACCTTTACAAACCACACACGCATACCCCATATAAGCGCATGATAAGATACTAAATTGTAATTATAAGTTATTAACTAGTAATTACAAGAGAGCTAAATTGTAATTACAAGTTATTAAATTGCAATTACAAGTTATTAACTTGTAATAAGTTATCTAAGTTGTAATTACAAATTAATAACGTATAATTTCAAGTTATTAAATTGCCGTCACAAGTTATTAAATTGTAATTACAAGTTAGCTATATTGAAATTACAAGATAATAACGTGTAATTACAAGGTAGTAACTCGTAATTACAAGTTAGGAACTTGTAATTATGGTTTAGTATCTCGTTATTAAAAGCTAGTATCTTGTAAATACAGGTTAGTATATGTGTGTAATTACAAGATAATAAGTGAAGGTGAAAGGTGGCTCTATGCTGCCGTATGATTCGTTACATTTCGGGACCTGAATGGGAATTCGTTGAAAGAGATGAACTCCTTGATAATGATATCATTCAAAATCATTCAAAATCATTCAACCACTACACTCTCTTAATAGACTGTTCACTGTTAAACATTCTTTTTTAGCAACTCGTGTTGTTCAATTTGCAATATGTTACAATAAGTCTATGCAAACATACAAAACATTTCAAAACAGTCGCTGGCCAATTCAATGGCGTAAATCTTGCACACGTTGCAATGTATACTTTCTGATTTCCCGTTCTATTGTTGCTGGAAATTCTATAAATCTAATTTTGGATAAAAATAGACCAGTAACTTTTCGCAATAGTGTAACCGATGTATCGAGTGTAGAACACTGCTCGGACTTTGGGTTTATTTATTTACTTATGCACAATGGCTAATCATGACCGTGACAGTTTTACGGGTGGAGGAAGCCGGAGTACCCGGATAGAACCACCGAGCAACGACGAGGAGCTTCCAGCTCCCCAACATCGTAACTCCGCATTGCAGCACAGGCGGGGTTAGATTGGTTGAAGACACGCGTACTATCGACATGCAGTACGCCTTAGTACACAGCGTCATCGTGCCTCCATGTGGACAATCGGGGTTAAGTGCCTTGCCCAAGGACACAACGCGGGAGACGGACATTGGGTAACCAAATCAATAAGTTAGTAGCAATGTCAGGCAACCTCCAAAGGAACCAGTGCGTTTCCTTTAAGGGACAATAAGCCGCTAATATAATAATATCGACTCTCAGATTTTGCTTGTATGTGAAAGAGCATGTAAAAATCACTGTAAAGTGTAATACATCAGAAGCAAAGCGAAATTGCTTAAATCTATAAATGCAGAGGTTTGGTGCAGACAGATTTCGGAAAACAAGACATCACGAAGATATAAACCACCCCCAGTAATCAAATCCAAATGCTCCGGGGATCCGAGGACTACGGGGCAACAACGCCAAGGCACAAAGCGCTTCCATGTGAGTACAGCAATCTATACTGCGCGCTGTTTTCATACCCCAACCTGTGCAACAGATTTTCGGTCAGGACGATGTTCAGACTGAATGGTTGCAATAATTTTTTCCGCAAAAGTTTATTTTGCTTCTCATGATCTCATCAGCGTGGCATAAAGCCGTTCCCATAGGAAATTTGAAAGATTCACGATGTTTACTCGAAGGTAGCAAATCCCCGTGTAACTTTATAGGGATCGGGTCCACAGATAATCCGCGCTATTGTCATAGAACAATATAGTAGCACCCGGTATTTGGCTGGCCAAGTTTGTACTTTGCTGGATCTGGTAAGACAGATCACTAAACCGAGGGACACCGTGCAATTTTGTGGATAGAAAGTAGCAGAATAGTCGAAGAATACTTCAGAGTAGTTGAAGTTGATTCGAATGTAGCACATTTCTGAGATGGAAACCGGAAACCCAACCGAAAAAAATAAACATATTTTACCAGTATATGTATTGTACTACGGTGGCTGATTTAGGCCACCCTCAATACTATTTGTATCGCGAGATCTCGAGATAATATCTCAAGATCTCGAGATAATATCTCAAGATCTCGAGAAACTATCTCAAGATATCGAGATAATATCTCAAGATCTCGAGATAATATCTCAAGATCTCGAGAAACTATCTCAAGATCTCGAGATAATATCTCAAGATCTCGAGATAATATCTCAAGATCTCGAGATAAAATCCCAAGATTTCGAGAAACTATCTCAAGATCTCGAAGATAATATCTCAAGATCTCGAGAAACTATCTCAAGATCTCGAGATAATATCTCGAGATAAGCATATATAATCGGTGTCACCCTTTGATCATTAGCATGAATTCACTCAAACTGTTTATTCACTTGTCGCATCTTTTCCGACTGCAACATATTCGTGCCCCCCCCCCCCCCCCCCCCAATACAATTACACGAATTCACTCCTGTCACTCAGAAAACTTATCAACCAATCACCTTGTTGCGAAGTTATGAGAGCCCACCAAATCTCAGTCCAGCACTAATACAAACCGAGTCCCGTCATCCAAACTTGCACTTGCTGGTGTCTTGTTCCCACTCAAATCCCAAGGTGTCAACCTATCACCCGGTACCTCCCAGTACCCACTGTAGTGCCTTTTACCCCAAACCACAACGTTTTCTCGCAACTTTACAAGATGAAAAGTTTGTGTCTGTCTTACACTCCAAATCCAAAGTGTTGGTCCAGTACCCGATACCTCCTAGTGCATACGATTGTGTTTTTTACCCTAAAACTCAAAGTTTTCTCACTTCTTTTCCTCCTAGCCCCATGCTGATTGTAGTGATGTGTACCCTAAAACTCAAAGTTTACTCACTACTTTACAAGACACACACCCATAAATCCAAAATATTTCCTTCCAGCTCCGCATTGAATGGAGTGATTTTTACCACAACTCACAAAGTTTACTCACAACTTCACAAGACACAGACCGAAAATATCAAATAGCTCCTCCAGCTCCACGGTGAAAGATTTCATACCCACTTCCTTGGTGGATTTTTCACCTACTTTCCACTTTGCTGACTGAGGCATACAGCATAAGTTTAACCTCATTCCCGCGTCCATTTTGACCGAGCAAATCGACGGTGCTACCCGATAAACCTACGCTAGGATCCTCTTCCTCTCGTTGGTTTGGAAAGTCTGGATTAGGCGTAACTAGTTACCTCCTGTGGATACTGCTTCCGGACGAGTGATTAAGGACCTCGCGTATTGCCAACGTCATTGTTAGAAAAGGGCTTGCCCAGTACAAGGCTGCAGATGCTAGACAAAACCGTGGTGAATTTATGGTCAATACCCAGCAATCTCCTGACACCCAGGAGCCGTTCTCACAATTACACACCCAAATTGAATCTCATAACCCTGAGCCCAAGAGGCGAATAGAATCCACCCTCCTGTGAATCACAAGCGTGGCAGGATGGGCATGACTAACATTGTTTCCACACAAAACCCAATTACATGTAGTAATGAAAAGATTGACCTGTCGCCCGGCAAGCCTCAACGGTCCATACACCTTTCACACTCCTCCAGAGACATACCCGAAAGTGACAACTCCAATGGTGATGTATACAGCCCCGCGCATATATAGGACAACTTGAACCCGATTCCCAGTATCTCCTAACCAGAAAAAGCACCCATCAACGTCGTTTACTGCCACCCTTAACCAGCTGCAACATGGCACCCCAATTAACCATATGATCCTTCGTGATCACATACTCTCACCCACTCACAGGAGACCCCCCAGTACTTGTGACCCCCACCCCCAACGTCAACTCATGAACCGACAGTAATACAGGACATCCCGTCCCATAAGATTGATTGGTCCCCTATGTTCTCACCGGCTGAAACCCATTCCAACCTGGGAAACCTTAACTGCGCCATCCATGAGAGCATAGTTCCACCAGGACCACGCGCCGCAGACCACTCCCTCTTAACTCACAAGATGACACAGACACACACCCAATTTATGAGAGCAACATCTTGCCCACCCAAACCTCAATAGCGCATCACACCATTGATTTGTCCTCCGACAATACCCAACTATGAATACACTTTTCATACTCCTCCAATGGAACTCCCAACAATATCCCTCAAAACGACATCATTGCGAACCACCTTGCAACGATAGTCGAAACTCAAACCCGTGAACATACCTCCCGGTTTGACCTATCGCTGCTATAGCTCCCCAAAAATGTTAGACCCAATTGGCGGTCTTCCCAAATAAGCGAAAGTGTCTCTCCCGCCAAACAGTGAACCCCGCAATGTTGTGTTGAAAAGATGTTCCCGCGACATTTGAAACAACAAGTAACACCCCATATTCTATTTTGCTACTCCCGGTCCCATAAAGGGATTTCCTCCCAAATATACCCATAGTAGCATCCCCACCGTAGATCTGGCCATTTGGTGGTCCTGGGGGAACTATGCTCTCATGGATGGCGAAATTAAGGTTTCCCAGATTGGAATGGATTTCAGCCGGTAAGAACATAGGGGACCAATCATTTTATTTATTTAAATATCTGTTGTTGTTTAAGGTCACATATTTCTGCACAATGGCTAATCATGACCATGACAGTTTTACGGGTGGGGCAATGAGGGTGAAGTGTCTTGCCCAAGGACACAACGCGGTTGTCGAACCAAGGACCTCTCGGCTTGTAGCTTGCACCTATACCTACTCAGCCACGGCGCCCCAGGCCCAATCAGTCTTATGATACGGGATGTCCTGTATTACAGTCGGTTCATGAGTTGACGTTGAAGGTGGGGGTCACAAGTACGGGGAGGGGGGGGGGGGCTCGGGGCTCTTCTATGACGTGGTGAGAGCATGGGATCACGGAGGAACGTATTGTTAATTGGGGTGCCATGTTGTAGCTGGTTAAGGGTGGCAGTAAATGACGTTGAGGGAGCTTCATCTTGTTCGGAGATACTGGGAATCGGGTTCAAGTTTTCCGTCTTTATATGCGCGGGACTGGGTACTTCACTGTTGGAGTTGTCACTTTCGGGTATCTCCCTGGATACAAGTGTGAAAGGTGTATGGATCGTTGAGACTTGTCGGGTGACAGGTCAATCTTTTCATTACTACATGTAATTGAGTTTTGTGTGGAAACAATGTTAGTCATGCCCACCCTGCCACGTTTGAGATTCAGCGGGGAGGGGGGGGGGGGGCGATTCCATTCGCCTCTTGGGCTCAGGGTTATGGGTTTCAATTTGGCCCTAGAGGTCAGGAGATTGCTGGGTATTGACCATACATTCACGGCATCTGCAGCGTTGTACTGGACAAGCCCTTTTCTAACGCTGACGTTGGTAATACAAGAGGGCCTTAATCACTCGTCCGGAAGCAGTATCCGCAGGGGATAACTAGTTACGCCTAAACCAGACTTTTTAAACCAACGAGAGGAAAGGGAATCCGACGGTAGGTTTATAGCTGTCGCTGGTGTAAGGTTATTATACACCGAGTAGCACCGTCGATTTGCTCGATCAAAATGGACGCGCGAATAGGGTTAAAGTTATGCTGTATGACGGGTCCGTGGAATAACAGCGTGTCAAGAGAGGATGTGTCTCAGTCACCAAAGTGGAAAGTAGATGAAAAATCCACCATGGGAGTGGGTGATTGATTTCACTGTGGGGATGAAACCTTTCAGCGTGGAGCTGGGGGAGTTATTTGGTATTTACAGGTCTATGTCTTGCAAAGTAGTGAGTAAACTTTGTGAGTTGTGGTAAAAATCACTCCATTCAATGTGGAGCTGGAAGGAAATATTTGGGATTTATGGGTGTGTGTCTTGTAAATTAGTGAGTAAACTTTATGTTTTAGGGTAAACATCACTACAATCAGCATGGGGATAGGAGGAAAAGAAGTGAGAAAACGTTCAGTTTTAGGGTAAAAAACACTACAGTATGCACTAGGAGGTACCGGGTACTGGATCAACACTTTGGATTTGGAGTGTTAGACAGACACAAAAGTAGTGTATGTTCCCCTACAGGTCTAGGTTGCCGGATCTCATGCCGGATCTCATGTGACATCATAGTTACGTGACCCAGTGGCGCCATGTTGTATTGACATGGTAACCTGCGTGAGATGCCATCTTGTGACGTCATCTCCATAGTGATACATGGTGTTAGTGCGCATGCGCAGCGCGTGTTGTTAAGGTGATACGTGCCTCCGTCGTCCATTTTGTATACTGGAGGCCGCCATCTTGGTTTCTATGGTAGCACGTGGTTGCTATGTTACCCAATGTTTCTGCAATGGGACGGGGGTATGTTCAGAGGGTATGTTCGATTGAATCGGAGTAAATCTAATTACCACAAACAACCCGACAATCCTTCCAAATCACCAAAATCCACCCCAACGTTTACTATTTCGAATTCTTTCAGAATTCTCTGCTTCTATCTATATATGTAATAGTTTTCCTCTACCTAGGCATGTTCCTTTGTTCCGGAGTATACACCAGTAACGTAGAAGAGCCTATTAGTTAGAACAGTTTACCTTATTATTACTATATTTAGCAATTTCTGGCCTATTCTTGTTAGTTCTGACCCTGTTCCAAGTACTCTTGTTGTTTCATTTATCTAGATCCTATTTATAGATCATAACTAACCAATCAGATTGTTGATTTCCCATAATCTGTATGCAGAGTTATCTCCCTTCTGTATAATGAAAGACTATATCCAATGGCCATATCCCATGGAATCCCATTTTTGGGAAACACCCGTGGCTATGGGATCCCTTTTTTGTCGTATGAGGCCATGAGGGCTATGTAAAAGCCCTCAGTGAGTCCTCATTTATTATCCCTCATACCCTCATTGAATTTTGAGGTTATGAGGACCATTAAAAATCCCTCAATGAGGCATAATTTATTACGACTCTTAGCCTCATCTCGGTATTCGAGAATACCTGACATTATATTATTTGAGGATACTAGTTGGAATTTACATCCGGGTACTTCATACTACATCCGGGTACTTCTGTTGGGTAAGGTATAAAAAGGGTGTTGGCACGAAAAATAAATTCATTTGTGTCCTGACCGTCGTCGAGTGAAGACATGTTACCAGTTCGATGCAGATACTGTTCCAAGTTATTTTCAAGATCGGATATTGCCAGAAGACGCCAGAAGAACCATCATCGGCTCCACTGCAGATATTGTACGAAGATGTTTACCAGATCATTCAGTGCTCGTAGGCATGAAGAACATAACTGTCCAAGAAGAACAGAAGAGGAGAGAGATACTGGACTGACTGACCAGAATAAAGCACTTTTAGAATTTTTACGGGATGCCGACAAGGTGGAAATCGATGCCGTTCTACGTGCTGCTGATGAAGATTTGATTACCTGTTTGTGTAAATGTGCTACCAACATTCTCGAAGATAAGATACCACTGAATTTGCTGAATTTGATGACCTGCGAAAATACGAACATGTATTGAAGCTGCTAACAGATGATGGAATTTCTCCAGATATCAAAAGATGTATACTACGAAAGAGTTGCTTTCTCTCGGCGCTTATCAACCCAGTCCTAGCTCTGAAAAAAAGGTATAAAAGGAGTGTTGGTGTGAAAATAAATTCATTTGTTCTACGACCACGAAAGAGTGAAGTCATGAAAGTCCATTGCTGCAGATATTGCGAAAAGGCCTTTTCCAGATCAGACAACATGCACAGACACGAGAATGCTTACTGCCCTATGAGGAAATCGGAAACATCGAGCAACACTACAAGGTTAGAGAGAAATTTAGATACACTGCGAATCCTCTCTGATGCGGATCGATATGAAGCCAAGACTATGCTGAAGATGGCTAGTGATGATTTGATACAATGTATATGTGATTGTGCTTCAAACATCTTGACGGGCGCAGTACCTATAACCAAATCTGAGAGAGCTAAGCTGATTCCACACAAGTACGAAATAAGGAGAATTGCCTCACCAAAGACAGGACTATCTTATCGGAAAAGAATCATACAGAAAGGAGGATTTTTAGGAAAGTTGATCAAACCCGTCATCAATGCACTGTCCGATATCCTATAAAAGGGTCGTGCTCAAAAGAAATTTGTTATTTGTAATCTGACCTTCGAAGAGAGCGGACACAATGCAATCCAGCTGTGCACCAAAACACTGGTCAAGAGATTCGGACTCTGATGAATCGTCGGAACTATCAGAAGATATGGAATATGAAGAAGAAGAAGACGAAGAAGAGGAAGAAGACGTTTCTATGATGGGAGGTATCGTTCAAAGTGCCTTTGACAAATACCAAAACGATTTTGACAACCTCATGAACAAATATATCGAAGATGGAATGGATAGTGAAGATGCAGTTGAAACAGCAAACAGAGCACTTCAAAAGAATGTTAGAGAAGCCATTAGTGAGAAATACATTCATACCCTTGTGTACATTCGAAATGTTTGCAACGACGCAATTCACAAGAAAATTCAAGAAACTGCCAAGCATCTTCGTGAAGAAGAGGACTTTGACTTTGAAGAATCCCAGAAATATGCCTTGGAAAAGCGAAGATTTCTGTTCGACAACCTTATGACAAACTACTCATTCCGAGTAGATGATGATGAAGAAGAAGAAGACGATTAGAAAAGTATAAAAGGAGTGTTGGTATAAAAATAAATTCATTTCCGTTTTGAACGTCGAAGAGTGAAGATGTCTGTGTCAACAACAGTGCTCAGATTCAAAGATGACTTACATATACAGATCTTCAAGAATGATGCTGGATTAAAGCTGACTTCCCAGGAACTGACCCAAGTGAATCGTGTGGTAAATGCAGCCAAGAGAAAAAATCTAGACATGGATGCTGGTGGAAAGAAACAAAGATGTGTGGATACTGGCCGATCAGTAAACAAAAGAATAAAGACAGAAGAACTGACTCCCAATACAAACAGGAACGAAGTTACTACTGCGAACAAAGTTTCTACAGAAACAAAGAAAGATGTTTCCATTAAGAACGAAGTTTCTACTGAAGACAAGAAAAAGATGCCAGCTCCCACAAAGAAAGAAGTTTCCACTGAGAACGAAGTTTCTACTGAAGTCAAGAAAAAGATGCCAGCTCCCATAAAGAATGAAGTTACCACTAAGAACGGAGTTTCTACTGAAGTCAAGAAAAAGATGCCAGCTCCCATAAAGAATGAAGTTACCACTACGAATGAAGTTACTACTGAAGCTAAGAAGGACGTTTCCACTCAAACCACAAATGAAGTTACTACTAAGAAGACTGAAGTTACTACTATGAAACAGCTAGAGAAAGAGGAACCCAAAGATGCCAGACAGGAAATTAAAGCAACCAACAAAGCCAAGTTATCAAATGAGAGAATGTGTTTTATCAAGAACCTAGCCATGCGATGGGAAGAAGCTCCAACCCACAAGAAGATGAAATGGTTAGCCCATGCAAGAAGAACTACAAAGAGAAATGCCTTGAGACATTGAATTGTATACATGAATAAAAATGAATGAAATGTTATATATTGTTGTTTTTTATCTACTACCCCAACAGAAGTACCCGGATGTAGTATGAAGTACCCGGATGTAAATTCCAACTAGTATCCTCAAATAATATAATGTCAGGTATTCTCGAATACCGAGATGAGGCTAAGAGTCGTAGTAAATTATGCCTCATTGAGGGATTTTTAATGGTCCTCATAACCTCAAAATTCAATGAGGCTATGAGGGATAATAAATGAGGACTCATTGAGGGCTTTTACATAGCCCTCATGGCCTCATACGACAAAAAAGGGGTGCCGAAGGCCATATGTTTTCCAAAATGGGATTCCATAGGATATATCTGTTAAATATCGAGATGAGGATAAGAGTCGTAGTAAATTTGCCTCACTGAGAGATTTTTAATGGTCCTCATAGCCTCAAAATTCAATGAGGCTATGAGGGATAATAAATGAGGACTCATTGAGGGCTTTTACATAGCCTTCATGGCCTCATACGACAAAAAAGGGATTCCACAGTCACAGGCATTTTCCAAAATGGGATTCCATAGGATACATCTGTTAAATACTGAAATGAGGCTAAGAGTCGTAGTAAATTCTTCCTCATTGGGGGATTTTTCAAGGTCCTCATAACCTCAAAATTCAATGAGGGTATGAGGGATAATAAATGAGGACTCATTGAGGGCTTTTACATAGCCCTCATGGCCTCATACGACAAAAAATGGATCCCATAGCCACGGGTGTTTCCCAAAAATGGGATTCCATGGGATATGGCCATTGGATATAGTCTTTCATTATACAGAAGGGAGATAACTCTGCATACAGATTATGGGAAATCAAGCAATCTGATTGGTTAGTTATGATCTATAAATAGGATCTAGATAAATGAAACAACAAGAGTACTTGGAATAGGGTCAGAACTAACAAGAATAGACCAGAAATTGCTAAATATAGTAATAATAAGGTAAACTGTTCTAACTAATAGGTTCTTCTACGTTACTGGAGTATACTCCGGAACAAAGGAACATGCCTAGGTAGAGGAAAACTATTACATATATAGATAGAAGCAGAGAATTCTGAAAGAATTCGAAATAGTAAAAGTTGGGGTGGATTTTGGTGATTTGGAAGGATTGTCGGGTTGTTTGTGGTAATTAGATTTACTCCGATTCAATCGAACATACCCTCTGAACATACCCCGTCCCATTGCAGAAATATTGGGTAACATAGCAACCACGTGCTACCATAGAAACCAAGATGGCGGCCTCCAGTATACAAAATGGACGATGGAAGCACGTATCACCTTAACAACGCGCGCTGCGCATGCGCACTAACACCATGTATCACTATGGAGATGACGTCACAAGATGGCATCTCACGCAGGTTACCATGTCAATACAACATGGCGCCACTGGGTCATGTAACTATGACGTCACATGAGATCCGGCATGAGATCCGGCAACCTAGACCTGTAGGGGAACATACACTACTACTCACAAACTTTTCATCTTGTAAAGTAGTGAGAAAAAGTTGTGTTTTGGGGTAAAAGGCACTAATGTAGGTGCTGGGAGGTACCGGGTGCTGGGTTGACACTTTGGGATTGGAGTGGGAACCAAACACCAGCAAGTGCAAGCTCGGATGACGGGACTCGGTTTATATTAGTGCTGGAATGAGATTTGGTGGGCTCTCATGACTAATACGCAACAAAGTGGTTGGTTGACAAGTTATTCACTTTTCTGAGGGACAGGAGTTGATTCGTGTAATTGTCATGGGAGGCATGAATACGTTGCAGTCGGAAAAGATGCGACAAATAAATAAACAGTTTGTGTGGCAGGAGTGAATTCATGCTAATGATCAAAGGGTACGTGACACCGATCATATATGCTTATCTCGAGATATTATCTCGAGATCATGAGATATTATCTCGAGATCTTGAGATATTATCTCGAGATCTTGAGATATTCTCTCGAGATCTCGACAAAGTTTCTCGAGATCTTGAGATATTGTCTCGAGATCTCGAAATAAAAAAAAAGTATTGAGGGTGGCTTAAATCAGCCACCGTAGTATTCTGTGTCCATCTACAACAGATATATTATACATTCCAAGTCCTCTTTCGGACAAAAAATGGTGCGTTTCAGCTTACATGAAATATGGTGGGGAGGTAATTCGCATTTTTATGTTTTTTTATTATTAATTCTCGGAGTGGAGTTACATAGATATATTCACTACAGGGAATGAAATAAAAGGAGATGGATGTTTTAGGCGCATAGCAAATACCATGTACATATTAACTGCTTACTTACTGCTAGCGGAAGTTCTAGCACAGGACACGGAATCCCTTGCTCTGAAATAAGTATAAAATGGATAAAATTAATCAACCCCCCCCCCCCCCCCCCCCCTCTTCGATAGACTTTTTGACCAATGGGTTCTTGGGGTTAATTATGGATACATTTTTCATCAAATCTAGGCATGGCTGCTTCAAAGCAGCCATTACTAGTTCTGAAAAAAAATATTTTGAAAAATTCTCAGGGGGTTAATAGTTAATACTGACACGTGCCCTCTCATTGGTTTACATTCTGCAGTTTATTGATGTACAAAATTTACAAACCCATGTTTACAATACGGGACACGAAGAAAGTATATGCCAGTATATTCACCACATCATGCCACGTATCTTCCTGACTTTTTTCGAGACACTTTAACAGAAGCACAGAATAATATTTCCCATAAAAATACAAGACACTACCTCGTCAGCAGGAAAAACCGGGTGCAATTCTAACCGTTCCTTGAAACTGCAATATATCTCAACTCCATGCACTATTTTATATCCAGACTTTTTCGCCTGTGCCAATAAAAAAGTGTGAGACAGGCACCTGAAAATGGATATGGTTGGGAAACACAAAATTCATTTTTGGCCTAGGAGAATTAATCTTTAAACTACGATTTCCTTGCTAAGTTAGTTGTAACTCCTGATTCCCAATAGTAGCATACTAGAATAGCATGGTTTAATATTAACAAAGCTGTCGTCTGACATTAGATCTTCATGTAAAAAAATCGAGGAACTTCAACACCGGTGTCTGATTTTCACCTCAACGCTTGATTCCAAAAAATACGTGTTTTGTAATCAAGTAATATTCTATTAAATTATGTTTGTTAATGTGTATTGAAGTCATATGACTCCTAGTGAAAACCTACCAATTTTTCACGACGCCACGCCTCTTATAAAAAATATTATTTGAATTGCTCTATTCTATGGCATATCGGACCTTTGAAACAAATACACACCTTTGTCTGGTCTTCCAGCAGAGGACACCGGGAGTGGTTAGCGATGCGCTAAAAAACTCTTTTCTATGGTTTGCACGTCGGAAATGGATACCCCATATATGTAGGATGTGTTCCATTTTGATCTTCATCTATTATGGGTGTTGGTGCGTCGGGATTCGAAATGGGGAAATGCTAGGTGGGGTGGAAGTTGAATTAGAGGTGGAGGGCCATTATTTCCACGACCTTCTATTTTCTGCTGTAATTTTGGGGCACTACACTGGGTGAAAGCCGCATATCTTCGTAAGGGTGATCCACTCCAGTGGTGACATTTACCGGCAGCACTTTTCGAGTAGTGTGTATGGGGAGAGGGAGGAGGCAACTTTCACAGCATTGCTCATTGGCGGGTGGGAGAAACGTGCGTGCACTGTTATCTTTTGGGTGTATCACTCTTTTTGTGGGTTATTATGACGGGATGGGGAAGGCATCCGAAGTTGTGGACGTCTTCACGGAGCCTCGTGTATATTATAAAAGAACTCTTTGGACCTTTATTGCAACGTGGTTTAACGGTACTTGTCAATAACGTGTGTTGTTTGGTATTTTATTAGAATGTTTATTGGACGGACATAGCTGTGTGTGTGTGTGTGGGGGGGGGGGGGGGGGGGGGGGGGGTTGGCAAATTTCACGTGGATCAGCATTTGTCAAGCTGCATCCTTTGAAAATACGGTTTGGAATAGAGCATAAGTTTATTTGATCATCAACTTTAGGATGCTGGGCGGGGTTGCACTAAATTCTTATTTGCCGTTAGGTAACGGATGGCAAAGTCGGTGGACAAAATTGGGCATTGGTATGGGTGAGGTCTGTTGTACTCGTTCGAAAAACAATATTCCACTTGGAGTGGCCGTTAATGAATGAAAAGGAGGCCTACCTGGCAGAAATGTCAGGGTTCAGGTGTTAGGATGGGTATTATTCGTGTCCGGTCGGTAGGGCGAGAGTAGTAGTGTTCGTATGTTTCACCCCTCATTTGGGGGATCTCATCGGGGGATCTCATGTGACGTCATAGTCACGTGACCTAGTGCCGCCATGTTTGGTTGTCATGGTATCCCGCTTGAGCGGCCATGTTGTGACGTCATCTCCATAGTGATACGTGGTGTGAGTGCGCATGCGCAGCGCGTGTTGTTAGGGTGATACGTGTTTCCGTCGTCCAATTTGTATACTGGAGGCCGCCATCTTGGTTTCTATGGTAGCACGTGGTTGCTATGTTACCCAATTTTTCTGCAATAAGACGGGGTATGTTCGGTGGGTATGTTCCTTTGTAGAAGAGTAAATCTAATTACCATAAACAACCCGACAATCCCTCCAAATCACCAAAATCCACCCCAACTTTTACTATTTCGAATTCTTACAGAATTCTCTGCTTTTATCTATATATACAATAGTTTTCGCCTATCTGGTCATTTTCCTTTGTTCTAGAGTATACTCCAGTAGCGTAGAAGAGCCTATTACTTGGAACAGTTTACCTTATTATTACTATGTTTAGCAATTTCTGGTCTATTCTTGTTAGTTCTGATCCAATTCCAAGTACTCTTGTTGTTTCATTTATCTGGATCATTTATAACCAATCAGATTGCTTGATTTCCCATAATCTGTATGCAGAGTTATCTCCCCTGTGTATAATAAACGCCTATGTCCAATGGCCACATCCCATGGAATCCCATTTTTGGGAAACACCCGTGGCTATGGAAGCCCTTTTTTGTCTTATGAGGCCATGAGGGCTATGTAAAAGCCCTCAATGAGTCCTCATTTATTATCCCTCATACTCTCATTGAAATTTGAGGTTATGAGGACCTTGAAAAATCCCTCAATGAGGTATAATTTACTACGACTCTTAGCCTCATTTCTGTATTTAATAGGTATATCCTATGGAATCCCATTTTGGAAAACGCCCGTGACTGTGGAATCCCTTTTTTGTCGTATGAGGCCATGAGGGCTATGTAAAAGCCCTCAATGAGGCCTCATTTATTATCCCTCATACCCTCATTGAATTTTGAGGGTCTTGAAAAATCCCTCAATGAGGTATAATTTACTACGACTCTTAGCCTCATCTCGGTATTTGAGGATACCCATGGTCTGGTATTGTATTATTCGAGGATACCTATCGAGGATACCTTTTGGAGAATCCCTTTTTTGTCACATTAGGCTATGTAAAAGCCCTCAATGGGTCTAATGTAGTCTTACCAACCGCTTCCACCTTGTCGCCAAAGCCCCAAGGCCATTACAGGTCTATGGTCTATCTGTCCTATCATTAGCTTCTACAACAGTCTTGTTCCATTGCGGCCTTGTACCAGTACTATTGGCTTCTGTTATTCTGCCCCATATCTCATCCATTAATATTGACTTGTATCACTACTTCCTAGCTATACCTTCGCTCAAGCCTTCAAAATGTTAAATCACTATATACATATAAAGCATTCCGTAATTGAGATTCCTAGCCGATTCCGTAAATATGGATTCCGTGTTTTTACATAAATTATCGAGGGTATTAAAGAAACTTTCTATATTAGTATTAACGTGTATAATACAACATAATGATGTTGCACCCGACGTACTTGTATATAAACTACAGTGTTTTTATCCTGTTTGTACAGAAAATTTTCGTTTCTAAACAAACTCCCAATTACATACTATTACCGCAACAGACTGTGACTAGAAATGAAAAAGAAATAACGTCTCAACCCGTCCAACAGTTGAACTTTATCTGGGACTTAACCTCCTTTTATCTTCATCTTGGAACAATATATTGTAGTTATGTTTTATATATTTGTCCAGCGAGAAAGGATGGTAGTATGTTGGTGAATTATGGCGGGTAACATTACACTCGACGAGGTGCAGGCAGACGCAGAGTACGACTTTATTCAGCTCTATAATGAGAAAATATGTTCCTTGACAGAAAATGATGAATCCCCATATAAAAACCACGCAACTGACTGCAACTACTTTTCGCCTATAGACTTTCAGTCAAGGGTTTGTAAAATAGACGCAGGATTCTCAATATTCCATCTCAATTGCCAAAGCCTGAAGGCCCATTGGGATTCCTTTCAAAACATGCTATATGACCTACACATAGGAAAGAACTTCTTCGACATAATAGGACTTACCGAAATTTTCCAAATTCCTCCAGAGATGTCGTTCAGTCTGGATGGCTATGCCCCGATTATTAAACGTATGAGACACGAGAATGATGATGGTCGAGGAGGGGTTGGTCTATATATTAAAGAAGGAATACTCTACAGAGTTCGTAATGATATTTCGTTCTTTATTCCCCATGTATTCGAATCTCTGTTTATTGAAATTAAAGATAAATACCAACCCAGAATTATTGGCGTTATTTATAGACCCAACACTCCTCCTAAAGCCGACATCAACCTTTTCTTATCAAAATTAAATGAAATAACGAATGTTTTAAATGCCGAAAATAAAAAAGTTTATATTATGGGGGATCTTAACCTGGACCTTTTAGAAGCAACTACACACTCAAAAACGGAAAGAATTTGTTAATCTCATGTTCAGTCAAGGCTTTCTGCCGTATATCACCAAGCCAACGAGAGTAACCTGTCGTTCTGCTACTCTGATAGATCATATCTTCTCTAATAATGTTTCACAAGCAGCATTACCTGGAATAGTCATATCTGACGTGTCAGATCATTTTGGTGTTTTCTATATTGAGGAAAAACCCAAACCAAAAGATACACCACACTTTACACTAAAAAGAATAATAAATGCAGAAAGAATAGTTGAATTTAAAACACTTATCTCGCAAAGTGATTTTAATCCTGTAATGCAGTCGAATTGTCCCAATGAGTCATATGAAACCTTTCTAAACATCTATATGGAAGCCTATGAAAGAGCATTCCCTCTCAAACGTGTTAGCCAGAACAAAAAATTTATTAAAAAACAGCCATGGATGACAAGGGGGCTTGTAATATCCTCCAACAACAAAGAAAAATTCTACAAGAAAAAACTCCAAGCTCCCACCGAAAGGAACTCAGAAAACTATAAAAACTACTGTAGAATCTTCAACAAGGTAAAAAAACAATGTAAAGCTACCTATTATAGAGATATCCTAAACGAAAACAAAAACAATATGCGAAGAACGTGGCAGATTTTAAACGAAGCCATCAATAAAGGAAAACCTGAAGCCAGATTACCATCGTTCTTCATCCAGGACAACATCGAGTTAAGCGAGCCCCATGCCATCGCAGAAGAATTCAACAATTTCTTTATCAACATTGGAAAAAACACATCCGAACAGATTCAGAAAACTAATAAGTCCTACACAGATTACATGGACAACAATGTCTCCAATAATCTCTATTTAATACCCACAAATCCCACAGAAGTCAACCGAGTAGTAAATAAAATGAAGCCAAAATTATCTAAAGACTGCGATGACATCACAACCTGTCTTCTTAAGCATACGATAACCGAAGTATTGGATCCTCTAACACATGTAATTAACAACTCTTTCCTAAACGGCAAAGTACCAGACAGGATGAAGATCGCGAAGGTGATACCCATATTTAAAGTGGGTGACGAGCACAGCTTTACAAATTACAGACCTATCAGTATACTTCCAGTATTCTCAAAAGTAATGGAAAAAACCCATGGAAGTGAGGCTAGAGAGTTTCCTCAATAGGTTTAATATTTTATACCCTCACCAATATGGGTTCCGAAAGCGACATAGTACTATTCATCCAGTTCTTCAGCTCCTTAAAAGCATTGCAATAGAAAATAATAAAGAAGAAAAAAACAGCACCTTAGCACTGTTCCTGGATTTGTCAAAGGCTTTTGACACCATAAATCACGAAATACTATTAGGTAAACTGGAAAAATATGGCATCCGAGGTGTCACCAACAATTGGTTTAGAAGTTACTTGTCCAACAGGTCTCAATATGTCACGTACGGAGAGCACAAATCGAACTTAGCCAAGCAGAGTTGTGGTGTACCACAGGGCTCGATTTTAGCCCTATTCTTTTTCTTTTATTTATAAATGATATAAGTAACTCAATCTTTTATCATTTGCCGATGACACCACTGCACACTGCCCGGGCTCCGATAATAATCCCATTACATCGTATTTCAATGACGAGCTCCAGAAACTATTCGAATGGTGCTCTGTGAACCAGTTAATGCTGAATGCTAAGAAGACCTCGTACATCATACTTAATCCAAATAAAGGTAGGAACAATAATCTTTGTCAAGAGGTAAAAATAAATAACCAAAACATTAACAAAGTTGGGGCCACCGAAACAGAAAAATCTGTTAAATTCTTGGGAATTAGCATTGATGAACATTTATCCTACAAGGCTCACATATCCCGATTATGCTCGAAAATAGCACGCGCAAACTATAGTCTAAACAAAGTTAAAAATATCCTCCCCCAGGAGCTATGAAAACTTTGTATTACGCCCTCATACATAGCCATTTGGTATACGGAATCCAGGCATGGGGCAACTCAAGAGCTATCAAAAAACTAGCTGTCCTGCAAAAACGTTCAATACGAATAATTAACAACAAAAAGTACAATTCTCATACAGATCCCCTGTTTAAAGAAAACCAAATACTCAAGGTTGATGATTTGTTTAGGCTACATGCACTACTGTTCGTGTTTGACTGGCAGAACGGCAGATTACCGGTGTCTTTCAATGATATATTTAAAATTACTGACAATCCATCTGGTAGGAGAACTAGACAGTCAGGCCTCCTATACATAGAAAAAACACGGACCCAAACTCTGGATAAATTTCCTTTATACTCCTTCCCGAAACTATGGAATGCTCTGGACGACACAACTCGTAATATTAGCGACAGAAGCATGCTTAAGAACAAGCTAACTTCCACATTCATTTCCTCATATTCCAGTTATGTCAGCTGCAACAATCCCTACTGTCCTGATTGCACTTCGTAAACTTCGTAAATTGTCAAAGTCGTGGTCCGCGTCTAAATCTGGAATCCTCGTCTTGTGCAACCTGTCGCGCTTCCTCCTTACAGTGGTGCTATGTAAAATACTATATGGATATAAGTAAGAACTTGCAAATAAAAGTCTACACAAATAAATCAATAACATTCGTCATCCTACGATGATGATGCAGCTAACGTAGACACCACACCCAAACATCATGACCAACCTCCTTGTCGCAGTCTAAACGATACGAACTTCACGATGGGACTTGTTGCCGCCCTCATGTGTTATGATAAGTAGTGGAGGTAATCCTATAGCAGGTTCCTTCTTGCCTACCTTGAATCACCGTCTTTCCGCTGGCGAAAATGAAACACTAATACTCTAATATCAGAAAAGTAATGATTCGATCGTCATTCTCCATCATGTGTCACATAATTGGCTCTCAGTTCATTCTTTCAGTCACAGTCTGTTTGCAATCACCCCATCTTCTTCCAGGGGGTGGCAGGTAGACAGCCAATCTGGCTATGCCACTTCCTACGGTATACTTCACATTACATTTGTGCAATATGTTTATTTGTAACCATTTTACATGTATGTGTACCGTGAATAAAGAATCTGAATCTGAATCTGATAACTGAGTATAACTGAGAATTTGTGTTTATTATGATAGATTCCGGACACTATGTTCCGCCACACATTCTCAATTTTTTAGTCTACCCAACCTAGCCAGCGTCTGACACGAACTATAACATTGAAGAGTTTTGTCTGTTTTCCCCTCTGTTGCAAATGTTTCACATATACAATATTCACACACAAAGCCAAAAATTATTGTATATGTGAAACATTTGCAACAGATACAGTAATAATAAGGTAAACTGTTCCAAGTAATAGGCTCTTCTACGCTACTGGAGTATACTCTAGAACAAAGGAACATGGCCAGATAGACGAAAACTAATGTATATATAGATAGAAGCAGAGAATTCTGTAATAATTCGAAATAGTAAAAGTTGGGGTGGATTTTGGTGATTTGGAGGGATTGTCGGGTTGTTTGTGGTAATTAGATTTACTCTTCTACAAAGGAACATACCCACCGAACATACCCCGTCTTATTGCAGAAAAATTGGGTAACATAGCAACCACGTGCTACCATAGAAACCAAGATGGCGGCCTCTAGTATACAAAATGGACGACGGAAACACTATCACCCTAACAACACGCGCTGCGCATGCGCACTCACACCACGTATCACTATGGAGATGACGTCACAACATGGCCGCTCACGCGGGTTACCATGACAACCAAACATGGCGGCACTAGGTCACGTGACTATGACGTCACATGAGATCGCCCGATGAGATCCCCCAAATGAGGGGTGAAACATACGAACACTACCACTAGCGAGAGTTTGTTAGAAATCAGAAGCCAGCGTATTGTCGTGCAATTTAATGCATTGGAAAATTATTTTATTCGTCTTGGGGATAGCACATTGTGGTGGGGCGATGGGGGGGGGGGGCGGGGGGCTCACCTGTATTCAATACTGGATATGACAGGTACAGGGTAGGTATAGCCAGATAACTCAGATAACTGTTGGTTATTATGACTGACAGAGCAGCGTGCTGGCCATCACTTGTGTTGGTGGCACTAATACTCTTCCATAGTTTATTTACACTAGTGCCCAACGTTTTAATGAAACTATCGCTATAATGGTATGTCCCAGGCCTCAAGCTAAAAGGGTGGAGAGAGAGGGGTGGGGTGCGTCCCATGACCCTGTCCGTGTCGGAATTTTTAAAGTTGTCTGCCGGAAAAATTATTGGCCGCTCGCACGACAAATGATGCCACAATTTTTATTGTACAAAACTATCTTTAGGTTTCATATATGCTTTGTGTGTAAACGCTTGTTCGTTTTTTACTATTATTTTAAAGAATTAAATTCTTGAAGATAAGAATAATAATAAACGAACGTTTGGGGCCCGTTTCGTTAATTATTGTTTTACGAAAAAATATTGAATAAGGATTCAAGTTCATTCCGATGGACAACGATCCGGGAACACTGTCGAAATATTTACCTCTCGGCCCACCATGTCGGGGGGGGGGGGGGGGGGGGGGGGATTTCAAGATCCTATCTCTGTGCCTGGTTTTGGTGTGGGAATAACTGCAAGCTTGAATTATTTTTATTGCGGTTTAACGTTATTTACAGTCAGCCAGGGTCACCGCGTGTCTGGAAGTTTTACGGGTGGTGGAAGCCGGAGAAAACCAGCAGCGGCGAGCAACTGTCAGACTCCCCAACGTACTAACTCTGCATAGAGTCATCATTGCTTGAAGAAGGCAAGTGCGCCTTAGACGTATACACTGTGCGCTTTAGTACACAGCGACACCGTGCCATCACGTGGGCAATCGAGATTCGGTTCCTTACCCAAGGGCACAATGCCGATATCGCTAGACATGATCAATCAGTGAACCTCTCGGTTTAAAGTTCAAAGCTCCAACCACTGGCAAGCTTCAATGGACCGCTTGGTTCATCCACAAGACGGCCCTTATCAGGGCCATCGAAATGTTTGAAACGAACACTTGTTCAGTTAACACATTGTCATCAACATTAACCCCCTCTCTCCCACCACCTGCACATTAAACCCAGAGATAAAGTTATTTCCTCTCGATACGAGTAAAATTTGCCGTTGCCATTTGCCGAGATTCATATAAGTGCATGCTAAATTTCGAAGAGTAAAAAATCCATTATCCTAACCCCTTACAACATATAATATAACAGGCGAATCTCGACGCCACCCCTCCCCCATGAGGAGAGCGGTGACGAAGTGTTTAGAGCATTGCAAATTAAACCGAAAGATCGATAGTTCGATCCTGATCAGAGGTAACTGCCTTGGATAAAAACACTTTATTCTGCCATGTGGGGCACGGAGACGTTGTGTTTAAAGATGTGCACGTCGATGTTTCATTTGTTTTCAACCGCAGCTAACGTTGTTTGTGCAGAGGTAGTAAGTTCGAGAGTCTGTCAGGTACCCACCGCTGCACGATTATTCTGTCTGGTTTCCGCCCACCGTTAAACTTCCCAACATGATGTCACATAAGCTGTTGAAAATGTGGTTAAATACAAACAAACGTCTCCCGAAAACAAACATCGATATCCAACCGGTTAAGCCCGCACCAAGAGGGAAACACTCATAATTTTGAAAGCTGTAACCTCCTTACCAATATCTACATACGTATACCCTTTCAAGTATGTAAATTGTTGGCTATATACCTTCCCTATACCTGTCTTGTCCAGAAATGAATAAATGTGCGAACCCCCCCCCCCCCCCAACACCACACACACACACACATACGCGCGCGCAGCCACCACCAGAATGTGTTGACTCGCGAAGACGAGTAGAATGATCCCCTATATATGCATTAGATAGTGATACACCGACATTCTGATTTCTAACAATTTCTCATCCTATCGAACGGACACGAATGTCCCCCGCCCCCTTGAAATTTGTAACTGGGTTTGGGCGGTAACTGCCTCCTTTTTCAACCATTCATGACGCTCCCCTGTCTGTTAGAAGTGTCGTTAAACCCCAGTAAAAAAATAAAACAACCATGGCTCTCCACGCAGTATATTGTTTTTCCGGAAGAGTACAACAGTCCACGCCCATAAAATGTCCAGTTTTATACATCGAATTTGCCAATCCGTTCGCTAACTGTAAATAAGAATGCAATACACCCGATACACAACTTGCTAAAGTTTACGGCAAAATACATCGAAATGATCTCAGTGCCCACATGCTTCTCCCACCCTCGGAAAGTGCTGCCCAATAAATATCAGTTTTACCCAGTGCGCTGCTCAAACACTTACAGAATACACTTTTGGCAGTGCATCCCCTATAATTTAACATGGGTGGTGGTCGGGTGTGTGTGTGTGTGTGGGGGGGGGGGGGGGGGGGGGTGTCGGAGGGGAGTTGTAAGGGGTGGCGTATTTGTTGTTTATCCACACAATGACGCTTCACTTGGGTGCCTGTGTCTTGTTTTGATTCTCGTTTTTTATTTTTTCTTCTGCAATATTTCGGTAGTGTACTGAGTAATAAGTAGCACCTCTTCGTAAGGGAAAATACCCCGGTGATATTTACTGGGCAGCATATCTTCGTAAGGGTAGACTACTCCTGTGATTCACCGTGGGTACCCCGGGAACGTGAAGTAGTGCTTAGTGCTCGTTTACTGCTGTAAACTTGCTCCGTTTTACTGTTAAAATATAGGAGCCATACATCAATGCTTGGGTGGAAGTTCTCTAAAATGGGAATAAACGATTGACTAAACTTGACTTTATCTCCATGTTGCGGTAACGATTATCCATTGTGCAGAAATAGGTGACCTTAAACACCAATAAATAAATAAATAAATAAATAAATAAATAAATGAACCTCAAGTATTGGATTTTATTGAAACGTGAGTTAACAGTACTTTGAAGGGCCTGAGGTTGGTTGGGCTGCATTCCTGTCTTGTCGGTTAGAGAATTTGTTAGAACTCAGAACTTGGTGTATCGGATCTATCGCACACTGATAGTGAACAAAAGACCGCGTGCATACCTAGCGAGATGGAATCTCGAAATTTCGAGATTTTAAGTCGAAATTTCGAGATTTTAAGTCGTAATTTCGAGATAAAAAGTCGAAATTTCGAGATAAAAAGTCGAAATTTCGAGATTTTAAGTCGTAATTTCGAGATAAAAAGTCGAAATTTCGAGATAAAAAGTCTAAATTTCGAGATTTTGTGTCGAAATTTCGAGATAAAAAGTCAAAATTTCGAGATAAAAAGGCGAAATTTCGAGATTTTAAGATAAAAAGTCGAAATTTCGAGATAAAAATTCGAAATTTCGAGATGAAAAGTCGAAATTTCGAGACAAAAAGTCGAACTTTCGAGATTTTAAGTCGAAATTTCGAGATAAAAAGCCGAAATTTCGAGATAAAATGTCGAAATTTCGACTTTCTGGGTCTGAGAATTATGTTTTTTATCATGTCCCTAATACGCTCCCGTAGTATGCAGTTAATTAAGGTCAGTGATAACGAATTTAATCCAGCTGGCCGATGGGGATCTGTTTCACCAATAATGCTTATGCTTATGTTCTTTTTGATATCCGGTGTATAACAGGCCAACGAGATCAGCCAGAAAATGTTTCAGAACATCTACGAACTGACACGTTTATTCAATTATTAGGCAAATTCAAAGTAGAACTTGAACGGCGAATTTTTGCCCAGCAGTTAGTCTTTGTAAGACTGTGACCCGGGGCCCTCCTGGCTCGGGTCACAGTCTTACAAAGACTACCCAGCAGTCTGCCTGTAATGAAAGGTGTCGATTCACTTCTGAGGTTTTCATCAGGTGCCTTTTTAGACAATGTCGATTCACTTCTGAGGTTTTCATCTGGTGCCTTTTCAGACTATGAAGCGACGATGGCACCATTTGTTGAAATGTATTCGGATAGTTTGGACATTGACACTGTTCTGCTGAAAGAAGAGTTAGCTATAGCAGCCAATCTGCCCATACACACAATTAATACTGACTTTAACCCTTTACCCAAAGTAACGACAAAACCGGCCAGCGCTATTCACAAAAATCGACAATTAATTTTTATTATTTTTTTCATTTTTTTGTTTCAAAAACATAGGTTATGACCCCTCTTGATGAGGGGGGGGGGGGGGGGGGGTCATAACCAAGAGGGGTCATAACCTATGTTTTTGAGACAAAAAATGAAAAAAATTATATATTCAATAATTTTGTTTGCAAGTGTCGTTTGCTTTTCATGTTAAAAAGAGGGTTAAACAAGAATTTCATGTACTTGAAAGACAATTCCTTACACAACAATGCCAAATTTACATAAAGCAGTTAAGCTAGCACTCACCATACCAGTGTCTTCCGCGTCATGTGAACGCAGTTTTTCAGCTCTCAAATATATTAAAAATTATCAGAGAAACAAAATGGCCAGCCAAAGATTGTCAGACTTAGGGGTCATATATATGTCATCCGAAAGGTGTAAAATGTTACTCGAGAATCCATATGATGTTGCTGATAAATTTTCAAAACGAAATGGTAACACTAGAATATCTCTATATTGACCACCTTAGCCAGTACTGGTGTTCTGTACGAGTCGAAATACGAAGTAGCATAGCCGCTATAAACTAAGCATCCCACTGCCACTACACCAGTAACACAAAAACCCGACAACATTTTCTGGAAAGCCCTCTATGAGAGCCTTCCAGAAAATGGTGTAACGTTGACATTGTGTTATTGGTGTAGTTAACCCTCTACCTAACGTAACGGAAAAACCGGCCAGCGCTATTCTCAAAAATCGTCAATTAATTTTCATTATTTTTTTCATTTTTTGTCTCAGAAACATAGGTTATGACCCCTCGTTGGAACGAGCTCGTCGAGCTCGTTCCAACGAGGGGTCATAACCTATGTTTTTGAGACAAAAAATGAAAAAAAAATAGTTATTCAAGAATTATTTTTGCAAGTGTCGTCTGCTTTCAGGTTAGGTAAAGGGTTAAAGAAAGATGCATAGTTTATACAGTGATTATTCTGCAATTTCTTTCGACTTGTACTGTATGATGATTGACTTAATAAAAATGTTTTAAAGTGTGAAGAATTATTTATGTTTTTGGTGCCCACCCCCCCCCCCCCCAAAAAAAAAAAAAAAAAGAAAAGAAAAAAAGACAGACCCTGGTTACGTGCCTGCAAAATGTTAATGTTTTCAAAATCGCGGCTTGTTGTCCTTTTAACAGTGGGTCGATCTGAACCCATAACCGATGGGGAAAGTAGAGTAAGAATTCAAGTTGTGATATATTTTTGTTTCGAGAAATCCCCATCTCCATCAAACTATTGGTATATGAGAAGTGGAACTCTAGCAACTAACTCGCTCCTTGGGCATCAGGCTAAGTACTTGTGCAGTATATTGCAGTGAGATTCACATGAATCACATCCACTGAGAAAAATGTTTACAGAAATAAAATATTTATTAAAAAAACCCTGCCATATATTCACCACCAACGACAAGTAATCACCGTGGCATGCAGCATACGTTCTCAATAATGGGAGAAACTATAGGATATCAAAAACTGCAATTTTGTATGGATGTCAACGACCTAGATTCGAATACCAAAGTAATATACCCCCCCCCCCCCCCAACACACACACACAACTACAAGGTCAAGGCATCTTTCTAGCATCTGATCTTTGACTTTTACAACAAATATCTCAAGAAAGATTTCGAGATCGGTGAGCGATCCCGCGAGTCTGCACATACACGGGATTTTTCACGGTAGAGATTCAGACGGGACGTTTAAACGAACAAAACCGCCCAACAATACCAACAAGATCCTCGGAAAGATGAAAGATCAGTGTGTCTATCTGAAAGTTTGTTGCCGGTGATGTAGTATAGAAGTAAAGTATCTGTCCGCTGGACAGCATGGGCCGGCCCGGATATTACAGAGCCAGCTCCCCGGGCTTTGTGACAGAGCCCATGCCAAGATTATTGTCCCTCGCTTCCGACCCTTGTGGATCCATAAGCAAGTAAAGTTATTCGGGTTGAAGGGGATTTCAATCCCACATCGTCCCAGTGCGCTTTCGGCGCCCTGAAACTTTTCATTCTTTCGATAATTAATTCCAGTCTGCTGAAGTCCTGTTCATGCCCAGCCGAGAGGAGAGTATTGGTACAACTGACTTAGAATCCTAGATTTCGACCGAAAAACAGTATAAACATTGCTAAATTAAATATGAAACTACGAAAGAAGGATAAATGAGTTGGAGACGTTTTGACCAACTCTTCGGGACGTTTTGACCAACTGTTGGGGACGTTTTGACCAATTGTTGGGGACGTTTTGACCAATTCTTGGGGACGTTTTGACCAAAAAAATTAAGGGACGTTTTGGTTTAGGGACGTTTTGACCAGCACACGGACCGTCATACCATGGTACCCAGGTATCGAGAGGGGGGGGGGGCTGGGGTAAGTTCGCCTGAACTAGAGTGTAAAGAAAAGAAATCCACGGGCCGGGAAATGTCCGTATAAAAAAATGCACGTGGAAATGTCCAGTTTTTTTAATTGAGCAGGCCAAAACTGCATGGGTAGGTGTCCGATTGGAAAATGTCCACGTACCAAGTTTCAAGTTTCTTTCAGTCTCTCGTCATGCGGATTCCAGTACCCACGATCTCAGCGCGATAAGTTTCTTTGACTTTTTAATCTCATTGTATTCCTTCCGAGAACCCTTTGCGAGATTCGATTCTCATTCTCGCATGCATTGAAGTCCTGTTTCGAAAGATCATTGATCAATGTCTTCTGAGGATGCCCCTGTTTTACTACAAACTTGTGTTCATTTACACTCTCAGTGCATTGATCGCTATGTTTTTTTCTCGGGATGTCGGAAATCATGAGAAAAGACATCGCGATCATGTTCTTTCCAAGGGCTGGACAAGAGTTGTTGGATGACGAATATATTTGTGCGACAATCTGCGAAAATCTCAGGTTTTCCGCAAAAGTTCGGAAAATGCCGACAATTTTCGACATTTGGCTCATGCGCACTATCGTTCTTTCTCGCAATTTATCGTTTAAGACGCCATTAACGTTTCACGAGAAGAAGGACGTGATCTCGTAGAAAATTCAAGTCTCGGAGCGCCAAGTGAGAGCTCATAGTTTGAACGACCACTGCACCTGCAGTTTGTTGAATTGTCAAATAAACGACTCATGTTTCGCTCAAAAACCCCACAAACTGCCGTTGTATTACGTCATTTCCTAAGACGAATGCCTTCACGGCAAAGCCTAAACAGCAGGAAACGAAAAGGTTCTGAATTCGCTCATTCATTGTAACTTCATATGTCAAAAACTTGAAAAAATTGGCTTGGAAAGCCTGTTCACCAGATTCTGATTTTAATAAAACAAATAAATTTTAAACCCCTGTCCAGGTTTTGAAAGTAGTTGTGATGTATGAGAAAATCTCATTTTCATAATTCCACCTCGTAAAGCAGCGAATGAAATTGGCAAAGAAAAAAAGTAGGTCGATTGAAGGAATCATTAGCCACACTCAGTCTCAAGTCTAGACTGAAGTCAAGAGCCAGCATAGTAAATTAAATACTAAGTCTAAGGTGCACAGGTCAGGGGTCTGCAAACGTCTAAAATATTATATTTTCTGTGGTCCCACATTTTGAACACGGGAATCCCGGTTAATGGATGATGAATTGGTTTAGTGGTGACTTGTAATCGGTCCTACTAGTTACCGACCAAAAGGCAAAAGTGCTAATATAGTAATAAGCCAATTTGCACTTTCGATCACGTGCCTGAAATTGTGGGAAGCTTTGGGATAAACAAATACACTTGGTAACATGGAACAGTAACAGAAATATAAACAACAACGATATTATTACACTTTTGGAGGTACTAATTAAAATAATTTGCAGAACTACTCCAACGGCCTTCATTTTCACAATACATTTTTCTTTCCTGTTTGAAATTAAAAATAATTTGCGTTTTTTTTTGACAAAACAGTGTATATTCAGGGATTTTTCTGGGTAATGACAGGGGCCGAATATAGGCCCCATTTCCAATGAAATTTAGGCATAATTTTCCCCGATTTCTAACATTAAATTCCCAATTGGAACCCAGTATCGGCTTGGTTAAGGGCTGCAACGATTCATCATGATTTCAATGCATCGCGATACATTTGTACACGATACACATATCATATCGTTTCATGTGTATCACGAAACAAACGATACACTTCCAGAAGGTTGGCATGATGTAGTAAGAAGTTGCATTTTCAGGCCCAACAAGTCTATTTTGTGCTTTTCCAACTTATAATTCCATCACAGGAGTCTGAAATTCTATCAGTATAGCTATAATTCACTTTCAACGTGATATTTACGTTTCCCAACGTAATCCCCTTCAGAAGGGGATTACGTTGGGAACGTAAATATCACGTTGAAAGTGAATTATAGCTACACTGATAGAATTTCAGACTCCTGTAAGTCCAGTTTCCACTTGTTCATTTGTATTTCAGTAAAATATCAACTCTGTCTAAATTATAAGCATAGTTTGAGGCAACAGACCTCTGACTTCTGAGTTGAACCCAGACTCCCAGAGGTCCATTGGCTGAAACTTGCTTGTCTTTCTCAAGCACTAAAAAAGAAATTGGATGTTACTGGTCAAATGAAAGTTGGACTCTGTGCAGTTTGGGGACTTTTTTTACTGATAATTCACTCTCAATGTACTGCATGTAATGTATCGTGAAAAATAATCACGATACATATTGTATTGTGAGTGAGACGTATCGTTGCAGCCCTAGCTTGGTCATAACTTTTATGAACATTTGCTGCAAAAGTAGGCCTTGTTTTGCTGATAAAGGAACTATCAGACCATAATTTAAAATAATAAAACCATCTTCTTCATTTTTAGCTCAACTTTCGTCTTTGGCGAAGCCAAATTTGAGCTTATGCCATGGCCAGTCGTCCGTTTGTCCGTCAACAATTCAATACAGCTCGGGTTAGAGGCCGTATTTATGAACCGACCTTTACGAAACTTCTTGGGTACCTTTGTTATGACCGTGGGACGAGAACGTGTGTTTTTGGGTCTGATCTGAAATTCAAGTTGGCCGTTGGCAGCCATTTTGTACAAAATTAGGTGCAATCAGATTTTTGCGCAGAACCTCCATATGAGACCGCTGATTTGAATAATTTTTTGTATGAATGTTTAGTACCATGGGATACATCACATATAATACAGATTTTTTTCTCGTGCGTAAATTATGCAAATTACACTAACTTAGATGTTTTTTGGTGTTACTTTCAGCACTGTAAGTGCAAATGCCAATACGGCTCGGGCTAGAGGCCGTATTTATGAACCGATCTTTATGAAACTTCATGGGTATCGTTGGTATCACTGTGGGACGAGAACGATTGTTTTTGGGTCCGGTCCGAAATTCAAGATGGCCGATGGCAGCCATTTTGTACAAAATTACGTGCAGTCAGATTTTTGCACAGAACTTCCATATGAAAGCGCTGATTTGAATAATTTTTTGAATGAATGTTTAGTACCATGGGGTACATCACATATAATACAGGTTTTTTTCTCGTGCAGAAATTATGCAGATTAGATGAACTTTGATTTTTTCAGTGCTACTTACACACAGTAAGTACACATGTCAATACGGCTCGGGCTAGAGTCTGTATTTATGAACCGATCTTCACGAAACGTCTTGGGTACCTTTGTTATCACCTTGGGACGAGAACGAGTGTTTCTGGGTGCGGTCCAAAATTCAAGATGGCTGCCAGTGGCCATTTTGTACCGAAATTTGGTCTAATCAGTTTTTGTACACAACTTCTATACAGCTCAGGCCAGAAGCCGTATTTATGAACCAATCTTTACGAAACTTCTTGGGTACCTTTGTTATCACCTTGGGACGAGAATGAGTGTTTCTGGGTGTGGTCCAAAATTCAAGATGGCTGCCAGTGGCCATTTTGTACCAAAATTTGGTCTAATCAGTTTTTTGTACACAACTTCTATACAGCTCAGACTAGATGCCGTATTTATGAACCGATCTTTACGAAACTTCTTGGGTACCTTTGTTATCACCATGGGATGAGAACAAGTGTTTTTGGGTGCGATGCGAAATTCAAGATTGCCACCAGCAGCCATTTTGTACCAAAATTAGTGCAATCAGTCTTTTGTACAGAACTTCTGTTTGAAAGTTCTGATTTGAATAAATTTGAACTTTGATTTATTCAGTGCTACTTATACACCATGGGATACATCACATATAATACAGGTTTTTTTCTCGTGCAGAAATTATGCAGATTAGATGAACTTTGATTTTTTCAGTGCTACTTACACACAGTAAGTACACATGTCAATACGGCTCGGGCTAGAGTCTGTATTTATGAACCGATCTTCACGAAACGTCTTGGGTACCTTTGTTATCACCTTGAGACGAGAACGAGTGTTTCTGGGTGTGGTCCAAAATTCAAGATGGCTGCCAGTGGCCATTTTGTACCGAAATTTGGTCTAATCAGTTTTTGTACACAACTTCTATACAGCTCAGGCCAGAAGCCGTATTTATGAACCAATCTTTACGAAACTTCTTGGGTACCTTTGTTATCACCTTGGGACGAGAATGAGTGTTTCTGGGTGTGGTCCAAAATTCAAGATGGCTGCCAGTGGGCATTTTGTACCAAAATTTGGTCTAATCAGTTTTTTGTACACAACTTCTATACAGCTCAGACTAGATGCCGTATTTATGAACCGATCTTTACGAAACTTCTTGGGTACCTTTGTTATCACCATGGGATGAGAACGAGTGTTTTTGGGTGCGATGCGAAATTCAAGATTGCCACCAGCAGCCATTTTGTACCAAAATTAGTGCAATCAGTCTTTTGTACAGAACTTCTGTATGAAAGTTCTGATTTGAATAAATTTGAACTTTGATTTATTCAGTGCTACTTATACACCATGGGATACATCACATATAATACAGGTTTTTTTCTCGTGCAGAAATTATGCAGATTAGATGAACTTTGATTTTTTCAGTGCTACTTACACACAGTAAGTACACATGTCAATACGGCTCGGGCTAGAGTCTGTATTTATGAACCGATCTTCACGAAACGTCTTGGGTACCTTTGTTATCACCTTGGGACGAGAACGAGTTTTTCTGGGTGCGGTCCAAAATTTAAGATGGCTACCAGTGGCCATTTTGTACCGAAATTTGGTCTAATCAGTTTTTTGTACAAAACTTCTATACAGCTCAGGCCAGAGGCCGTATTTATGAACCGATCTTTACAAAACTTCTTGGGTACCTTTGTTATCACCGTGGGATGAGAACGAGTGTTTTTGGGTGTGGTCCGAAATTCAAGATGGCCACCAGCAGCCATTTTCTACCAAAATTAGTGCAATCAGTCTTTTGTACAGAACTTCTGTATGAAAGTTCTGATTTGAAAAATTTTAAACTTTGATTTATTCAGTGCTACTTATACACTGTAAGTGCACATGTCAATACGGCTCGGGCTAGAGGCTGTATTTATCAACCGATCTTCACGAAACTTCTTGGGTACCATTGTTATCACCTTGGGGCGAGAACAAGTGTTTCTGGGTGCGGTCCAAAATTCAAGATGGCTGCCAGCGGCCATTTTCTACCGAAATTAGGTCCAATCAGTTTTTTGTCACAACTTCTATACAGCTCGTATTTGTGTGTTTTGGGGTGCCTTTGTTATCACCGTGCTATGGGAACAAATATTTTGGGGTTCAGTCAGACCCACTCTGGGACTCAAAAGATTTCTTTTCTAGTTTAACATCAGGCTGTCACCCACCTTTACAGTACTTTACCTATACATTTGTTACAAGCTACGGTCAGTATTTATGTACAGACCGTTACAATACTTTATATGTATGTACCTTTGTTATCAGGTCATTACCTAGATGTTTGTCATTGCTGTGTCACATACTATACATGTACATGTCTTAACAAGTTGAGCTACAGTGTCATTGACACTTTCATTAATATACCTGTGTAGAAGAAATGTGTACTTTTCTGAACTCTACAGAGTCAACGGCATTCCCAATTTGGACCAATAAGACGCCTATTTCCCCAATTGCATTGGCCTCTGGCCACATGCCCAATACACCCAGAAAAATCCCTGATATTTTCTATTCGTATTAAAATGTTAATTTTCTTATGTCATTTTGACATTTTCCTTCCATCTTTTCAACTGGAAGTTTAATGTAGTCAGCTATTTCAAATAAATTGCCAAAATAACCCACTTCCTTTTATTTCCACTGTGCATTTCGCTCTTCCATTCAAAGTCATTTACATTTGCTCGCACAAAATTCGGAATAAACTTCATCACGGAGCATACCCTGTATCTTTTTCTGTCATATTTTGAGAATTCAGTCTGCGCCCAGTGAGCATATGAGAATGATTTTCATACATCGGCTTTATTTATTTTTATTTATTTATTTTTTCTTTCTTTTATTCAAAAACATAGGTTAAGACCCCCTCACTGGAACAAGCTCGTTCCAATTAGGTGGCATAACCTTTGTTTTTGAAGCAAACAATGAAAATTTTTAGTTATGCAATTGCAACAGTTGTTTGGGCAAGTGTCCTCGCCTACCTAGTACTACAGTAATATTTTTGTTAATGGATTTGTAAATTGTCAAGCATTTTAATTATTCAAGTGGGAGCGCGGTGGCTCAGTAGGTAGAGGTGCAGGCTGCAAGCCGAGAGGTCCTCGGTTCGAATCCCACCTGCGGCAACCGCGTTGTGTCCTTGGGCAAGACACTTCATCTCCATTGCCCACATGGGGGCACGATGACGCCGTGTACTAAGGCGTACTGCACGTCGATGGTACGCATGTCTTCAACCAATCTAACCCTGCCTGTGCAACAGTGCGGAGTTACGATGTTGGGGAGCTGGCAGCTGCTCGTCGTTGCTCGGTGGTTCTCTCCGGGTCCTCCGGCTTCCTCCACCCGTAAACTGTCACGGTCATGATTAGCCATTGTGCATAAATATGTGACCTTAAACATAAATAAAATAAATAAATTATTCAAGTGAGATGTCATCAAAATTCAGCTAGTGAGACAGGTGATAAAAATTTACTTAAAAAAAGACAGAGTCTTGTAGCACATTGGCAGTATAAATTGTATAATCAGAAAAATGCCCCCCCCCCCCCCCCCCCCCAAAAAAAAAAAAATGAACAGACTGAAAATATTAGTTTCAAAGACATCAATATTTTTAAGGTTTCAGTGGAATACTGTGCAGGGAGAGAGATCCGCTTCTGAAACATCCATTCTATCCAGACAATGAATATTAACCTGTGTGTAAAGGCATAATGAGTCAAAGCAAGACTTCAACAGATGACCCAGGCCTCACTGGACCCATTAAATGAAATCTTACGCTTTTACATGTACATAGAATTTAAGTTACAGTCTGTGTAGTAAATTATACCCAGCACACCTCCCCTCACCATATTATATAAATCAGTTATTGTTGCCATTATCCAAATAACATTCAAAGGGTTATTTCAGAACATCTGTGTTACAATCAGGACTCAATTTAACTGGATTCGCATAGCGATTTTCGAATAAATTTTCAACTATAGCTAATCAATTTCACATGAGAAAAACATATCAATAATAAGGAATGCTAAGCAAAATTTATCCAAGTTAGTAAACTGCTATACAATTTTTAAAAATTAAATCGACCCCTGGTAAAAGTTATTTTTTTTTCAGATTAATATTCTGATTCAAATGAGTGTTATTGAATTTAACATGTAATTCTACTATTTGGAGGCAAAATTATCTCATTTATATAGCAAGTTCATGGGAAGTAAGGATGTAATTTTACTTCAAATTCAGAATGTTTTCTTGTGGTTATCCTACAACTTATTTCAGCTGGCACTCTATAGTGACTGTAATGGTTAGTACAGTACAGGCAGAAATAAGCTGTATGATAACTACAGTAGTAGTACAGTGTTAAATTAGTTGAATGGTAACAACAAAACCATTTTCTACCAAAGCTGAATGATGTAATCTGACCAACCATCATTGAACCATGGAATTGATACCATTTTCTGGAAAGCTCTCACAGCAGGCTTGTCAAAGAATGGTATCAGTTCCTTGTTGGTCAATGTTGGATAAATTAAGGAAGAAAACCCAATTGTTATACTGTAAATTAATTCTGCTAATTCCAGTACTGTACCCTGTAGCTATATATTTACAGGTCAGGCTGGTGTAGTAAAATTGGGGGTCACTTTTATCCATTGGGGATGGGAATAGGACAAATAGTGGTGAGCATGAGCAGTCTTTATGCTTGGAGTTGTGAATGCTACATAACTTGTATTCCGAAATGTTCTACTGTTATGTTCCATTTGAACAGTTTTGGAATGCACACAAAAAAAGCGTGGTTTTCGTTTGTTGTGTTCAGTGTACCAAATTAATTACTATATAGCTATAGAAACAAAGACTGAATAAATGAATTGGGAAAAGGTATAGAATCATCAGAATGCAACGGGACGCAAGCTGGGGATATATTTCTACAAAACTACTGTATATTTTAATTGTCCACAGGAACAAGCAATGTCACTCGAACACGTTAATGACGTTATGCATGTTCGAGTGACATTGCTCGGATTTGCGCAGTCGAAAGTGGGAACTGGCTTATTACCGACCAAAGGCAAAACCCAATGAGTACCGACCCAAGAAAATAAAAAAAATTATCGGCGATCTGATGGGTTTTTAGAGTTTTGTAAATTCAAGATAATAATGATGATTGGCGATGTCCTGTAATTATTTATTTGCACATTCTCTGTTCACTAAATTAATGAAGAGAGAATGCTTTGTGCGCAGAAACATAAACCTTATATTGCCATTGTTCTCGTGTTGTTTAACCCTTTATTAAACATAACGGTAAGACCGGCCAGTGCTATTCACAAAAATCGTCATTCAAATTTTCTTAACTTTTCATTTTTTACCTCATTAACATAGCTATGACCCCTCATTAAAACGCGCTCGTCAAGTTGAGGGTGTCATAAGCTGTTTTTGAGACAAAAAGTTTAATTGTTCAGTCATTCAAGATTTTTTTTTTTTTTGCATGTGCCGCCTATTGTCTTCAACGAGGGATTCCGCCAGTCAGTCCAAACTTGGACCCAGCGTCCATAATATAACATTTTGGTTGGTATGATACGTCCCGCAGGACATACCCCACTAAAAAAATATAGAATGGACTCCCAAGTTTAAACAAGCGTCTCATCAGAGTGATAACGCGTCTGATAACTAATGGATACACAGGCGTTTACATAGTTTATTCTAGAAGATTCCAGACTAACCTTTTTCCGGGAGAGTGCCGCCCACACATGACACACTGCCTCAATGATGCCTGCAACATCACTTTCCTGCCAATTTCGTGCAAAATCTTCCAGTCCCCTGACTCCCCTGTAAACACTTTTGACCCGTATGCCTGTGCACCTGTAGTTTTTGGGCCCAACTTCTCTTGTGGGCCGACTTCTCCTAAATTGCTATAGAGTGGGGTCGACATTGTCTTGGGGCCAAGTTCTCCTGTTCGACGACTTCTCATAAATTGTTTTGGCCGACTTCTCCGTGGGCGATTTCGTAATGGCTGGACTTTTCTGCACCAACAGGTACTCGGCCAAATTGAGAAATCTAAAAAATGACATTTAATACAGATTTTTTTGGATTGATTCTCTCCACCTCCTCAATAGATATAAAATACAAGCTTGTTAGTCGAGTTGTGACGAAGTCAAACTCGACTTATAGTTTGGTGAATGGCGGACGGGCGGGCGTAAACAATTGGTTTCCGGATGATAACTTGATAGTGGTTCAACTCACATTCATTAAACTTCATAAGTAGGTTGGTCTTGGTGGGAGGAAGAACCCTATTGATTTTGGACTCGCTACGTCAAAGGTCAAGGTCAACGTGACCTTGAACATAGTAAATCGCAACAATTCCTTTCCGGATGATAACTTGATAGTAGTTCAACCTACATTCATGAAACTTCATAGGTGGGTTGGCCTTGGTGCGAGGAAGAACTCTATTGATCTTGGACTCACCAGATCAAAGGTCAAGGTCACAGTGACCTTTAACATAGTATATCACAACAATTGGTTTCCGGATGATAACTTGATAGTGGTTCAACCTAGAGTCATGAAACTTCATAGGTATGTTGGCCTTGGTGCGAGGAAGAACCCTATTGATCTTGGACTCACCAGGTCAAAGGTCAAGGTCACAGTGACCTTGAACATAGTATATCGCAACAATTGGTTTCCGGATGATAACTTGATAGTGGTTCAACCTAGAGTCATGAAACTTTACAGCCGTGTTGGCCTTGGTGCGAGGAAGAACCCTATTGATGTTGGACTCACCAGGTCAAAGGTCAAGGTCACAGTGACCTTGAACATAGTATATCGCAACAATTGGTTTCCGGATGAGAACTTGATAGTGGTTCAACCTAGTTTTGGAATCACGAGGTCAAGGTCACAGTGACCCATCACATAGTAAATTGTAAACAACTGGTTTCTGGATGATAAGCTGATAATGATTAAACCCGCTTTTGTGCTGTCACAACTCGACATTGGATCAGTGATCCTATCAGCATTTTATTTTTATATCTATTGAGGGAGGTGAAGACAATCGATCCCAAAAATCCTTATGAAACGTAATATTTTTATACTGTACCAATGACCCAGACATAGCTGGTGCTAACTCTTAAAAATATAGGGACAAACACAAATTTTGCCCCCCCAATCCCCAAAATTTGCATCTAAAACCAAAGAAAATATGTCCTGAATGGCCCTCCATACTTCACCTCTACTGCGCATGCGCAGTGTCAAGGACATCCCAAAATTGGCGCCATTAATCATTCTTTGTTTGGCCCTTCATCAGTTAACATCTGACTGATCTTTGTGCTTGTAAATCTCAGTTTAAATGATGCCAGACACATAAATATTAGAGAAATGGTGATTCTAAGGAGGATATAGAAGGAGGAGAGGAAAAATGAGTGACAGAAAATTATCAGGGCTGTAACTTAAAATTTTTTACTGAAATTATGTTAAGTTACCTATTTTCGAGGCAACAGCCTGTTGTGGTCATTCTTGTTATCAAGTTACACTGCTTGTTCAGTGTTTTCCTCTCTCCCTTTCCTTTAAGTCCCCTCTTGCTATTCTCCCATGCTTTTGGCATATTTTCTGTAATATTATTACTAAAATTTCTTGGGAGTTTTAGCAAGATAACAGAATGAATTCTGTTCTTTCCCCATGTTTACGTCTTCACCTATGGGTGGTTAGGCGTAGTGTTCTGCATCTACCATCTGATGTTCTGCAGTTTCTTCCCTGGAAGTCTCTGTTTTGCATCAGATAGTGTATTATTGGTAACTGATTTCGGGCCAGGGTGCCTGGAGTCTTCTTCTGGTGTTTTTACACTTATTGTTTACATTTACAACAGCCCTCTGTGTGAGGGGGGATTTCTTGAAAATTATATCTTGATGTTTATTTAATCATAACTAGATACATTATTATTGTTCGTAAGTGTTGCATAAATTGTTTAAAATATTTTTAGAATTTTTGTCCACACTTAGGCTTGGGATCCATTGGGGCTCAACGTTACTTTTCAGAAACTTGGGCTGTTCTGAAAAAAATTTTATCAAAATTTTTTTGATTTCAATTATTTTTTCTATGTTAATGGATCATGTTATTATGTATTTTGATTGTCAGGGGTTGGTGCGAGTACTAGGACTTTGTTTTCTTTTCACAATGAAAGGATATTGTTCAATTGTAATAAGAGGAAGTCTTCCTCTGACTTTCATAATCATTGTATATGTAGTCAGTGTACTCGCACTAACTCCTGTTCTGTATGTGTTAATTTCGATGACAACATGGGAAGCGTGTGTCACGGTATGTTAGTGGGGAACTGGCCATGCCGGTCCTTTCCCCGCAGGGTCACTCTAGTTTATCAATCTCTATTTCAGACGAACAAGAACAGGGTGATGTATCCGTGATGTCTTCCAAAAGTGTGCCTCCGTCGTCACAATTAATGAAGAGCTAGCGAAAAAGTGCTAATGTAAATACGTCAATTGCCTAAGAGGACCCTAGTAGGTTCGACGGCCTTTGACGTCCGCTAGCTCGCCCGGTGTAGCGTCCATTCATCGAATGGTTCGGCAGCCGGGTTCGTCTGTTGCAGTCTAGAAGGAGTTTTGGGTGATGCGAGCACTATAAATCAACCAAATGCACACCCAGTGACGGCGGATTAGAGGAGAGAACTGAGGAAGCCTTTTAGTCCGGTTCCTAGCTCGTCCAGGTCCATCCGGACTGCGAGCGAGAGAGGCCCCTCTCTCGTACAACAACATCTGGCCCCAGATGTTGTGGTACAAAATGTTTTGCATTCGGAGCTTACGTCTGCCGCTCGGGACGCTCCGATATATTGTCAGTCCGGAGAGACTGTCAATAAGGCTTCCTCATCCTCATGGTAGCGCACACGACTGCTCTTGGCTACGTGACCTCGGATATCCAGTCAGCTTCGCCAATCAGAGAATCATCGGCGACCAGGTCACACCATCCGGTAGCCAGGGACACGAGGCCTGCAGACTCCGGACGTTCGCATAAGAAAGTATGCGGGAGTCAACGTACACGGAGCTTCCAGCGGCAAAGCATTGTAAGACCGCTACTGCACAGGCCTCGGTGACGGACGTGCTATCTCAAATAGCACAGCTTATCGCAGCATCCCAGCAACGCCAGAATCTCTGTCGCATTATGTATTATCCGACGACGCTGGGTCGGGACGCTCTGCGGAAGCAGGTGCGGACATCCGAAAATTTCATTTGGTCTGACGGGATGCCGAAAGGGATTCAGAGGATTTTGAGCTTTCCTTTTCGGAACAACATGAGCTGCTGTGTATGTCATCTGTCTTTATCTTCTAGAGGTTCTTTCGTCGGACCAGAATGCTGCGATGTCGGATAAGAAACTGATAGCGTCGGCGGACACAGAAATTTTTGGTTCGGTTCAGGGACATCGTCCCTCAGTTCCGACACAGTCCAATAATGTCACACAAACTTTCGAATTATTGAACGACGCTATATATATTATTATATGCTTGCTATTAACAAGCATGTCTGGTTTCTTGTTCGCATAGTTAATGAGATGTCTTTCAAAAGTGTGCCTCTGTCGTCATAGTTAATGAAGAGCTAGCGGCAATAAGTGCTCATGGAATACGTCAATCGCCTAAGAGGTCCCTAGTAGGATCAACAGAGTTGACATTCGCTAGCTCACCCGGTGTAGCGTCCATTCATCGAATAGTTCGGCAGTCGGGTTCGTCCGTTGCGGTCTAGGAAGGAGATTTGGGTGATGCGAGCACTATAATAGACTTTAGTACACACCCAGTGATGACGGATTAGAGGACAGATCGGAGGAAGCCTGTTAGTCCGGTTCCTAGCTCGTCCAGGTCCGTCCGGGCTGTGAGCGAGAGAGGTCCCTCTCTCGTACAACAACATATGGGACCGGATGTTGTGGTACAGATATTTTGCATTCGGAGCATATGTCCATCACTTGGGTCGCTCCGTTATATTGACAGTCCGAGAAACTGTCGATAATGCTTCCTCATCCTCACAGCAGCGCACACGACCGCACATTGGCTACGTGACCTCGAGTATCCGGCCAGCTTCGTCATTCAGTGATTCCACGACGAACAGGTCACGCCATCCAGTAGCCAAGGGACACGAGGCCTATACACTCCGTTCGCTCGCATAATAGAAGTATGCACGGGGTAACGAACACGGAGCTTCCAGCGGCAATGCATCGTAAGACCGTTACTCCACAGGCCTCAGTGACGGACGTGCTATCCAAAATAGCACAGTTTATCGCAGCATCCCAGCAAACGACAATTCTCGGTCGGATCAGGAATAATCCGACGGCGCTGGGTCGGTGCGCTCCGCTGTTGCATCAGGTTCGGACGATCGAACACTTTGTAGGGTCCGACAGGATGGCGAAAGGGATTCGGACGATTTCGAGCTTTCCCTTTCGGAACAACAGAAGCTGCCATACATTTCTTTCGGCATTATCTTCCAGAGGTTGTTCCGTCGGACTACATTGCTGCGATGCTGGATAAGAGACTAATAGCGTCATTGGACACGGAGTTTTGGATCGGTTCAGGGACATTGTCCCTGACTTACCGACACAGTCCAATAATGTCTTTAGAACATTCGAATTATTTAACGACGCTATATATAAGCTTGCTACCAAGCATGATAGTCTAGTTTCTTGTCCGCAATGCTCTATTCTGCCTTTTTTTTCAATTTTAGGAAATAATTTATATTGGCAGAACAGGGCATACCGAGAGTTCATATGCGTCTAGACGGAGGTGCTGAAGACTGGGAATTATCTTTTTCGCCGTCTATGTCAATTCCAACCACGATGTTGGAAACGACAATGATGTCTAATAGACTTAACTTTGACGCTTTATCATACATAGACCACCTTACTGAGGCGTTATCATTACGTCTTCAAGAGAAAGAATTCCAGGATATGATCCTCAATGTGATTTCTTTCAAGGGCAGTAGTTTTTCCACGTATAACTCCGCCCTTCAGTGGCAACCTAGAGTTGGTTAGACGTGACACAGCCCTGGCTACATCCACGCACGTGGATAGTAAGGTGAAGAACTCTCTCAGAGTCGCTTCGGTCTCGGAGAAGCTTCTCTTCGACTGCAACTTTCAGCAATCGTTAATACGACAGTAGTTGCATATCTCCGGAACCAGGGAGGCACTCATTCGATTCCGTTATTCAATATAACGGAAAGAATCCTTCTGTTTGTTATAGTACACCAAGTTCTGCTTCGGTCCGTCATATTCCGGGTCGTCTGATTGTATTAGCAGACTCCCTTTCACGTAAGGATCGTTTGTTGCCGTCAGGATGGACTCTCAACAAACAAGTATTCAATCAGATTTGCTATCAATGGGAGCGCCCAATGATAATTTATTTGCAACACAACTCACTATTCAATTGCAGACGTATGTGTTTCCATGTCCGGATCCCTGAGCTTATGTTGTTAACGCTCTATTGATCTGATAGGATACGCGTATCCTCCAGCGCTGTTGATTCAGCAAGTATTGCTAAGATAAACATCCACAATACAATTCTGTTGATAGCATCTCTGTCTTCACAGAGACCGTGGGTACATTTACTCAGGTGTCTACTGTGGGACTTACGCGAAAACTTCCTCCATGAGAGGATCTTCTTTCGCTGGGAAAAGCGTGTCAACTTCATCACAACCCGCAAGGTCTCAACCTTCACGTATTCCGTTGTGTGGTCCTTCTTGCACGGCAAGCATTGTACAGGACCAGCTATGGACGCGATTTCTTACTGTAGGAGAACCTCTTCTTCGCTATACTATGCGGCTTAAGTGGAGGCTCTTCCGTCGTTGATGAAGGGATCATTATGTTGATATTTTTGATCCCTCCATACTAGACATTACAACTTTCTAGTATACTTGTTTGACAAGATCAACTTCAGCCTGTTATTATTAACGTTATAGGTCTATGTTATCTCATACCTATGCACTCTATGATAGTTTACAATTGAGTCTTATGTCTCTTTATCTAAGTCAGTTAGAAACTTTTCGATAAATAGACCTAAAATCCTTAGATTAAATTCCTATACGGAATTTAGCTTCGGTTCTTATTTAGCTAAGTAATCATTTGAGCCTTTGGAAACAGTAGTTTTCAAATTCTGACCTTTTAAGACAGTAATTCTCTTAGTCTTCTCTTCTACTGAAGAGTCAGTGAGCTTCATGCACTATCGGTGGACGATTCTCACTTTTGTAGTATCGGAAACACTATTTCCCTTACTTCTAATGTTGGATTTTTGGTTAAGAATCAGGCTCCTAATAAATATCCGGATCCTATTGTTATTAAGGTCCTTCCGTCTTCGTACGGGCATAGGCCTTTACTCTGTTCGGTTAGAGTTTACGTATTTATAAACAGATATCAGTTTATTAGTAAGGACGTAAGCTTCTTCTGTCTTTGATGCCTAATAGAAGGACATTACGCTCCATTCTATTGCTAATGGATTCAATTAACTATCGGTACTGCTTATGGTATATCATTAACTCAGCAGTTTGTGCTTGAGATTTCGGCTCATGAAGTAAGAGCTCTTTCTACATCTTCGGCTTACATTAATAGTGTCGCTATTATAGATTTTATGAAGGCTGCACATTGGGCTCAGCCATCCACATTCATGAATTTTTATCTTACAAATATTGAGTCCATTTTTGGAGGCCTGCATTGTTAGGTCTATTATCTACTGCTCAGAATGTCATTCACTTAACAGTTGCTACTATAGCTAGGCAGGCTTTCTGTTCAGGCAGTGACTCCGTCCTGCTGCCCTCTTTGCTCTGGGCTATTTGACCCAGGGCAAGGAGAAGGGGGGGGGGGGGGGGTGTTCCCTTGGGTCACCTGTTTTATTATGAAAACAAGGGGATACCTCCTCCGGAGTAGTAATTCTGAGCCTGAGCTGTTACTGGGATGGTTTTTAAGTGATAAGTTTATGTTTTAAAAATTCATTCAGACCTGTCATAGTTTTTTAAGTATAGCTTTTGAATATATCACGTGTCAATGGGCGTTATTATATAATCCTCAGACACTTTTTAGGAGTATGAAGAGTCTCTATTCTTTTGACTGACTTTATTTATTGGCTTACTTTAAAAATTATTAGTATAAGGATTATACTGGATATTAATAGAGTACATGGATGTTATGATGCTCAATTATGGAAGGTGTTGTGTCTTTCTAATTTATCATAAATAAGAAAGATACATGTAAGGCCTAATACTCCTTTTCCCCTTGAGGGGATGACTCTATTTTATATAATTGAGCTTATTGGAATTTCCTCTATGTCCTAGGCCCTCCAGCCTTTTTTACTATTCAGCTATGTCTGGGTCATTGGTACAGTATAAAAATGTTAAAAAATTTATAGTAATTTATATATTTTTTATACTTACCAATGACCCAGACGGGGATGGCCCTCCCAGGAGTTGGGAACTCATACCTCCCCGCTGAGTACATAGCGCTTACCAGGCACTGGTTATAAGAATGATTAATGGCGCCAATTTCGGGACGACCTTGACACTGCGCATGTGCAGTAGAGGTGAAGTATGGAGGGCCATTCAGGACATGTTTTCTTTGGTTTTAGATGCAAATTTTGGGGATTGGGGGGCAAAATTTGTGTTTGGCCCTATATTTTTAAGAGTTAGCACCAGCTATGTCTGGGTCATTGGTAAGTATAAAAAATATATAAATTACTATAAATTTTTTAACTTTTTAGAGTTCTCAGCATGTGCCGAGCACCTGTGTCTGCCCCCACAAATAACTGCTTAAAAACCTTTGAGATTCTAAAAAATCATATTTTTTGGGGCGGTAATCATTGGGTTTTGGTCGGTATTAAGTAGGACCCCTTGTAATTGCCTGCAGGTACTATGCAGATAATTAGTGAATTATGAATCTCGAGACACTACTAAAACAATTCCCCCAAATCAGGAATTGTCAGTTCTCGATTATTAGTCTGGGAACGGATTATAAATGTGAACTAACATACTGGCTGGGTTTATTGCACCTGTTTGGAGTTGCTATTCACAATTAGTTCAGTTGGTATGGTGGCATAGCATTTAGGGCTGGGCAATTTGGTGCCGGGATCGACTGACATCTGGGCCACCTCCGAAAATTTTTAAGAGTTTTCAGTTCAGGGATTGTGGCCCAGAAATATGCCTGGTGGAATTCCTGCATGACAAAGGCAATATATACACCTGGAACTTAATTAAGCACCCCCTGAAATGTTTCATGACAGTGAAGTTACTGTTACTGATTAGAATTTTTAAAGTTTTAATGATTGCTATGTATTGCAGTACATTTCATCCTGTGAAACATGATGTTTCTGGTTGATAGCGTACCCAAAACACATCCCCTCATCCATGTGAAGCATTCTACCCACGAATATCACAGAAAACTATCATCCACATGCAATATCTGTGTATAAAACAAGAAAATTTGTCACTTTTATCAGTAAATGTTGACATGGCAAGGATACTGTCAGAGGCACTAAGATGGCAAATCGTTGGCATGCATGCAACAGGTATGTTAATCAAAACTATTGGAAGGCAACTTGGCCATAGTCATTCAGTCATCGGCAGACTTGTCCAAAAAAAGTAACAAACCAACCATGTTAAGGACTGACCAAGGCCTGGACAACCCTGAAAGACCTTTCCTCGGGAAGATCGGACACTGGAATGCCTTGTTAGGCATGAACCCTTTCTTCAAGTGGGGTTTTGGACTCGGGGGGCCGTATCAGACGGCTCACTGGTACCATTAGGAGGGGGTCCAGGCTCTCGTAGAGATAAGACAAAATAGGTAAAACATCTGGCTTCGATTTGAACATTTTGTTTCATGATCAGGCCTGGGCTCAATTTAACTGGATTAGCATAGCAGTTTTCGAATCAATTTACAACTATAGCTAATCAATTTCAAGTGAAAGATCATGAAAATAATAGGAAATGCTAATCCAAATTTATCTAAGTTAGAAAACTGCTGTTCAATTTTTAAAAATTAAATTGACCCCAGTTTATGATAAAAAAGAAACTTCACTGGCAACTACCAGAAAACTAATTTTCCTCTTGTGTGGTCGGACAACCAAATGTATTTTAACACTCATATTGGCACCTATTTCTACTGTTCATGGGGAGTGAACGTCTAGATTTTTCCAGCTCTGTGAATACTATTTATTTATTTTTGGGGATATAATGGCACTTTTGACAGCAAGGGTTACCTCATGTCGGACAGTTTTACAGGTGGTGGAAGCCAGAGTACCTGGAGAGAACCACCCAGCAATGGCTAGCATCTGTCAGACTTCCCATAGTACTAACTCCACACAAGCAGAGTTAGCATTGGTTGAAGACAAGTACACTATCGATGTGCAGTACGCCTTAGTTCACAATGCCACTGTGTCCCCATGTAGACAATCAAGATTAGGTGCCTTGTCCAAGGACACAATGCGGTTGCCGCAGGTGGGTTTCGAACTGAGGACCTCTCGACTTTCTTTCTGCAGCTCTACCTACTGAGCCACCGCGCTCCCCTGTGAACACTAAATAACTCATGAAATGGTACCACAAGACTCCATTTCACACCTAATTTCGAGAATTTTCATGGGAAAAACTCTTAATTCCCATTCAGTGGGTTCGGAGGGTGGGCATTACAACCTCTTTCTCAGCTCTTCATGCTTCTGTGAAGCCTTGGCCCTAAAAAAAAGACAAAATTATCCCAAATAAAGTTCTGAAACAAGCCAAATAAAATTCTGTGCTTGGGCTTTATACACTTTCAAAAACTGAAAACAATTATTTCAGATTGTCAGAATCAGGGTACTATTGTGCCTTTTTAACAGATGTTGACTTTTCAAAAAGAAAAATAAGTTTAAGGCCAGGACACTATGAAGTATACATTTTAGTAATCCATGTATTTCAACTTGATTCAGTGCAATCAGGCTAGATTTCTTACCAGTGATGTTCCGATTAATCGAGTTCATCGAGCATTGCTCGTTTGGACCTTTATTTTGATTAATCGAGTAGATTTTCGCATACTCGAGTAAAACCGAGTAAAACTAAGAAACTTTGGAAGCTGAGAAGTGGTTCCAAAATAATAGCAGAGATTTCATTTCCAGAAGACAAGGTGTCGCTTACGACATGAAAAACTGGTTTGTATTTCCTTCACAATTCAACCATATATGTGGTACACCACTGCACATGAGTTTAATAGATCAAACGACATGTCAAAAGTGATATGCAAACACTGTCGTTGAGTTTATACTTTCAATGGTGACTATCAACAGTCAAAAAATGCTTGCTTTTCGGTTCAGCACTTTTTGGGCCAACCATTTCGACCTGGAGCTTTTCGACCCCGGGGGATTGTGAGTTGAGCTGAGATTCCAGAAGATTTTTGAGCAATAAAAGGAGTCTAATGTATTTAATAATGCCTTTTTATTTCGTTATGAATTTAGATAAAGAAATAAAATTAGAGAGGCATGGAAATGGGGAGGGGGGGGGGGGGGGTAGGCAGGGTATTTTTTGTTTTTTAAAATTTGATTAGCAGTTTTCATCTTGGTTTCAAAAAGTGATGATAAATAGTGAATATAAGGCCAATATGAAAGAAAAATGGTTAGCATTTGGACATTTTTGTATAGCATTTTGCGATGCGAATCCAGTCATCAAATACCCTGGTAGGGGAGGGGGGGGGGGGGAGAGATAGAGAGACAATTAAATTTATTAATTTTTAAGCAACTTGTACACTTACCCTACCTTACACAATAACAAAACTTGAAACTAATAGAAAAATCTGAATAAAAAATAATTTAGAATAATAAAAGCACATGGATCAAGTTTTGCGATACACATTATGGAAGCCATTCTTAATCGATTAATAATCGATCATCGGTCAGTTGGTGCAACCGATCATTGATTATGGTTTTTCATACCGATTCCCAACACTATTTCTTACACACTGTGCCATAACATGCCTTTTTGTTTATGCTTAGAACAAAGTTTAGAACCATTGAAAATCAGTGCCACATAGATATATCCATTTTCTGTATTGATCAGACCCTCAGATTTAATAATAAAAGCTGTGTATCTGGTATTAATTTGACATGCATGACTATTTAAACAGATGCAAACTTTTAAATAAGGCTCAGTTCAGCAGATCCAGAAAGAAGTTTCAAAATATGAGAAAGAATTTATAACAACATTTTTCTTTTCACTTGTAATATATATTACTCCACTGTGATCATAAAAGTAGACAAACATTTTTTGACTGGAGCGCAATTGTGATCTGGTCAAAATTTACTTTTTATACGCCCGTCATTTTTTGACGCACGTATTATGTTATGGTGTTGTCTGTCTGTCTGTCTGTCCATCTGTCTGTCTGTAAACAATTTTTGTGTCGCATACTCCTCCAAAGGTTTACATGCTACATTGTTCAAACTTTGAACACATGTTGATCAGAAATTGCCATTGTGCATGTGACAAGTGCAGGTAACTCCTTTTGTATTTCGCGAGTTATGCCCCCCTTTTAGTACTTAAAACATTACAGTATTGTGTCACCTACTCCTTCAACATTTTACATGCTATATTGTTCAAACTAAACTTTGCACACATGTTGATCACCATTTGCTGTTGTGCATGTGACAAGAGCAGGTAACTCCATTTTGTATTTCCAGAGTTATGCCCCTTTTAGTACTTAAAACATTACAGTATTGTGTCGCCTTCTCCAACATTTTACATGCTATATTGTTCAAACTTTGCACACATGTTGATCACCAATTGCCGTTGTGCATGTGGCAAGAGTAGGTAACTCTGTTTTGTATTTCCAGAGTTATGCCCCCTTTTAGTACTTGAAACATTACACTATTGTGTTGCCTACTCCTTCAACATTTTACTTGCTTTATTGTTCGAACTTTGCACCCATGTTGATCATCAATTGTTATTGTGTTGTGCATATGACAGGAGCAGATAACACCATTTTATTTTTAAACGGCAAGAATCCTCGCCATTTACAGCTGTTATGATCCTCAAAATGTCCTTTTCCGTAGCACCACCTATCGTCAATCATTATCAATAAAGTTAACCTGTCAATGAATGGACGCTACCATTGTAAACAGCGAGGAGAATCTTCTACAGCATCCTTGCAGCCCTTTAGAAGTTATCTTATGAATAAAATGGATGCTACTATTTTTTTGCTCACCGAAGGGCGCTTAACTTATCACTTGTCGTCCGTCGTGAACTTTACATTATCAACTTCTCCTCTCAAACTACTTGACCAAATTGAACCAAATTTTGTGTGCATGTTCCTTATCATATGTCAATTCAAGTTTGTACAAATAAACTTGCCATGCCCACAGGGGGCATCAGAAGGGGCATAACTCTGATAGCACCCATAAATTTTTTTAAAAATTCAAAAAAATCTTTTTCAGATCCACCAGTCAGAATCTTTTCATATTTGTTATACAACATCAATAGGTGGGTCAGATTCAAGTTTGTTCAAATCGAGTCCCTGGGTTAAGATTTGGGCTCTCTATTGGAGCCCAAAGTTTAACTTAGTGCAATTTGTGGAAATTTCTCTAAAAATCTTCTTCTTCAAATCCACCAGTCAGAATCCTTCCATGTTTGGTATACACATCTGTAGGTGGGGGGGGGGGGGGGGGGGGGAGGGGGGGGGCAGATTCAAGTTTTAGGAGCCCAAATTTTAAATTGCTGAAATATGAGGAAATTTCTTTAAAAATCTTCTTCAGATCCACCAGTCAGAATGCTTTCATATTTGGTATACAACATCTCGGGGGTGGGGGGGGGGGGGGGGGGCGGGCAGATTCAAGTTTGTTCAAATCGGCTCTCTAATGGAGTCCAAAGTTTAACTTTGTGCAGTTTGAGGAAATTTCTTTTAGCAATCTTCTTCAGATCGGCCACTCAGAATCTTTTCATGTTTGGTATACAACAACAACATCTGTGGGGGGGGGGGGGGGGGGGCAGATTCAAGTTTGTTCAAATTGAGTCGCTGGGTTAATATTTGGGCTCCCTATGGGAGCCCATATTTTAACTTTGTGCAATGCGTGGAATATTCTTCAAAAATCTTCTTCTTAGATTCACTAGTCAGAATCCTCTCATATTTGTTATACATCATCTCTAGGGGGCCCAGATTCAAGTTTGTTCAAATCAAGTTTCTTGGTTAATATTTGGGTTCCATATGGGAGCCTGAATTTTAACTTAGTGCAATGTGAGAAAATTTCTTTAAAAATCTTCTTTAGATCCACCAGTCAGAATGATTTCATATGTAGTATACAACATCTCTAGGGAGGGGGGGGGGGGGGGGGGGCAGATTCAAATTATTCAAATTGGGTCCCTGAATTAGTATTTGTGCTCTCTTTGAGCCCAAAGTTTAACTTGGTGCAATTTGAGGAAATTTCTTTAAAAATCTTCTTCAGATCGACCACTCAGAATCCTTTCTTGTTTGGTATACAGCATCTATAGGGGGGGGGGGGGGGGGGGGGGGGCAGATTCAAGTTTGTTCTAATCGAGTCGCGGGGTTTATATTTGGGCTCCCTATGGGAGCCCAAAGTTTAACTTTGTGCAATGCATGAAATATTCTTTAAAAATCTTCTTCAGATTCACCAGTCAGAATCCTCTCATATTGGGTATACATCATCTCTGGGGGGCCAGATTCAAGTTTGTTCAAAGCAAGTTTCTCGGTTAATATTTGGGTTCCCTATGGGAGCCTAAATTTTAACTTGTGCAATTTGAGAAAATTTCTTTGAAAATCTTTTTCTTCAGATCCTCCAGTCAGAATCCTTTAACATTTGGTATGCATCATCTCTATGAGGGGTCAGATTCAAGTTTGTTCAAATTGGGTCCCCCCCCCCCCCCCCCCCCCAAATTTTTAGCCTGAAAATTTTGAGTCCGGTCCCGACTCCGAAATTTTGGACCAAAATTTGTGATTTAAAAAAAAAAATTTTATGCATTTTTTTTTCAATTTTGAGACGAAAAAAAAAAAATTTAGCCTGAAAATTTTGGGTCCGGTTCAGACATGGAAATTTTTGCCGAAAATTTGGAAAAAAAAATTGTTTTTTTATGCGTTTTGTTCAGTTTTGAGATGAAAAAAAATAATTTGGAATCATGTTTGGACTCCGAGATTTTGGACCAAAATTCGGACATTTTGGGGGGATTTTTATGTGTTTTGTTCAATTTTGAGATGGGAAAAAAAAATTTATAACCTGAAAATTTTGGGTTCTGTTCCAACTTGTTTTTAAAATCTTCTTCTTCTGACCATGTAGTCAGAATGCTTTCATACTTGGTATACAACATCCCTAGGAGTAGGAGGGTTAGATTCAAGTTTGTTCAATACTAGTCCATGGGTTGATATTTGGACTCCCTAAATTTTAACTTAGTACAATATAAGAAAATTTCTTTAAAAATCTTCTTCAGATCCACCAGTCAGAATCCTTTCATATTTGGTATACAAAATCTCTTGGAGGGTAAGACTCAAGTTTGTTCAAATCTGGTCCCGTGGTTATTAATTTGGCAACCTATGGGAGCCTGAATTTTAACTAAGTGCAATATGAGGGAATTTCTTTTAAAATCTTCATCAGATCCACCAATCAGAATCCTTTCATGTTTGGTATACAACATCTCTGGGTGGGTCAGATTCAAGTTTGTTCAAATCAGGACCCTGGGTTAATATTTTGGCACCATATTTGAGCCCAAAGTTTAACTTAGTGCAATGTGAGGTGATTTCTTTAAAAACCTTTGTCATATCCACCAGTCAGAATTCTTTCCTATTTGGTATATGACATTTCAAGGGGGATCAAATTCAAGTTTGTTCAATTTGGGTCCTTGGCTTAATATTTGGGCTCTATGGGAAGGGGTGGGGGGGGGAGGGGCATGTTACATTCAGGTTTGTTAGTCCCCTACCGGCATCGCCGGAGGGAACTATAGGTTTGCACTCTGTCCATCCGTCAGTATGTCAGTCTGTCATGTCAGTCTGTCAGTCACACTTTAGTTTTCCGGAGTTTTTTTGGAAATGCTTCAATGGAATGATTTCATTTTTGGTAAATTACTATAGAACGATGACTTACAGATCAGGTTTGAGTTTCATGCTGATTGCATTATTCTTGTGTGAGTTACGGCCCTTGGAAATATGGGGAAAAGCACCGAAATATCAGTTTTCCAGAGGTTTTTTGGAAACGCTTCAACGGAATGATTTCATTTTTGGTAAACTACTATAGAACGATGACTTGCAGATCAAGTATGAGTTTCATGCTGATTGCATTATTCTTGTGTGAGTTATGGCCCTTGGAAATATGGGAAAGCACCAAAATATCAGTTTTCCGGAGTTTTTTTGGAAACGCTTCAACGGAATGATTTCATTTTGGTAAACTACTATAGAACGATGACTTACAGATCAAGTTTGAGTTTCATGCTGATTGCATTATTCTTGTTTGAGTTATGGCCCTTGGAAATATGGAAAAGCGCCAAAATATCAGTTTTCCGGACTTTTTCTGGAAACACTTCAATGGAATGATTTCATTTTTAGTAACCTACTATAGAACGATGACTTACAGATCAAGTTTCATTTACACCCTGTCCATCCATCCATCAGTCAGTCTGTCGGTCATACTTTAGTTTTCCGGACTTTTTTTTGGAAACGCTTCAACGGAATGATTTCATTTTTGGTAACCTACTATAGAACGATGACTTACAGATCGTTTCATTTGCACTCTGTCCATCCGTCAGTCTGTCTGTCAGTCAGTCTGTCAGTCAGTCTGTCAGTCATACTTTAGTTTTCCGGACTTTTTTTGGAAATGCTTCAACCAAATGATTTCATTCTTGGTAACCTTCTATAGAACGATGACTTACAGATCAAGTTTGAGTTTCATGCTGATTCCATTATTCTTGTGTGAGTTATGGCCCTTGGAAATATGGAAAAGCGCCAAAATATCAGTTTTCTGGACTTTTTTTGGTAATGCTCCAATGGAATTCATGCTGATCACATCTAGGTTATAACATTTGTATAATTATTAATGCTCATTAGTCCGGTAGGGAACATTGTATTGCTTCAGCGATACGTGCGCTCTATTCAAATCCATTCCTTAGTGTTTTTCCATAAAATTTGCCTTTCATGACTTCATTCCTTTGTAGTGTTGATGAACCTTGTCTAACTGAATGTGACCCAAAATACTTCTTTGAACCACTTTGGCTGGTGAGCGATTAAGACCCCTTGGGGCCTCTTGTTTTATTTTGTGAAGACCTCAGATCGCTTAATATGAAAATGTGAAAACAGGTGAATTACTCTATACACCAGACAATGCAGGGGAATGGGCAGTGATTGTGATTGGAGGGGTGGGGAGGGGGGGGCAGACATAGTCGAGTCAACAAAAATTTCCAACTTTACCCCAGAGAAACTTGTGCATGTTCCAATTTTGACGGGCATATGTTGCCCAGCTAGGTGATGCTCTTGTTACTTTTGTGATCACAGCTCTGTAACATGTGAATTGCATTTTGCAGAGTTAAGAAAGCGTACTTATGACTTTGATGGTGATTGTTTGTCGAAGGCGTTGGGTTTTTGAAGAAGAAATGTAATGTTTCTGTCTTGAAAATACTGCATTTCATACATTTGCAATACACAAGTTTTGAGCATGCCAGACCTGCTTGACCTCTTTTATAGAAAAAAATAACTCAACACAAATCATTGAACAAATCATGAGTTCCTTTGAATGGAACTCCTGATTGGTATACTGTAGAAAACAATTTGTGGATTTGTTCAGTGGTCTGTGTCAAATTATGATCAAATAGAAAAAAGGTTAAGGCAGCAAGTGAATGACATTCTGATACATGATTCAGAAAATGGTGGCTTATTTAATTTGCAACAGTGGTTTTAACACAAAACTTTGAAAATGTGCCTATTTAAGTGCAGTGTAGTATCTATAAGAATGCAGAATTGAAATGGGTCCCCCAAAACATGATTGGCTATCGCTAAAAAAAATGTGTGGTACCCTTTTTGGCTCCCTCAAAAAAAATTGTGCATCCCTGGTTTTGTTTGTTGATCGTTGTGTAAAAGAAGCAGAAGCAGTTTTTTCTTTATAAATGAAACCCTGACCTCTGGTGTCATAAAAAGTGAATATCACAGTTTTTGACAAATGAGTTAGTTTTTACTTAAAAATTAGTCCTATTTTCATTCAACAAATTCATGACATTCACATTAATTGACACATTTGTGTTTGTCTTTCAGTTGTTATGTTTGTTTATGGATAAATTTTGGAGCATTGTGGCTCAGTGGTTACGGCATTGGATTTCAAATCGAAATGTCCACGATTTGGGGGCATTGTAGACCTTTTGTGGCACTGTGTACTAAAGCATACCTCAAGTGGATGGTACACTTGTTTTTAACCGATGCTAACCCTGCCTATGTGGAGTTAGTGCATTAGGGAGTCTAACAGTTGCTTGGTGGTTATCTCCGGTCTCCTCCACCAATAAAACTGTTGTGCGCGGGGAGACCCTGGTTGCCAAAAGTGTCATTAAACCCCCAATTAAGAAAATAAATATGTATAGATTTAATAAATTTTTTGAAACACCAACAAAAATATGTACGAAGAAGTCTCATTTGCTTTTACTTTACTAATTACACATATCTGTCACTAATGTTTTTGGTGGAAAAATGTTTTCTCGACAAATATGGTGCTGGAATGGTCAATGATGAAACAATGCCGGTAATTACTGACAAAAAATGTAACTTGTGATCCCCTGAACACAATAGCAATGTCTGACATCAGTAGCGAGTGTATCCACCACGTGCCCGGATGGTAGCCTGAACCCTCCTCCTAATGCTACCAGTGAGCCTTCTGATCATGTCCAAAGGCAACTGCTGCCACTCCTCATGCAATGCAGTTTCCAAATCCGCCAAATTCTGTACAGGCAGATCCCTTGCTTGCACTCGACGTCTAAGAAAGTCCCAGATGTGTTCTAAGGGATTCAAGTTGGGGCTCATTGCAGGACAAGTTAGTGTTGTAATAGCGTTGTTCTGAAGGAATGCTCTCACAACATGTGAACGATGTGACCTTACATTGTCCTCCATGAATACAGGGCAAGTAGCCAGCGGGTGGTTGTCAAAATGTGGCCTGACAACCGGACTGAGAATGTCACGGATGAACTGATGACCATTGAAATTCTCACATACCGTCACCATATCAAGTTTACTTTCAGAGAGGCATCCCCAGATCATTACTGATCGTCCACAATAAGGAACAGTGGGTCTGATGTTCCTGGCACATAAGCAGTATTTTTATGTGACCATTTGTGGCGTGAAGCAGGAACCAACTCTCGTCTGACCAATGGACTCTCCTCAACGTCCTGAGACAAATACAGACACATTTTATGTGTACTTTACCCCCTAAAATGTGGATTTCTACAATATATTTTGAAAAACCGAAAATCTAGGGTTTTTTTTTACAAAACCGAACCGAAACGCAAATTTCAAAACTGCCCAGTCCTATTCACCACATTTCCAAAATTTAAGATACATTCCCATCTGAAATTTTTAAGATGTGAATTACTTATATACTGGTAGTATTCATGAAGTTACATCAGTTACATTAATTCTCTGCACACTGTTGTCAAAATACCATAATTACAAGTTGCAATTTTTCCCCACAAAACAACTAGAAATTGAATCAGTTCAATCTTGTTTGTCAGATCTTGATGAGGTCTGTCAAACAAGTCTTAATTGGTTAAATTCCTAGTTGTGTAAGGCAAAAGGCAATCCCCCACTGAAATAGAACATTTTTCTTTGTTTGAAGTGCTTTCCACAATTAATACAAAATCATGAGAGTTTTAATGGTTTACCCTTTTTGATTGCTGTATATCAATTTCCCTGTGTTTGCAACAAGCCATGATTCAGTCCTGGAAATGAGATGGGTGCAAGTGCAATTGCTCCTGTCAGCACTCGTGTTTTCTATTTTACGGGAGCTAAAAAATGCACTTGCTGAAAAATATTGTGGAGCACTAATATACTGTGTGGGCATATAAATGTGTGCTGTTTTGAGAAAGCAGCACTCTGTTGCCATTAGTAAGTTGCTGTCATAATTCAGCAACTTCTTATACATTTAACCCCTTGAAACCGAGCGGCCACTTTTCAAGCCAGGAACATGATATGCCATAACATCATTAAATAGGATGACTGTTCAGAAAATGTGTGGGGTAGACCAATCAATATTTTCAACGTGCAGCCCCAAGGCTGCACGTTGAAAACATTGATCGGTCTACCCCAAATAATGAATATGGACTCCTCTAATTGCTGCCATTGAACTGGCATGGAAGGTATCACTGGTGTTTAAAGAGTTAAAGTGTCTGGTGTTTGGTTACAGTATTCCCTCGGAAATTCATATACTAACATTGTACGGGTGCAATTTACTCCCTACTCCCATCTCTGATTTCACAGGAGCTGAAAACTGCACCCGTTAATTTTGTTCATTTCCAGTACTGATGATTAACCCTTTACCTACCAATTGACTGCATCTGTCCACAAAATCTACAGATTGAGCAGCTGCAAAAAAGGAGTAATTCTCAAAAAATTTCAACCAACAAAACCATATCATGTGACCCCTTATTGGAACAAGCTCAAACTGCTTGTTCAAATGAGGGGGTCACATGATATGGTTTTCTTGATTTTTTTTTAATTTGGAAATTATAATTATAATAATAATATAAAAAATAATTTGTAGTGCCTCTGCTATTGATTCACAGAAAATTTCAATATCTTGCAAGTGGGCAAATGCTCTTTGTTTTGAATGCACATACTGTTAGAGATAAATGATATACCATAAATACAATTTGGTATCAGTACAAGGTCAAAACTGATTTACCGTACTGAGAGAATCTCAGTATGTAGATGAGGTGACCTTGACTGTTGAAAGTAGCATTAAACCCCCAATATACTAAATTGGCGGTACATGCATTGAAAAATATCCCTGACATTTGTTGAAAATTAAAAGGAGCAAACAACAAAATAGTACTCTAATTTCCTTACAAGAAGAGTCCATGGACTACGTATTCTTGAAGGCACTCGTGGCACTGGTCATCTGATGCAACAGAAAATTTGTTACATCAAATGACCAGTGGAGAGTGCCTTTGTTACTTCCTACATTTGAGAATTCTTTGCCAGACAGTGTTGGCTATAAATGACATCCTTCAGCTGGGCAGTAAACCAAAAATACCATCCGATATGGTATTGGTGTGCATACATGCATGTTGTTGACATCGAATACTGTACCAATGCCAATATAAATCATTTTAAAAATACCAATTCTGAAACCAAACTTGAAATTTCAATACTGCCCTGTTCTGCATACTGTGTACTGTACCCATAATTTTAACAATAATTACTCTTGAGTTTTTTTGTATATCTTTTCTTAAATTTATGTGTTCTTTTGACAGAATGGCAGCAGAGTGTTCCTCGGAAAATATATCCACACCCAGGTTGATTCATGTTGCTGTCCCTACAGATCAGCTTACTGTTGACAGCTGTAATAATGATTTAGATGAAGACCTGAAGGAGCAGTCAAACATATCTGGCATGACGAGCATGGTCATACAACTGCATAATCTACAAGAAGGTATGGAATGTTATAAACCTGCTTTGCTGCCGTCTTTGGCTTTCTTTTTTTTTCTGCTTGCCTGGCCCAAACGGCCATGTGAGCTATTGCCATCACTTGGCATCCGTCGTTGTCCGTAAACTTTTCACATTTTCATCTTCTCTGGAACTGCTGAGCCGGTGTGAACCAAACTTGGCAGGAATGATCTATGGAATGTCCTTTACAAATGCTCCTCATTTTGTTTTCGTCAGATGAAAAACATGGCCACCAGACGCAATCTTTGATTCTGGTTGGTGGATTTTCAAAAATCTTTGAAGAAGAAACCACAAGGCCAAATGTTTTGAAACTTCACATAAATGATTGGGACCCCCTCTACCAACGATCCTCATTTAATGTGATCGGGTTACAAACATGGCCTCTATTGTGGCTCATACATGTAATTAACATAGAAACCCTATGGGAAATCACATTTTCATCTTCTCTGGAACTACTGAGCCGACGTGAACCAAACTTGGTACATGGTTGTAATTGTGGCTTATAGTTAGTATAGAAACCCTATGGGAAATTGCATTTTCATTTCTCTGGAACTACTGAGCCGATGTGAACCAAACTTGGCAGGAATGGTCTATGAGAGGTCCGCTGTAACTGTTCCTCATTTTGTTCCTGTTGGATGAAAAACATGGCCGCCAGAGGCATTCTTTGAATCTGATCGGTCGATTTTGAAAAATCTGCTCTGAAACTGCAAGGCCAAATGTTTTGAAACTTCACATGATTGATGACTGGGGCACCCGCTACCAATAATCCTCATGTAATGTTGATTGTGCTGCAAACATGGTTGCATTTACTGCTCATAGTTACCATGGAAACCCTATGGGAAATCACATTTTTATTTGTAGTCCTGCAAGATGCTGCAAAAACAGATAGATTCATTGGGCAGACCATGTACACAATATGTGCTATTGAATGTTCATGTTTCTCCAAGCTTGGCATATATAACCCCCAGGTTATGGGAAATGAATTTTTTGTCTGTGCATGCAGCGACAAATACAGCTTTTTGTTAGAGGGGAGGGGCAAGCCTAAAATTTTCCAACAGACCAATTAAACTTTTTGACATATTTAACTCTTAAACCGCCGAGTATTGTCAACATCTTCTTCATCAGATCTAGTCATGGCTGCTATGAATCGGCCATGACAAGATTTGATGAAAAATTTATCCATATTTAACTCAAGAAATCATTCCTTAACTAGACTTTATGATTCTGGAGAATCATGGCTTTTCCAGATGAGATTCCATGACCCCAGAGTGGCTGATGAATTGTTTTTAACTGTCTCACTGAAGTTCCTTTATTCATGTCATGAGAAAACCATCATTAATGGTGCAGGTGGGGAGGGTTAATATCAATATCGTCGTCCGACAAGTCAATGACAGACAAAAGGAGTTATGTTTGTTTGACATATACCCACTGAGTGCTGTGGCTATTTGAAAATGGTCCATTTTATCTCAAATGTATCCAAAATATTGATGTCTGGCAGCCTGTAGAGGGTTAACAAGTGCTAACAGGAATATTTTTCCATGCAACTTGTAATGTCACACCAAGAACAGCGAATGGCCATTTTTTAAAAAAAAATCTACAAGATGTTTTCAGAGAAATCCAGGGAAAAAATGAATTTTAAACTCTTATGGGTATCATTGTTGATCCAGCCCAAAACGGGTTAAGGATTGTATTTAGCTCACCAAAGGGAGCTTAACTTAACACTTGCCTTCCATCGTCGTCCGTCTGTTGTCGTCCGGCGTGAACTTTACATTATCGACTTCTCCCAAACGACTGGACCAAATTGAACCAAATTCGGTGTGCATGTTCCTTATCATATGTCAACTCAAGTTTGTACAAATAAACTTTCCGCGTCCACAGGGGGCACCACAAGGGGCATTACTCTGATAGCACCCATAAATTTTTTTTTAAAATTAACAAAAATCATCTTCTCCAGAACCGTCATTTAGAATCTTTTGATATTTGGTATATAACATCTCTATTGGGGTCAGATTCAAGTTTGTTCAAATCGAGTCCCTGGGTTAATAATTGGGCTCCCTGTAGGAGCCCGAATTTTAACTTAGTGAAATATGAGAAAATTTCTTTAAAAATCTTCTTCTTCAGATTCACCAGTCAGAATGCTTACATATTTGGTATACAACATCTATAGGGAGGTCAGATTCAAGCTTGTACAAATCGGGTCCCTGAGTGAGTATTTGGGCTCTCTATTGGAGCCCAAAGTTTAACTTCGTGCAATTTGAGGAAATTTCTTTCAAAATCTGGTTGGTTAACAAATCTTTACTGGAATATTTTATCCATGTAACTGGTAATGTGACGCCAAGACCTATCAATGGCCATTTTCTCTTGAAAACATACATGATGTTTGTTAAGAAATCCAGGGAAAACATTTTATTAAGCTTTTGATGGGTATCGCTGTTTAACCAGCCCAAAACGGGTTGGGGCTTGGGTTTTTGAATACCTTTATAATTACAAAAATGGTCAACGGTGATCTCCTCTTCCAACAAAGGAGATTATGTTATGACCTATCAATGGCCATTTTCTCTTGAAAACCTACAAGCTGTTTATAAAGAAATTCAAGGAAAACATGAATTTTTCAAGCTTTTGATGTGTATCGCTATTAACCACCCGAAAAGGGGTTAACGCTTGGTTTTTAGCTCAACTTGACAAAGTCAAGCTGAGCTATTGCCATCACTTCTCATCCGTCGACGTACATACGTACATCCACAATTTCCTTTGGCACACCTCACAGGTCGCATTTATGATCAGATTGCTTTGAAACTTGGTATGCTTGTTTGGGGTGACCTCTAGATGGGAGCTATCGATTTTCTTCAATTTCCATCAAAACATGTTGCCGCTGGCAACGTTCTCAGAACTCAGTTTAGTCAGACCTCAGTATTTCCCTTTGGCACACCCTACAGGGCACATTTATGATCGGATTGCTTTGAAACCTGGCATGCTTGTTTGGGGTGACCTCTAGATGGGAGCTATCGATTTTCTTCCATTTCCAGTGCTCCAGATAATTTTTTTTTCAGAGGAGTAATTAATCCCCCATTTTGACCAGAGGGAGTACCTGGACTAAATCCAGAAGTATCGTGTACTCCTTGGCAACTTATTGGAGGAGTACAAGATTTTTATGTTGCAACCATTTATAATTCAGTATCATTTTGTAATAAAGACTTACACAGAATGTCAGGTGTATTATTTACCTTCCAATTTCATTCAATAAAAGATACAATTCTAAATTAGGTAAAAAGTTTTTTTATTTTATTCAAAAGGAATCATTAAAAAAAACTGCGTGCTAGTGGGACACAGAACATTCTGGTACTCCGGCAACAAACTGATGAAATACAATGTAATGTCACCTCTACATTAATTACCGATTGCCTAGAATGAAATGGAAGCAATTTTTCGGTTCAAAGAATGGGTCTGAAACTCTATGATTCTATAGGAAATGAAATAAAAGGATCAACGAGGGCCATACTTTTCAACGAGACTATGCCTGAGAATCAAACACATTTTTTTTTAGCCTTAGAATATTGATACGTGGTCAATAATAAAATATAAAATGCGACAGGACTATAGTTCTGACTGAATCCGTCTTCTCCAACAAGTTTCAAAACTGGCGAAACTAAATTAGGACCTGAAAATGAAATCCTATCATCACCCCCCCCCCCCTCCCCCCTGCTCCCCCCCTCACCCAAATCAGTAAAAATAATAATATCAGTACGTACCTCTTGTTGTTCTAACTGGCGTCGTAAACGTTTAGCAGAAGCTGCCTGGTGCTCATACGTTGCGTCGTGTTTTTTTATAGTCGAAATCTGAATATTTGTGGGTCCGACTGTACCCATAGCATTTTGTTTTTTCTCTTTCCGGCACGTTGTACAAAACAAGCGTGTTTCCAGGTTTCTTTCTGGAAGTTGTTGTACTTCCACCCATGGATACTGCTTGATCCAAAGTTTTATTGTCGAGCTTTGAGGTGCGTCCATATGTCTCTTAACCTTTTTGAACACATTATCCAATATACATTTTAAAATGCGTTGTGCGACTGTAGCCGAATTGTCGACCGATTCGGGGAATTTTGAAAAAAATCCGGTAATTTTACTCTGGTTCATGTCGGATCCAGTTACTTTCTCTGCTGCAGCGCATGTGAAAATTCTGACTCTGGCTGCGTGATAAGAGCGCCTTTAGGCATATGTTGTCACTGATTGGTTGATTTTCTGGGAGGCTTCACGTGGAATTGATCGAAACATAAACATACGTAATTTCGAACACTGAGTGGCAAGGGATTCGTCGTCATAATAGTTTACTTCTGTAGAGAATTCGAAATCGGTCTTTTTACACTGTATTTTGACTAACGATATTACACAACTTTTAAAACAAGACCGACGAATACGACAACAGAAATGATTGAAGGCCTAAAACCGAAAACATAGGCGTAATCTGTATTCCTTTAATTTCTATTTGGGTCGTATTCGGCAATTTTCGATGCGTAAAATATGCCTGTACGCCCGTTATCTGGAGCACTGCATTTCTATCAAAAAATGTTGCCACTGGCAACAACCTTTGAACTTAGTTTAGTCAGGCATCAATATATTCCTTTGGCACACCCTACAGGGCACATTTATGATCAGAATGGTTTGAAACTTGGTATGTTTGTTTGGGGTTACCTCTAGATGGGAACTATCGATTTTCTTCAATTTCTGTCAAAAAGTGTTGCCTCTGGCAATGACTTTTCATGAACTTCGTGCAGTTATGCATCAATATTTCCATTTGGCGCACCCTGAAGTGCACATTTTTGACCAGATCATTTTGAAACTTGATGTGCTTGTTTGGGGTGACCTCTGGATGGAAGCTATCAAATTTTTTCCATTTCCGTCAAAAATAGTTGCCATTGACAACAGGGTTGGCCGATTTAAATCAATTGTTTTAAATCCATGATTTAAATCACTGATTTTTTTTTTAAAAATCATTGATTTAAATCAAAAATTTATAAATATTCAGAAATATTTTCAAAACAACTTAGAAATGAGCTGAAACAAGATGGAATGCATATTAACTGTTGAAATACAGTTATTAGCCCTTGTTTATGATAGTTAGAACTAAACTATGGAGTGGGAATTTTATAAGTTTATATAATTTTCAGCTAATATGAATAAAACTATGTTTAAGTAAACAGATTTTAAACTATATGTAAATATATCTTTATAAGATGGTTGATATGTTTACAAGCATGTGAGTATTATGCAGTCAATGATTATTATCAATCCAACTGAAACACCTCGCAACAAAATGATAAGTAGTTTAACTGCACATTCTCGCTCCCATTATATTGATGCAGGAAACAGAACACGATTGTGTCACACATTCTTTACTTACATATTTATTGTCAACCTCTCGTGTATCGAAAAGAGAACAAATTTCCGCCATTTTAACTTTTGTATTTCGGATTAGTCACATTCTATGGCGCTTTCAATTAATAGTCACAGCGTGTGAGCACATGTTCATGCCATATTAATGTAAATAAATTGAGTAACATGTAAAGGCATGTGAGTTCCAACAGAAGGAATTGTGAGTCACATTTGCATTTATTATTATATTGTAATTCTGTGTCGATTTAAAGATAACAGTCACCGACTCAACAAGTACAGATTACAATTCTAGCAAGACGAACAAAAATGTTCTTGTACCAGGTTATTATATTACGATCGTATATTTATTAGTTGTTGACAACTGTATTGGAGGGAATTCATCAGTAAAAAATTGTAGCAATAACTATAACAAAACTGTGCCAAAATTTTGTATACCTGCTGATGGATTTGAATCAAATCAAATCTCACAGAAGATTTGAATCCAAATTGGATCTCGAAGCCTCGAGAGGGTCTTAAATGTCCGCCCTGGGATAAATCCAGGCATTTTTGGGGGACATCTTTTTTTTCAATTGAGGATGTCCCCAAATAAATTGAAATGTCTTAATACAGATGATTAGACCACTGCATGTGTCTTGAAGTGCTTTTTATCAACTGCATATATGTAGATTTCTACTGAATATTAGAAATAATTGCGTGAAACTCGTAGATTTCAAAGTTGAATGATATTTTCCTGCAGGAATTTGGGGACATTTGGGCTCCAGAGTTTGGACGCCCATACTTTTAACATGTCTCAAATCGGCTCTGGATCAGTCCCTGTTTTCATCCCATCATTTTTTTTCTTCAAATCCCCTATTTATGTCCTGAATATTGGTAATATTAAAAAATACACTTACCTTAGATATGCCCAAATAAAACCCTGCCCTTGCCTCCAAATTGCTGACTTCTGGGTGAGGAGTACTTGAAAACTAACAGTGAAATACACCCATATCATCCACAACCTAGATCGTCCCCTGGAATTTCATCAAAATCGCCCGTTTCATTTTGACCCAGGTTGTCCACGAGAAAATGATTATGTTAATACCCAAACCAATGGCCCAGACTTAGCTGGTGCAACCTCAATATTATTAAGGGCCAAAGACAAATTTTGAATCCCCAAAATTTGCATACAATACCGAAAATTAAAAGTCCTATCTGGCCCTCCATACTTTTAGTACTTGCGCGTGCACAGTACCCAGGAAGAGACCGGAATTGGTGCCAACATCATTCTTCTGTTTGGCCCAAAGTAACAACTGAACTGACATCTGTGTTTTAAATTCTCATTTTTAGCTTAGCTTGACATAGTCAAGATAAGCTATTGTCATCACGTGTGCGGAAGTCTGTTAGTCCGTTAGTCTGAGTCTGTTAGTCTGTGAGTCTGTTCACATTTTCTTTAGCACTGGCTACACCCCGCAGTTCTTGTCTGATCGTCACAAAATTTCATATGCAGGTTTGGGATCATGTCTAGATGAGAACGTCCCCTTTTGGTTGCGATCGGGCAACCGGTATGCCTGCCCGAGCCCAAAACCCGAAAACCATTAGCACAGTCTACAGGTCGTATTTATGAAGGGATTTCATTGTAACTTGGTAGGATGCCTCTGTATATTGCCTAGATGAGAACATCCCCTTTTGGGCATGATCTATCTACCATGATGGCTGCCCAAGCCCGAAACCCAAAAACTTTTAGCACAGTCTGCAGGTCATGTTTAATGTGGAGGGATTTCATTGTAACTTGGTAAGATGACTCCTTATGATGTCTAGATGAGAATTTCCCTATTTAGGCATGATCTGCCAACTGTGACGACTGCCCGAGCCCAAAACCCGAAAATCTTTAGCATAGTCTACAGGTCATATTTATTGAGGAATTTCATTGTAACTTGGTGGGTTGACTTCATATAATGTCTAGATGAGAAAGTCCCCTTTTAGACGTGATTGGGCAACTGGGACGGCAACAGGGGCCCAAAGCCCGAAAACCTTTAGCACAGTCTAGAGGTCATATTTATGAAGGGATTTCATTGTCACCTGGTAGGATGACCTCAGATAATATCAGAATGAGAATGTCCCCTTTTGGTTTCAATTTGATTGCGATCATTCAGCCTTGATGGGTGCCCGAGCCCAAAAACCTTTAGCATAGGCAAAAGGTCATATTTATGGAAGGATTTCATTGTAACCTGTTAGGTTGACTCCATATAATGCCTAGCTGATGTCATCCCCTTTTGGTCGTGATTAGTCAGCAGTGATGGCTACAAGTGCCCAAAGCCTGAAAATCTTGAGCACAGTCTGCAGGTCATATTTATGAAGGAATTTCATTGTAACTTCGTAGGATCACTCCAGATGATGCCCAGATGAGATTGTCCCCTTTGGTTGCGATCATTCAACCATGATGGCTGCCCGAGTCCGAAGCCCGAAAACCTTTAGCACAGTCTACAGGTCATATTTATGAAGGGATTTCATTGTAACTTGGTAGGTTGACTTCAGATAATGTCTAGATGAGAACGTCCCCTTTTGGACATGCTTGGGCAACTGTGTTGGCTAAAGGTTCTTGAAGCCCAAAAACCTTTAGCATAGTCTACAGGTCATATTTATGTAGGGATTTCATTAGTGTTGTGCGGTTTTATTTTTCTTGTTTCGGTTCGGTTTCGGTTCGGTTTTTAAAAAAAAACTCGGTTTATAGGTCGGTTTTCGGTTTTTTATAGTAAGACATCTGCAGTTTCCAACAGAAACTATGTAGTGTCGATATAATGCCCATACTGTCATATTTTCAATGATGATTTAATTGGCAGTGACTAGCATTTGTGCTGTGTATAAATGGCAGGCATTATCAAAACAAAATAATATAAAAGAAAATAAAATGTAACAGTGTTCGTAGAATATCACCACTCACCAATTCTAGGCACATGGCCCCCCCCTCCCCTCCCCCCCCCCCCCCCCCCACCTCTGGTCTTTAAGTTCCGGCATAAGAGAGTCTATAATGAATTGATATTAACACATGGGTGCGAAAAGTGCTAATTCACAATTTCCCAGGGCTCTGTTCAGTGCTCACTCCTGGGTGGGGCCCTGGACAGCCTAACAAAGTGACCCTACCAGGCATTGCAAATAATAACAAGCGTTGCCAAGTGGGTCACCTAGACACCCATCCTAACATAATGAACACAATGAACTGATGTATGGACTCCCCCCCCCCCCCCCCCCTCCACCACACACACACTCACAGTGGTGACTAGTGCCACCACCCGCCCTAGTAAAATAATCAGCAATCATTTCATGTCAGCCTGGAATGGGAAAGCATATTGTTTGTAGCTGGGTGGGCTTCAAAACGAACCACTTTACCAAATACCTATTGTCTATCTATCAATCCCCCCCCCCCCCCCCCTTCCCCAAACACACACCTCGCGCATGCAATGGTTTTAGCTCAACGGAATTGATTTCACAATTCACTGGTGTACTGTTATATATTGTAACTTTTTTTTGCGTTTGCCTCTTGCCATTCCACTTTCTATTTCTTCCGCTGATTTGTTCCTTTGGTTGGCCCCCTTAAAGTTAGTTGTGTGGGAATGCAACCGTGGCACGTTGACAGCGATATTATAGAACGCAGCTTTTTCGGCCTTGGGACGTTTCGGTTCAAGACGTTTTAGCCTTCATATATTGAACTGAATAGAATAAGAACTTGCGGTTTCGTGTTTTAGTTGGCCGAAACCTACAGGACAAATCGTCTCAGGTCGGAACGTCCCAAGACTGAACCGCAGTAAAACCTCTTCCCGGATAAGCACATCAAGGGAGGCAAAACAGACTACATACGAAACACATGGTGGGGAATGTTATTTTCGAATACGACAATGAAATGCCAAGACCTTTTTCTGATATGATATTATTCACTGTCCAACAGATTGTAGATAAGTAATTTTAATTAAACTGATTGACTATGTCAGACAAACCTGTTCAAAAACGAAGCCAATTGCGCAAGGTATTTCCTGTAATCAGTGAAATGAAGGCGTGTTGGCTGTCTGTTTTGTCATTCTCACAGAAAACACAACCCATTTTTACGTCAACGATGTGTGATTGACAACTTGTCATACATCATTCTCGAGTGATCTGGACATACTGCAGTGACCCCTTTACATCCAGAATGTGGCGTGCATTGACGACACTGTTATTTCCTGACAAAGCTTGACATTTCAGACATTGTTAGTGCAAACTGAATAAAGAAAACATCTCTTCCCGACATTTTATGTAAAAAGCGAAACCGCACTCATTTACCAGTTACACGGTTTCGGTTTTCAAGCAAAACCAAAACCGACTTATAAAACCGGTTAACCGTACAACACTAGATTTCATTGTAACTTGGTAGGATGACTCCAAATAATGTCTAGAAGAGAACGTGATTGCGATCATTCAGCCTTGATGGGTGCCCGAGCCCAAAAACCTTTAGCACAGGCAAAAGGTCATATTTATGGAAGGATTTCATTGTAACCTGTTAGGTGATATTTATGAAGGGATTTCATTGTACCTTGGTAGGATGACTCCAAATAATGTCTAGATGAGAACGTCCCCTTTTGGTTTCAATCATTCAGCCTTGATGGCTGCCTGTGCCCAAAACCCCAAAACCTTTTGCATGGTCTATGGGTCATATTTATGGAAGGATTTCATTGTAACCTGTTAGCTTGACTCCATATAATGCCTGGATGATGACATCCCCACTTTGGTCGTGATTGGTCAACTGTGACGGCTTCAGGGGCCGAAGCCCGAAAACCTTGCGCACAGTCTACAGGTTATATTTATGAAGGGATTTCATTGTAACTTTGTAGGATCACTCCAGATGATGCCCAGATGAGAATGTCCCCTTTTGGTTGCGATCATTCAACCATGATGCTGCCCGAGCCCAAAGCCCAAAAACTTTAGCACAGTCTACATTTCATATTTATGAAGGGATTTCATTGTAACTTGGTAGGTTGACTTCATATAATGTCTGCATGAGAACGCCCCCTTTGGACGCAATTGGGAAACTTGACGGCTACAGGGGCCCGAAGCCCAAAAACCTTTAGCACAGTCTACAGACCATATTTATGAAGGGATTTCAATGTAACTTGATAGGATGACTCGTTTTGGAATAATTTCACTGTAACTTGGTAACTTTCGTTGAT